>JAVGWX010000008.1:3376475-3718704 GCA_036924085.1 Ariolimax columbianus
ATAGGACCTCAACCCATTTTGTAAATGCGTAGTAAAGTCAGAAGTACTGGGCCATTAGGCACAAAATACAGTACAAAGCACTCTCTCTATGGAAATAAAGCAATTAGGAGCAAAACAACAAAAATTCAAAACATTTCAGTTACACATATAATTAATGTATTGAAGCTTTCGAAATATTGGTATATAGAAGATTGGGTCACAATTCTTGGAAAGAGAAGAAAACGTGGAGGTATTGACAAAATTTGGGAGAAAAAGAGAATTAATGAACAAAATCAGAGTTAGACAGTTAAGTTATTTTGGTCATATAACAAGACATACCTCCTCGTTGAAGACAGTAATAGAGGGTAGGGTGGAAGGCAGTCGTTCAAGAGGCAGACATCGCTATAAGTGGATGGATAACATCAGGAAAGCCTGTCAGATTGTAACATTACGGCAAGAGATAGAGTATGCTGGAAATCCATTGCAGCCGACCATCGTTACGAAGATGGCACATGAACTGAATTGAATAATTAAAGACATATTTCCTGTACGAATCTTCTTGTTATGATGGGGGAAAGCGACCTAAATCATTGCTGTGAATGTTACCTTAATGTATCTATCCACAACATCTTTGATGATCATAGTAACCAGGGAGGTGACGTCATCCACAAAATGATCTGGGAATCGCATCTGCCGCGGTACACACAGCTTGTCTACCTGGTCCAGGTGCTCGGCCATTGCTTTCACCTGCAAAGTCATGCAACATAAGAATTGGCTGTAATATCAGTGACTTCATTTAATATGATTTGACAGACAATTGATGATAAAGCCAGACTGACAGTTGGTGATGAAGCCCGACTGACAGTTGATGATGAAGCCCGACTGACAGTTGATGATGAAGCCCGACTGACAGTTGATGATGAAGCCCGACTGACAGTTGATGATGAAGCCCGACTGACAGTTGATGATGAAGCCCGACTGACAGTTGATGATGAAGCCCGACTGACAGTTGATGATGAAGCCCGACTGACAGTTGATGATGAAGCCCGACTGACAGTTGATGATGAAGCCCGACTGACAGTTGATGATGAAGCCCGACTGACAGTTGATGATGAAGCCTGACTGACAGTTGATGATGAAGCCTGACTGACAGTTGATGATGAAGCCTGACTGACAGTTGATTATGAGTCCAACTGACAATTGATGAAGCCTGACTGACAGTTGATGAGCCTGACTGACAGTTGATAATGAAGCCTGGCTGACAGTTGATGAGCCTGACTGACAGTTGATGATGAGCCCAAATGACAGTTGATGATGAAGCCTGACTGACAGTTGATGATGAAGCCTGACTGACAGTTGATGATGAAGCCTGACTGACAGTTGATTGTTAGAAGCCTCAGTGTAGTAGACAAGTGGGTGGGGTTAGTTAGACTGGACTGTTAGTAGCCTCAGTGAGTTTGGCAGTGGGTCTATTCTCCCCCTCTTCCACACAGTCCTTCCAAACACTGACAAATTAATTCAACTTCCACATGGAGTGTAGAGGTCTTCTTTTCTTTCCTGTGTGCATTATACCATCTACGGGATGGGGTAGATGACCCAAAGCCAACCTCTTTTTAGTCCACTCCTACAACATGTATGGCAGGTTACAGTGTTACTACTCTTTGCTCCTCTTTCAGGCCCCGACAACATATGGTTACCTCAGAAAAACCCCCTGAACAAAAACATACATGGACATAGAAATAGCTCAGAGAACTTACTTCACTGCACCAGACCAAGGGACACCTGAATGTGGTCAGTCCCGCTCATTGCTGAAACTGCCGACAACAGAGTATCCCTTAGATTGAGCATTAAGGACAGGGGTGATAGGGCTGGCGAATATGTGCCAAGGTCACTCACCGTCTCGACACTAAGTCGACAAAGGAAACGAGGGGTTAGGGGGAAGAATGTGTCTAGTACAGGTAGGGATTCGAAGCTGACCACTCTGGCGTTCCGTTTTAATGTAGTGGGGGGTTGGTGACAGTCAGAAGCCGCCACATTTAGAGTGACTGCAGTTCTGAGTTATTTGTCCAATAACCAACTTAGACTGATGGCTAAGTCAGACAACCAACAGAAGGCAATTGGACAGTCATGAAGTTGATTGAGACTATAAAATACTCTGCTAAGATGAACTCAGGACTGGCTTGGAGAGAAAGAGTAAGAGACTAGCTAGCAGGCTGACTAGGAGAGCGATTGAGAGGCTGCTACTAGCTAGCGGACTGACTAGGAGTTTGTGAAAGAGAGAATGAGTTGCAGGGTGACTGAACCAGCATACACCTTCGCGTTTTGGCTAGTCGCTCTATAAGAGTGTGTCTTGGACACCCTGTGACTAGAAGAGATCTGAATGTGTGTTATATGTGTAGGACAGCGAGTGAACGATGTGTGTTCTGAAGTATGCATATGCACAGATCGACTGAGTGTGTAACCACAAGTGAGAACATGATTCCGACTATAAGTGACGTGATCTAATTTAGGAAATATTCAAAAGCTAGTGCTTAAAACCTCCGCTGTAATTCAATAAATATATATATTAGGACTATTTAGTTCAGATGTATTTTCTTCTTTTTGCTAATATTGTTTCTGTTGATTTTTGTTATTAAATATGTCACATTTTGTTGGACAGCGTATACTGTGTTATTTACTGTGTGTAGTCCTGTCGTGGTGTGGATACATGTTGTAACATTTTAGATCAATAACTACTTAGCGAAACCTAGGCTCTGCCACACATGTTCCTCAAACAGACATTCACATACTGTGCTTGGGGAAGGCGGTGGCCCACATAGCCCAATCTTGGAGCCCCAGACAGCCCAATCTTGGAGCCCGAGACTCATCCCAATCTTGGACACCCCGAACAGCCCAATCTTGAAGCCCCAAACAGCCCAATCTTGGACACCACGAACAGCCCAATCTTGGAGCCCGAGACTCATCCCAATCTTGGACATCCCGAACAGCCCAATCTTGGAGCCCGAGACTCATCCCAATCTTGGACACCCCGAACAGCCCAATCTTGAAGCCCCAAACAGCCCAATCTTGGACACCCTGAACAGCCCAATCTTGGACACCCCGAACAGCCCAATCTTGGACACCCCAATCTTGGAGCCCCAGGACAGCTCAATCTTGGAGCCCCAGACTCAGCCCAATCTTGGAACCCCGGACAGCCCAATCTTGGAGCCCCAGACTCACCATAAGCTCAAAGAAGAACCAGGCGTTATGAAGAGCCAACTCCCTGGTTGAGCCACTTGAGACTACCCACTGGAGAGCTAGTTCCTCGTGTACAAGCTGCAGCAGACAACACAGATGGTGTTACATGTAAAAAAAACAAAGTTACAAAAAATTAGAAATGGGTATGGTCAGATACCGCACCAAGATTAAAACACAAACAAAACCTACATTATGACCAATAGGCCTTCATCAAGGACAACGAATAACAACAATAATTAACTAACGAATGAAAGTAGAAGGGATTACTATATAAATTGAGGGATGTTAATACATCTTGATCTTGGTCTTATAACCCATTCCTCAGAGTAGCTGCAGGTTCCAACTTCGTCTCCAACGGACCATGTTTGGGCCACATAAGTCCAGTGTGTGGTAAGTGCTCCTTCTAGAGGCATCTCGGATGTTGCAGCGTACAGCAAGGGAGTCTGACCAATGCATTGGAGGTCTTCCCCACGGTCTCTTCTTACCTCGGGGTTCCAGACTGCTGTCACTGTGCTCCATCGACCATCATTTCGTCGCAACATGTGACCTGACCATCTATGTCTTGCCTTGTCTGCATAGATTACCGCACCGTTTACCAGGGACAATCGTCATATGTCAGAATTGTGGAGACCTTGCATGCGTTGGTTCCAGATAGTAATTCCGACCATGTATTGGTTCCGGATAGTAATTCCGACCATGTATTGGTTCCGAATAGTAATTCCGACCATGTATTGGTTCCGGATAGTAATTCCGACCATGCGTTGGTTCCGGATAGTAATTACGACCAATCGTCTCTCGAGGGAGGCCTGGGTCACTCTCAATTTGTCCTCTAGTGATTTTGCTAGTGTCCACGTTTCGGCACCAGTGATGTCAATACATAGGGGTGAAAAAATGGTTTACTTAACTGAGAAAAAGATCACTCCTTTCGAGACGAGCAGGAACCCAAATGACAGACAAAAGCAGGAAGAAGTGGCCAGGGGTGGCATAATAAGTGGACAAAGACTGGGTAGGCCAGTGGCGGCCAGATACCGAAAGGCTAAAAAGTGATTGAAGTAGAGAGAAAGAAGAGAAACGGGGTTAAAGCATAGAGGGAGGCCAGAATGAGATGAGGCTGCAAGAAAGAGTGTGGAAGATAGTAATCCCATGTGGCTGGAAGTAGCCCATGCAGGAGAGATCAGTTTGTTTTCAAGTGTGAACTGATGATGATGGTATTATAGCACTGAAATGTTCATCATTGACTGTCATCAGTAAAGGAACGAAGATGTCAACTCTAGTGATGTTCAATTGGAAAGCAGATATTGATACAACCGCAAAGACAAGCATTACTGAAAGTACTATGAAAACATATACACCAACTAGTAAAGACAGACAAGTAATTGGCACTACTGCCAGCCTACCATTTTTGCAAAACCAGGATTTTGGCATCTCTGACTGTTTACATGTGGTAAAAATGGATACTTCTTCGGTGTTCGTCCTGGTAATGACATTGTGTCCCAGTTTACAGCTAGGCTGTGATATCAGCGTCTTCTGGCCCAACACATTCGATTTCACCTGGCTTTTTTTAGTACCGGGTTTGCCTTCCCACTACGATCGCCATCCCTTGACCTGACTACACTAGTGACTAGTGCAGGCTGTTTCCAGGGCTGCCACGTGGAGGTGAAATAGGGTCCTGACTAGCTATGGTTCACTGACCCTGATGCAAGCAGCCAGGTATGTGTCGCTGACCCTGATGCAAGCAGCCAGCTATGAGTCGCTGACCCTGATGCAAGCAGCCAGGTATGAGTCACTGACCCTGATGCAAGCAGCCAGGTATGAGTCGCTGACCCTGATGCAAGCAGCCAGGTATGAGTCGCTGACCCTGATCAGGTATGAGTCGCTGATCCTGATGCAAGCAGCCAGGTATGAGTCACTGACCCTGATGCAAGCAGCCAGGTATGAGTCACTGACTGATGCAAGCAGCCAGGTATGAGTCGCTGACCCTGATGCAAGCAGCCAGGTATGAGTCATTGACCCTGATGCAAGCAGCCAGGTATGAGTCGCTGACCCTGATGCAAGCAGCCAGGTATGAGTCGCTGATCCTGATGCAAGCAGCCAGGTATGAGTCACTGACCCTGATGCTAGCAGCCAGGTATGAGTCGCTGACCCTGATGCAAGCAGCCAGCTACGAGTCGCTGACCCGGATGCAAGCAGCCAGGTATGAGTCGCTGACCCTGATGCAAGCAGCCAGTAATGAGTCGCTGACTGCTGTCAGCTCATGCACTACTGCATCTTGGGTCCCTAAAAATAAATCAACCCAAGATAGGTACTGAAACTCAAAATGATGTAATCACATAAACAGATATCGCTCATACACTGCCCAGGATATCCTACACAAATGATGTAATCACATAAACAGATATAGCTCATACACTGCCCAGGATATCCTACACAAATGATGTAATCACATAAACAGATATAGCTCATACACTGCCCAGGATATCATACACAAATGATGTAATCACATAAACAGATATAGCTCATACACTGCCCAGGATATCATACACAAATGATGTAATCACATAAACAGATATAGCTCATACACTGCCCAGGATATCCTACACAAATGATGTAATCACATAAACAGATATAGCACATACACTGCCCAGGATATCCTACACAAATGATGTAATCACATAAACAGATATAGCTCATACACTGCCCAGGATATCATACACAAATGATGTAATCACATAAACATATATAACTCAAACACTGCCCAGGATTTCATACACAAATGATGTAATCACATAAACAGATATAGCTCATACACTGCCCAGGATATCATACACAAATGATGTAATCACATAAACAGATATAGCTCATACACTGCCCAGGATATCCTACACAAATGATGTAATCACATAAACAGATATAGCTCATACACTGCCCAGGATATCATACACAAATGATGTAATCACATAAACAGATATAGCTCATACACTGCCCAGGATATCCTACACAAATGATGTAATCACATAAACAGATATAGCTCATACACTGCCCAGGATATCCTACACAAATGAAACCTACATGACAAGAAAAGGGACAGAATAACAACACAAATAAAACAACTAAAAATTACAAAAACAATGAAAATATATTGTAGATGTACTCATCTGGTTGTTTGGCTCTCATCTTGAGCTGAGCTCTTAGAGTGATATCCAAGAGTGATATACAAGAGTGATATATAAGTGATATACAAGGTATATCCAAGAGTGATATTGTTATATCAAAGAGTGATATACAAGAGTTATATCAAAGAGTTAGGGGACGGCGTGGCCTAGTGGTTAAGTGGCACGGCTCACAATCCGAAGGTGCTGGGTTCGATCCCCATCACAGCACAGGCCGTTACGCCGGGGAAGCAAACCCTTAGAAAATGCAGGAAGAAGCAGACACTTACAAAAAATGCATGCTGAAGTCGGATGCACTGGGCCGACAGGCGCAAAATAAAAACCACAGTGCAACGCACACCGCCTTGGGGATTAGAGAAAATAAGGCGAACACACACAAAAAAACCAAAAAATATCAAAGAGTGATATACAGAATATATCCAAGAGTGATATCCAAGAGTGATATACAAGAGTGATATCCAAGAATGATAACCAAGAGTGATATCCAAGAGTTTGGGATCTTGATCTAGATGACCAGTTTCTCAGGGTAGCTGCGGGTTCCAACTTCATTTCCAGCAGGCCATGTCTTAGGCCACGGAAGTCCAGTGCGTGGTAAGCCCTCCTCTAGAGGCATCTCGGATGTTGCAGTGTACAGCAAGGGAGTCTGACCAACGCATTGGAGGTCATCCCCATGGTCTCTTCTTACCTCAGGGGTACCAGACTGCTGTAGCTGTGCTCCATCGACCATCGTTTCGTCGTAACATGTGACCTGTCCATCTAGGTTTTGCCTTGTCTTCATGGTTTACCGCATCCTTCACCAGGAACATTTGTCTTAATTGTGGAGACCTTGCATACATTGTGTCCGGAGAGAGATTCCGACCAAGCGTCTCTCAAGGGAGCCCTGGGTCACTCTCAATTTGTCATCCAGTGATTTTGTTAAGTGTCCATATCTCGGCACCATTGCACATCGCTGGGAGCACGGCAGAATTGAAGAGGGAGGCTCGAAGGTCCTGGTCATGGCAACCATTTGGAATCTTAGTTATATCCAAGAGTTTGAGTTTGGGATTGTAAAAGGGGGTGGGGGTAGGAGGGAGGGGAAGATGATATTTGACATAATGTATCAAATACATTTGATACAGGAAGCTTTTCAATGAATATATTCCGCAATTTACTAGCAGAAAAAGTAGGAACATTTAAGATGTTCAAGTCAGTCAATTTGAGATAGAATAATGAAGTTTTGTCATAGTAAATAGTTCTTCTCAGATGTCCACCGTGTGCGTATTTTCTCTGGAGCACAGGGGAATGGGATTTTACCCACCAGATGGCCAGGGTTCAAAGGGTTAACACTTTTCAACATAAAGAACCAACAAACAACTGCCCAAATATTTCAGACATCCATTGTGCAAGAAGAAACATTTTCTGATGTCAGTTCATGAACACTTCTACCTTTTTGCCTCTCATTTTTGGAATGCCTTGACCTGGGTCATCAGTCTTCATGCTACCAGATCTATCCAGAGGACGCCCTGAGATATGAAAACTCATTTATTCAAACCAATACACATCTTTAATCAAACCAATACGCACATTATCAAAACCAATGTTTTGATACTTCTTCTTCTTCTTCTTCGTTCGTTCTCAATCTCCCACTACCAAACCCTGAAAGGGCTTAAGTAGCAGAATGTAGTCCAGTGAACGGAATGCGTTGTGTCGTAGTTTTACAGCTTGGCTGCGATATTTGCACCTTTCGGTCCAACACATCCGACTTCAGCAAGCATTTTTTGAGTACCGGGTTAGCATTCCCTCTTCAATCCCTTCTCCTTAGCCAGTCTGCCATATTGCAGCCTGTTATCCAGGATCACCGCGTGGAGGTGTAGAAGGGTCTTGGCAGCTATAGGTCGCTGACCACTACAGCTTATGCGCTGCTTAACATCTTGATCCCTTACTGGTTTTGATACAATTTAGTTAACCTTTACCACGCTTAATAAAAATATGACGTAAATTCCACTGCCACTGAATTATTGTTCACCACTTCCCATTTTTCTAGGTTTTTGACTTTGAGAGGATGTATCTTTTTTGTTTGCTATTGTATAGATAAGATTTTGTTTGTGTGTATAGACATAAATGAATAAAAGAACTTGGTGTTATTGTTTTTGTTTTGTTTGTGTGTTAGTTTCTGAGATACAAGAAGATGAAGGTGATAGTGTTGAAAAACAGCAAAAACATAGACTCACCCGCTTTCGTTCTCCGTTAGTCAAAATTTAAAAAAAGGACTGTTGATGTTTACTGTAATTCCCTGTAATGGCCATATCTGTCACTTTCGACTTTAAACGTAATTATTGTATCTACATAAACAAACTAAATAGATCTACCTACGAAAAATCTGTTGCAGAAACTCAACTTTCTCAAGCTCAATGGCGGAGTGAATCTTCAAATAAAAGCTAAAAACATCAGAAATCCTTTCCAAATGTCAAAATCACCATTGTTTTTAACCTGAAATGGCGGAAGACGAACTATCTACAAACAAAGTAGCAGTACGTTCAGACTATTTCTACGTAGCCGGTTTGATTATATTTTATTAGAACGACCGTCGCTATGCAACGACATTGTATGTCAAGTACTGGCAGCCTTGACAGTGCAATTGTCGTGACGTCAGTCGCTTCAACATGCGTGACGTCAGTCGCTGCGACATGCGTGTGGTGAAGGTTAAACTAATATAGACATGTATTCCAACCAATGCAAACCTTTGCCCAAACCAATATACACATTTATTCCAACCAATGCAAACCTTTGCCCAAACAATACACACATTTATTGTAACCAATGCAAACCTTTTCCCAAACCAATACACACATTTATTCCAACCAATGCAAACCTTTGCCCAAACCAATACACACATTTATTCCAACCAATGCAAACCTTTGCCCAAACCAATACACACATTTATTCCAACCAATGCAAACCTTTTCCCAAACCAATACACACATTTATTCCAACCAATGCAAACCTTTGCCCAAACCAATACACACATTTATTCCAACCAATGCAAACCTTTGCCCAAACCAATACACACATTTATTCCAACCAATGCAAACCTTTGCCCAAACCAATACACACATTTATTCGAACCAATGCAAACCTTTGTTCAAACCAATACACACATTTATTCCAACCAATGCAAACCTTTGCCCAAACCAATACACACATTTATTCCAACCAATGCAAACCTTTGCCCAAACCAATACACACATTTATTCCAACCAATGCAAACCTTTGCCCAAACCAATACACACATTTATTCCAACCAATGCAAACCTTTGCCCGAACCAATACACACATTTATTCCAACCAATGCAAACCTTTGCCCAAACCAATACACATTTATTCCAACCAATGCAAACCTTTGCCCAAACCAATACACACATTTATTCCAACCAATGCAAACCTTTTCCCAAACCAATACACACATTTATTCCAACCAATGCAAACCTTTGCCCAAACCAATACACACATTTATTCCAACCAATGCAAACCTTTGCCCAAACCAATACACACATTTATTCCAACCAATGCAAACCTTTGCCCAAACCAATACACACATTTATTCAAACCAATGCAAACCTTTGTTCAAACCAATACACACATTTATTCCAACCAATGCAAACCTTTGCCCAAACCAATACACACATTTATTCCAACCAATGCAAACCTTTGCCCAAACCAATACACACATTTATTCCAACCAATGCAAACCTTTGCCCAAACCAATACACACATTTATTCCAACCAATGCAAACCTTTGCCCAAACCAATACACATTTATTCCAACCAATGCAAACCTTTGCCCAAACCAATACACATTTATTCCAACCAATGCAAACCTTTGCCCAAACCAATACACACATTTATTCCAACCAATGCAAACCTTTGCCCAAACCAATACACACATTTATTCCAACCAATGCAAACCTTTGCCCAAACCAATACACACATTTATTCCAACCAATGCAAACCTTTGCCCAAACCAATACACACATTTATTCCAACCAATGCAAACCTTTGTTCAAACCAATACACACATTTATTCCAACCAATGCAAACCTTTGCCCAAACCAATACACACATTTATTCCAACCAATGCAAACCTTTGTTCAAACCAATACACACATTCAACAGCTGTGCATTCATCCAATTTTTCTACTTCATTGTGAAGCATAGGTGTCTGCTGAATTTGGTTCCTCTAGCAGTGGCTGTAAATGTATTTTTAATAATGAGGTTGACATTCCCAAGCACAACCCTCTTTAGTCCCCATTCGTGACATGCTTGGACGGTGAAAGTTATCCTACTCTTTTCACTCCAGGTACCACTCCCAGGTACCACTCCCATGTACCACTCCCAGGTATCACTCCAGGTACCACTCCCATGCACCACTGTACCACTCCCAGGTACCAGTGGAGCGTGCAGTCTAATCGACAGTGAGTTGGTTTAGTTGACTGGGATTACAGCATGCTAGGGGTTCAAGTTTACTGACAGAAAAAATCCAGGCTGTTGTTCGTGCCTGGTACGACCACTCATCCAGTTCACTCAGCTGTAAATGGGCACCTGACGTATTAGTTGAGGAAGGTCAAAATAGCAAGGAAGGGAACTGGTCACCCCATCTCACATAGGCTGCGACCTAGTGCATGAAGAGTTATCTCCATCTCCGATGTCAATTGTTGCAATGGGACTGACCTTGACCTTTAATTTACCACTCACATCAGATATGTTGTACTGTAGACTGTGAGGCCCATCTATGTTTCATCCCATCACATCTGCTGTTTGCACATCTTCTATTATGGGTCAACTCTCTTTAGTAATAGTCCAACCCTATCCTGCAAGTCAGTAGTTGATTTGGTGCTAGAGATGAATCACCATCTATGGCTTAAGAGCTGCATGCACCAGTAAGGGATCAGACACTGAGCGGCCAATAACTAACTGCTAGCATCAGGGACAGCTAACCAGAGCTGCTAAGACCCTTCTACACGTCCACGCAGTGATCTTGGATAACAGGCTGCAGCAGGGCAGACTGGCTAAGGAGAGGAGTCGAAGAGGGAAGGCTAACCTGATAATCAAAAATGCCTGCTGAGGTCAGATGTGTTGGACCGAAAGGTGTAAATATCGCAGTCAAGCTGTAAAGTACGACGACACAACACATTCTGTTCTCTGGACAACATCCTGCGACTTGCAAAGCCCTTTTCAGGCCTTTGTAGCAGGGTATTGAGAACGAACGAAGAAGAAGAAATGATACCAGTAAAATGGTAGTTTCAGGCCATCAGAGACTTCACACTTTGCCCATTTGTTTCCTGTTAGTATCTACAGTCCCATCATGAGGAGGTCGAGAATTGAGTGTTTCTTGTTAATAACTACAGTCCCATCATGAAGAGGTCAAGTGTTTCCTGTTAGTAGCTACAGTCCCATCATGAAGAGGTCAAGTGTTTCCTGTTAGTAGCTACAGTCCCATCATGAAGAGGTCAAGTGTTTCCTGTTAGTAGCTACAGTCCCATCATGAAGAGGTCAAGTGTTTCCTGTTAGTAGCTACAGTCCCATCATGAGGAGGTCGAGAATTGAGTGTTTCCTGTTAGTAGCTACAGTCCCATTATGAGGAAGTCAAGTATTTCCTGTTAGTAGCTACAGTCCCATTATGAGGAAGTCAAGTATTTCCTGTTAGTAGCTACAGTCCCATCGTGAGGAGGTCAAGTGTTTCCTGTTAGTAGCTACAGTCCCATCGTGAGGAGGTCAAGTGTTTCCTGTTAGTAGCTACAGTCCCATCGTGAGGAGGTCAAGTGTTTCCTGTTAGTAGCTACAGTCCCATCGTGAGGAGGTCAAGTGTTTCCTGTTTGAGTGTATTGTTCATGGCTTGGAGCATTTAGACGGAATTGAGAGATGATGCTCGATTCCACTCCTGGCTATGACAGCATTTATTGGTTTAAACAACTTACATAAGACAGAAATTGTTTCTATTGGATTTAGAAAATGTAGCTATTGTTCAAGTGGAACTCTCTGGCAAATCACTTCAACTTCCGACGAACGCAGAAGAAGAAGAAGACTTCAACTTCCCACAATAAATAAATAGAAGAGGTTTCCATAGGGCATTACTGAATTGGATATCAGTCCCAGCATCGTGAGTAAAGCCATCAGAAGTTATCCAACAATATTAAACATTTGTGAATTTACCTGTGAAGGTTGAGAACTCCATGTCAGGTGAGGTAGGTGTACTTCCTGCCAAATCAGGGTTGCTGGAGCTTCGTTGATAGTTGGCCTTGGAGACGGGCAGAGAGGAAGGTCGACCTAGGGTGGCATAACCTTGAGAATGTGGGCTGCTAATATTCGGAGATGAACCTGTTAATTTGAATAGTTCAGCCTGGATTATGACAGAAACAAAGAATCCCTACAAAGTACTCTGAAAACAACCAATTTCCAAACATACATTAAATTTCTAAGATGTCAGTACAAATATTCAAAGAAAAGTGGTGCAACTCCAAAGTCAGGATATCAATACAAAAAGGTTGAAACAAATGTTTTGTTAAATATTAGTTTCAACGTATCCACAAAAATGTGTCTTTTATCACTTGAAATCTATGGTGAGTTCTCCATATGTTCAAGTGTCAGCAACCTTTATCAATATGTGATTTACTTTTCTCATTCCTTATGTATTTAAAGTCACTTTTCTGCCTTGGGGTGTAGAAGTTTACATGACTAACTTACCAAGTCACTCCTCTTCTACCCTGGGATGAAGAGGTTTGCGTGACTAACTTACTTACTTTCATACTTAGTCACTCATCTTCTACCATGGGATGTAGAGGTTTGCATGACTAACTTACACAATACGTAGTCACTCCTGGTTTACCCTGGGGTGTAGATGTTTGTGTGACTAACTTACTTACATACTTAGTCACTCCTCTTTTACCCTTGGATGTAGAGGTTTGCATGACTAACTTACACAATACTTAGTCACTCCTGGTTTACCCTTGGAGGTAGATGTTTGTGTGACTAACTTACTTACTTACATACTTAGTCACTCCTCTTTTACCATATGATGTAGAGGTGTATGTGACTAACTTACCTACTTACATACTTAGTCACTCCTCTTTTACCCTGGGATGTAGATGTTTGTGTGACTAACTTACTTAATACTTAGTCACTCCTATTCTACCCTTGAATGTAGAGGTTTGCTTGACTAACTTACTTACATACTTAGTCACTCCTCTTCTACCCTGGGTAGAAGAAGTTTGTCAGATAAAGTGCCAAACCAATCTATCAGTGGTCTCCTCTTCTTCTTCTTCGTTTGTTCTCAATCTCCCTCTACCAAGCCCTGAACGTTCTCAATCTCCCTCTACCAAGCCCTGAACGTTCTCAATCTCCCTCTACCAAGCTCTGAACGTTCTCAATCTCCCGCTACCAAGCCCTGAACGTTCTCAATCTCCCGCTACCAAGCCCTGAACGTTCTCAATCTCCCACTACCAAACCCTGAACGTTCTCAATCTCCCGCTACCAAGCCCTGAACGTTCTCAATCTCCCGCTACCAAGCCCTGAACGTTCTCAATCTCCCACTACCAAGCCCTGAACGTTCTCAATCTCCCACTACCAAGCCCTGAACGTTCTCAATCTCCCTCTACCAAGCCCTGAACGTTCACAATCTCCCTCTACCAAGCCCTGAACGTTCTCAATCTCCCGCTACTAAGCCCTGAACGTTCTCAATCTCCCACTACCAAGCCCTGAACGTTCTCAATCTCCCTCTACCAAGCCCTGAACGTTCACAATCTCCCTCTACCAAGCCCTGAACGTTCTCAATCTCCCGCTACTAAGCCCTGAACGTTCTCAATCTCCCGCTACTAAGCCCTGAACGTTCTCAATCTCCCGCTACTAAGCCCTGAACGTTCTCAATCTCCCGCTACCAAGCCCTGAACGTTCTCAATCTCCTACTACCAAGCCCTGAACGTTCTCAATCTCCCGCTAACAAGCCCTGACCAGGGCTTTGCAGGTAGCAGGATGTAGTCCAGAGAACGGAATGCGTTGTGTCACTAGTTTACAGTTTGCCTGCGATGTTTGCACCTTTCGGTCCGACACATCTATCTTCTGCAGATTCATGGTTTAACTCTTGGCCTGGTTCAGTCTACTTTCCTGCCTTTTACAGACCATCTTATGTTGTCATCCCAGTGGACCTTCGGTCCTCCTCGGGGTGTTGAACATTGCCTATTCGAGTCCCATTACTGTGCTGTAGTTGATCTTTCAATTTGCAGACATGGTCAAACTACCGAAGTTGAGATTGCTTCACTTGAGTCTGCAAGGGCTGGGTTTGAATTTTCCCATTCCATAATGTCAGGCCGAAATATATTGCAGTCCTGCTGTAAACTATGACACTACTTCACAAAATCCTTTTCAAGACAAACAACGAAGAAGAAGATATAACATACAAGCTGATTGTGAAGGCAAGTACTTCTCTTACCTTGATGGATCTCTTACCTTGATGGATGATCTCTTACCTTGATGGATCTCTTACCTTGATGGATCATCTCTTACCTTGATGGATGATCTCTTACCTTGATGGATGATCTCTTACCTTGATGGATCTCTTACCTTGATGGATCTCTTACCTTGATGGATGATCTCTTACCTTGATGGATGATCTCTTACCTTGATGGATCTCTTACCTTGATGGATCTCTTACCTTGATGGATGATCTCTTACCTTGATGGATGATCTCTTACCTTGATGGATCTCTTACCTTGATGGATCTCTTACCTTGATGGATGATCTCTTACCTTAATGGATGATCTCTTACCTTGATGGATCTCTTACCTTGATGGATGATCTCTTACCTTGATGGATGATCTCTTACCTTGATGGATCTCTTACCTTGATGGATGATCTCTTACCTTGATGGATCATCTCTTACCTTGATGGATGATCTCTTACCTTGATGGATCATCTCTTACCTTGATGGATCTCTTACCTTGATGGATCTCTTACCTTGATGGATCTCTTACCTTGATGGATGATCTCTTACCTTGATGGATGATCTCTTACCTTGATGGATCTCTTACATTGATGGATGATCTCTTACCTTGATGGGTGATCTCTTACCTTGATGGATCTCTTACCTTGATGGATCATCTCTTACCTTGATGGATCTCTTACTTTGATGGATCTCTTACCTTGATGGATGATCTCTTACCTTGATAGATCTCTTACCTTGATGGATCTCTTACCTTGATGGATCTCTTACCTTGATGGATCTCTTACCTTGATGGATCCTCTCTTACCTTGATGGATGCTCTTACCTTGATGGATGATCTCTTACCTTGATGGATCTCTTACCTTGATGGATCTCTTACCTTGATGGATCATCTCTTACCTTGATGGATCATCTCTTACCTTGATGGATCTCTTACCTTGATGGATGATCTCTTACCTTGATGGATCTCTTACCTTGATGGATCTCTTACCTTGATGGATCTCTTACCTTGATGGATGATCTCTTACCTTGATGGATGATCTCTTACCTTGATGGATGATCTCTTACCTTGATGGATCTCTTACCTTGATGGATCTCTTACCTTGATGGATGATCTCTTACCTTGATGGATCTCTTACCTTGATGGATCTCTTACCTTGATGGATGAGTCCCTGATATGGTATGCTGAAGCTGTAGTGAATGTAGGAAGCCAATAAGAGGTTGCGTCCGTTGTGGTCATTCTTCTCATCTAGCAAACCATGAACTGTGAGGACAACTTGTGCTATGGCCTCAAAGGTAGACTGTCCACAGTTTACTGTCAACATAAATTACATATTCAATACGGACTGACAAGAAACAGATCAAGCACAATTAGAAAAGTAATAAGTCAATGTGCCTCAATGTGAAGTCATCCATTCAAGATTAATTCATCATCATCATCATGTAGCATGTCCTTTGTAGAACATCGCTCCCATCACAGTCTGTCTGAAAGAAACTCGTTCCCTTGCCAAAACACCAGCCTCCACCACAGTCATTCCTGAATATCTTGGTGCCATCGTCTTCTTGGTCTACCTCTTCCTCTTTTGCCTGGCACCATACCTTCCATCACCGTTCTCTCAAGACCGTTGTGTCTCTTGATGTGACCAAAGCACTTGCATTTTCTAGTCAAAATGAAATTGATAAACCAGTTCTCTTCTATGCTCAACTCTTGCCGAATGTCTGCATTTGTTTTTTTCTCTGTCCAGGGTATTCTGAGGATCTTTCTGTAACATTTTGACTCGAAGGATTCGATTCTTTGTCTAGAAGTTTTGGTAATCGTCCATGCTTCACAGCCATAAGCTGCCACAGGAAAAACACAGGCTCTCAAGACTTTTACTTTTATCGTTTTGTTGGTGTCCTACCATACTTTCTTCAGGCTGTTCAGTCTCTGCATTGCCATAGCTAGTCTTCTTCTGATTTCTTTCTAGCAGTCACCATTTTTGTCAATTCTGGAGCCCAGATATTCAAAATGTGTGACCTGATCTATTTCCTCACCACCCACTGTAAATTTATGCTGACATTGTGTTTTGTCGGTGGTCATTATCTTTGTTTTATTTATGTTTATGAACAGGTTTTGATCTTTACTATGTCCATTAACGGCTGAAAGTAGCTGCTCTAGCCCTTCTGCATTTCTTGATAGTATCACTGTGTCATCTGCGTATCGTAACTCTGGAATCTCGTACCCCCCAATTGTAAATGGGTCGGAACTTTCAATGATTAATTACTTATTTTTAAAACTACTTATGTAGTCTTTTCTGTCAAGAATCAACATCACTGCATTCTGAGCAAACCCATAGGTGCTCAGACACCCTCAGCAAATGATGAAGAGTGTGAATACTGATGGTTCCAGCAGCAGGCTAATTGTACACACTCCTTCTCCTGTAGTCTCTCAATTGTCAGTGAATCGATTGCAGTATTAACATCCAAGAGGTGGTCATTGATCTATCACTGACTGCCACCTTTATCTATATCCAAAGTCCTCACTATGGGTGTCCTAGAGGTGCGAATATCAGCTCGTTCATTGCCATGAACCCCAGCATAATGTGGACATCTGTCCACACAACACCCCCATAAGCTTGATTGCTGTGTTATCAACTGAACATAAAACTTCTGGTGTTAAGACTTAATTAGTATGCAATTCTTGGTGTTAAGACTTAATTAGTATGCAATTCTATTAATCTACCCCCTGATGTGTTGGGATCTGTCCATGTGTTTGTTAAGTGGGATGTGTTGGGTTCTGTTCAGGTGTTTGTTAAGTGGGATGTGTTGGGTTCTGTTCAGGTGTTTGTTAAGTGGGATGTGTTGGGTTCTGTTTAGGTGTTTGTTAAGTGGGATGTGTTGGGTTCTGTTCAGGTGCTTGTTTAGTGGGATGTGTTGGGTTCTGTTTAGGTGTTTGTTAAGTGGGATGTGTTGGGTTCTGTTCAGGTACTTGTTTAGTGGGATGTGTTGGGTTCTGTTCATGTGTTTGTTAAGTGGGATGCGTTGGGTTCTCAGTCGGAAAATGGTGCTCTGATCCTTCCTTGTGAGTTGATTTACACGCCATCATAGATTAAAAGGAATAGCTTATTAGCTACTGGACCCCCGCAGTACATGATTGAAACTGTTGGAGACGAAACTGAAACCTACAGCCGTACAATGACAAGTTCTCTCATTTTGTACAAAACTATTTGACATACAGAGTTGCAACACTTACCCCAGACTGAAATTCACAAATCGGTTAAATTAACCAAGCCTGGACAGAGTTGAGGAAAATGGTCAGAACTCGGAAGGGTTCAGCAGTTTCTAAGCCCGACAACTCACCAATATTTCCTCCAATAACAGGAGGTCTGACCATCAGGCTGATCAGCCTATCCAGGATGAGAGGTAAGAACTGAACCAAGGTCTCTCCCTTTGCATTGTTGATGTCCATGATGCTTCGCTTCAGTTCGTTCTCAAAGGCAATCTCATTCATCCGTGGGGGGATCTTCTGCTCTTGGACTGTGGCGTACAGATTCATAAATCGATCGATGTGTTCGTCCTAACAAAACAAAAAACAACTTGGTTAATACATCTTTTTTAACTGTGAAAAAGTTAAAACAGCCTTTAATCTTTCATTCAAATTTTCTTTTAAAAAAGAAATCTGTTGTGATCTGTCTAGAAAATATAAAAGATGTGGCCATCAAGAATGTTAAAGAATTTTTTTAATTATTTTTGTTCGTCTTAACCCTTTGAACCCTGGTCCCCCAATCCATGAAAATCCCATTCCCCCTTTGCTCCTGGGAAAATACTCACATGGATTATACGGTAACAATTTTCCCTAATCTCTGAGGTGAGATCAGTCCTCTGTGTGCAGTGACGCAATCCCTTACCAGTTGGAATCGAAAAGAGTATGCTTAATGGCCGTTTCTAGGGCAAAATTCAAGTTAAAAATCTACTCAAATTATTCTAGGCATTCTTGCCCCAGAGAGAATTTGGCACAAACTGTGGACTGTGTTGCTATAACCTTCACCAGGCTACACTAAAAAATTGATGTAATTTCTCACAAGACAAGCAGCTTTTTGAAAAAATAAAGGTTGACGTCTGACAGCGTACGAAGAAGAAGAAGAAGAAGAAGAAGAAGAAGATGTAATTTCCCCTGTAGCTGTACTCATTTTCAGCACGTCATATTTTACTTTGGTTGTTGACTTTGAGAGCATGTAACCTTTTTATTAGTAGACCTATAGATATGATTTTTTTATGTGTAGGGATATAAATTAATTTAAAAAACATATTGGTGTTACTGTTTTTGTTGTGATTGTGTGAGTTTCTGAGATAGAAGAAGATAAAGAAAATTTACAAAAGCAATCCACAAATATTTAGACTCCCCGATTGTGGAACGTCATTCCTCATATAATTACATCGGAACCACAACAAAGTATCGATACTGTGTTTATAATATCAGCACAACTGTAAGTTACACTAAAAACATATTTATGGCATCTATATAAATGAACTAAACTGAACTACTTTCACAAAGATCTGCTGCAACAACTTACCTCACCACCCCCAATAATGGGCAGAGTCAACACTGATGGATGTACAAGAATTCATCTCTTCAAAACCCTGTTTTATCAAAGTCGATCTACACTTTTGCGGCTAAATTTGGTAGTGAAGAAGTGAGGTCTGTGTATTATCAAATCAGCTGCATGTTTGTATTTTTGTATAGCTCACCGTTTGTGTTTTATATGATAATATCGCGGTCAATGATTGTTAAATTTTCAGTCTCCAGTGTGCAAACTTGGATTTTTTGTTGACAAAAATAACAGCCTCAGGCACGGTGAAGGATAACATCAGATCTTGGTTATGTGGTTAGCAGCGTGGCATAGATGACAGGTTACAGGTCTACCTTGCTCTAATTTACGCTTCCACCAACACCAGTCTCAAAAATAGGCGATCATTTATTTCAGGGACTACCAACCATTAGTTTGGTAACTTCTTCTTCTTCGTTCATCAGGTTGGTAAAAGATACCAGATACTGACAAGTCACCAGTGAATTTTCGCCTGCCAAAAAATATGAAACAAAGGAGGTCACAATGTCAAACGACACAAGTGGACTGAAGATAGACAGACAGATTGACTGACCTGCTAATTTCCAATTCTCCTACTTCAGTATATTCATAAAATTTACTTGATACATTATATATGATACCCCCCCTGAACCATAGTCTGATCCTCCGAAGAACAGATCTAGCTTGGTCCTAATCAATGGACAAAATCATCAAATGGTAATCCGAATCATACATGTTATCGTTCAAATAGAATAATTACCATCTAAATCCAATTTATCAACCTCAAAATCCTTGAAATTACTTTCAACGACTTTTTCTGTCTTTGGACTCTCAGAAACATCTTTTTACTTGTCTCATGCCTCTCATTTCTTGAATGTTAAAAGACAAAAATTATCACAAAAATAATCACGATAACATTCTTCGATATTTGCACCGCCATATTTGGTATGTCAGGAAATGTGTGTACTGTGTAGATGTCACTATATTATGGTCAAAATCCAAGTTGTACAGCTTAAAATAATGGTCCACACATCACGCAGGTACATGGATGACTCAGAAAATGGGGTATTTACACACGCCCCGATATATAGGTGCCATGGGTTCAAAGGGTTAATCCCTATCGCGAAATGTGTTGTACTGTTATGCATCCTATTGTTTGGTGCATTCAAATTCAGCACATATTTTGTAATGGATTATTTCCAATAGGGGTGCAATCTTGCTGGTCCATGAATCCGAACACATGCTACTTTGGGTTGTGAGCTGTACCACTAACCAGTAGGCTATGACCCCTCCCATGATAAATACAAGCATACAAGTTACCTGAGCAAAGATTGATGAGACTGCTCTGACCGACACACTGAACACACCCTTGTGGTTGTCTACCCACTTCATACTTGAAATCTGGATCTGATTAGAAAGAAGACGCACACATTGGGCCTTACTTTAAGATGGTCATTTGTTTCATTATGTCCGACATACACTGAAAATATTGTATGGTGAAACGAACAAGCACCGGGCAGGGTCACTACACGAGACACAGTAAGGAATGAAGAAATATCACAGAATGTGGGAACATCCCCAATCATGACGTTTTATGTTGTTTGTCCATCGTAATCAATGAGGACCACTTTGTTAACATTCAATGTTCACATGAGTTCGAAGATGGATGTGAGCGCCAATTATAGCTCTGAATTGTCTGTTGCACTTAGTACAAGGAAATAGGACATTCCCTATTACCAGAGTCGAAGAAACGTTGTTGTGAGCTGTCTTGCGGAGCGATCATTTCTGGATAGCTTTATTTATTCTTGATGCCTCATGTCTCTTACACCTTGCACAATAGTGCAGCACCAGTCTGTGTGATTGGTGGCGATTCTTTCTCATTCATTATGGTTAAACCGTACTGGATCAGTGATCTCTTTAGTGTGTCCTTGTACCTTTTCCGCTGCCCACCGCTAGGTCTCTCGCCATTTTGTAGTTCACCATAGAGCAGCTCTTTTGGTAGACGTTAATCCAACATACTTACCCAATATATATATCAATGCACTTAGTTTACCCCTTCGTGAGTCTAGAACAGGTCAACGGCTTGTTGTGTCTCTATATGATGGAGAGCACTACTTTTGTTTTGGTCGTCATGTTGACTACTATTGGGCAAGAATTTCGTTCCCTTTAGAATTTTTGCCTGGAATGGAGCTAGTAGTCTACTCTTTCCTTTCAGAATTGTCAAGTGTTCTTGTACATGCACAATATGTACACAGCACCCCCGATTTTTTTGTCCTTATCTCTGATAAGACTAGATGCTAATCTCAGCTCCCTGAAAACCAAAGGATGCTTGAAACTTGTGGGATTTGAACCACCCATCATTTATCACTTTTGTTTCTTGAGCCCTTTCCTCTCATCTATAGCGACCCCTTGTACGGGGGTGCGTGCATGCACGTTTGCATGTATGCACGTATATCATGCATGGTGATGTTCTTCGTGTCTGTTCAATTTGTAACTCTGTCTCCTCTAGTGACCCTGACCATTGTTTGTTGGTTTCATCATACAATATATTTTTTTTTTTTTGCGTTCGCCTTATTTTCTCTAATCCCCATGGTGGTGTGCGTTGCACTGTGGTTTTTATTTTGCGCCTGTCGGCCCAGTGCATCCGACTTCAGCATGCATTTTATGTAAGGGTCTGCTTCCTCCCGCATTTTCTAAGGGTTTGCTTCCCCGGGGTAGCGGCCGGTGCTGTGATGGGGATCGAACCCAGCACCTTCGGATTGTGAGCCGTGCCACTTAACCACTAGGCCACGCCGCCCCCCCGTACAATATATATATATATTTGTATGTATAAAGCGGTCAGTTATTTGACAGCATATATTCTTCTCCTTCGTTGTTCACCTTCAATAATCATCTCGATTTCTCTCACAAACATGGAGGTCTGTCTCAGGCTGGCTTCTCTGGCCACCACACAGTTTATACCAAAATTTGACAGACGAGCCATGCTGCCACTGTGCTCCTCTCGTGGAGTTTCCAGACTTGGAGAACATATTCTACTGTTTGTTCTCCTCCCTCTGGGCACATGTTTCTGATTATTTATTTGTTAATCAGATGATATTTCAATCTGCAGTGACCAGTTCAGAGTCTAATTATCATCAATTGATCTATTTTTGACAAGCAGTGTATAGTGTATTCAGCTTTCTTGGCAAGCTCACAAGCTCTGTTCCTTAAATATTCTAATAGCCAAACTGCCTTTCTATCAAAGTACTGTATTGTAGCAAGGCTAACTCCCAGTTATTGCTCGAATTTTCAATTATCTACAATACACTTCAAACTAGACAAAATGATGCTGCATGAAAGACAGGTTTAGCAGATGCTCTATAAAGCAAGCTTACACTAGGAAGTCGACCAAAGTAGGTCATTGACTTTCTGTCAAAGGGCAACATGTTGTGATGACCCTTTGTCTCCTAAGGACCACAAATAAGGCAAGAGGAAGAAGAAATAAATCAACTAGATAATACCTCAAATTTCTCACGGTCTTCCTCCTCCATATGGAGCGTGTGGCCGAGTAGTTTCGATGCCTGTCTGCTGACTAGGAGGGCAGCGAACCAAACATTCCGGTAAGGCATATGTTGTTTTTCTGTTGGGGGTGAGAAAAACAAACATAGCCAGCACACAACGTGGCGGCAGCAGGGGCGAAGGACATGTAATCCTTAGCCTAAAAACTTTGTGACTTGCCGAGCATTGTGAATAAAGTCCTACGACAGTTCCTTATCCCAGCAGCACAAGTATCACAACATGCCTAATGTGTGCTTCCAAGATGTTAGATAACTTACTTCTGGGTGGTGGAGGGAGTAGTTGGTGGGGAGTTTTTCAACGGACACAGGCAGGTTAAAATCTCCATTGACCAATCGTCCATCTCTATACAGAGGCAACCACTGAAATAATTAAAACACAAAATAATGAAACAATATCAACATCAAATGAAACAAAAAAGTCAAAGGAAACAAAAAAGTCAAAGGAAACATAAAAGTCAAAGGAAACATAAAATATTGATGTCATTATAACAAATTTACAAATGGTGATGCCAATATATGACAAATTAAATAAAATAATCATACAATTATACCAAAATAAAATGATACGATTATATCTAAATAAAATAATGATACAATTATATCAAAATAAAATTATACAATTATACCAAAATAAAATAATGATATGATCCAAATATACAATAGTTATGTAATTATATATAATATAAAATTTCAGGATAATTAATTCAAACATAATTGGAACTAATCCAAACATGACGTTATGATAGAACTTCATAAACAAAATGGTTATATAATCACAACAGCTGCTAATGAATGTTATGAGAGTCTACTGCCTTCTTGTTCTGTACACTATAAATTCAATTCATTCACAAGCTCGCCATTCTCATTTGTAACATGTCCACAAAAACTACATCCTGCAAGCAATATCAACTTGTCTCAGAGATTCTGAAACATGACAATGAGTGACATGATAATGAAAGAGCTGTAGGTCCATGCCTCGAAGGCACCAATAGTGAGAATTTTTCATTTGGTTACGGGTTATTTAGATAGATCAACTACAATAATCCAGTCTGACGTCATGTTGATCACATATGCACACAACAGACAAATGTATTGGGTCTGTAAGGGTGTTGGCTTACCGTATACCCCACAGGGAGCTCTGTGGGTGATGGCTCATTCTTCTTCACTTGACAGCTGATGTGGTAGAATGTGAACAGCAAGTGATGAGTCTCCATCAGTCTGGCCGGTAGTTTGACCTTGACTTCTTCATAGAAGTCTGGTGACCTGAATTTTTTTAAAACAACACAAACTTAGCTATCTTCTATGAAAAGACCAGGTGGTTGATCAGCTAGGATATCAATCTCTTAGCCATGAGCACACAGGTTCAAACCTCAGTAAGGACCAATGTCTTTTCTATATTTAGTGAGTTCAGATGCCACCTCAACACCAAAGGTCAGCTGCATGTCATCTCCAGATTTGAGTCTATGGTCTTGATTGCGCAATCTGACCTGCCTTTCTCTGTCCATCTCCTGTTATCCTCTCACTTAATGTTGTTTTTCTCCACTACATTTGCGGCTTACATTTCCTCCCAGCAGTTTCGGGGGGAAGGGGGGGGGGGGGGGGGGTGTGGTGTTATTTTTATTGGGAGCAAAATAAAATTCTATCCTGGCTACTGTTGAGGCAAGCAGCCTTTTATCACCTCAGCCCATTACATCTGTTCTATTTCAGCAATGGGAAAATTGTCATATTTGTGGGCCATTTGTTTGTCTTCTGTGAACTCTGATGACCTGGTCAGATTTGACATGTCCATTTGTCTTCTGTGAACTCTGATGACCTGGTCAGGTTTGACATGTCCATTTGTTTTCTGTGAACTCTGATGACCTGGTCAGGTTTGACATGTCCATTTGTCTTCTGTGAACTCTGATGACCTGGTCAGGTTTGACATGTCCATTTGTATTCTGTGAACTCTGATGACCTGGTCAGATTTGACATGTCCATTTGTCTTCTGTGAACTCTGATGACCTGGTCAGGTTTGACATGTCCATTTGTTTTCTGTGAACTCTGATGACCTGGTCAGGTTTGACATGTCCATTTGTCTTCTGTGAACTCTGATGACCTGGTCAGGTTTGACATGTCCATTTGTCTTCTGTGAACTCTGATGACCTGATCAGGTTTGACATGTCCATGAAATGAAGTTCAACTTTGGCATGCTCATGATCTGTCATGTTTCCTTAACATCGTGAATCCATAACTTTCTTGGTCCTCATCTTGTACTGAACTCCTGATGTCTGGTATAAGCATGGAAGAACTGTTGTCAGATGCTATTTTATGTAACTATTGATCCTAATTAGTCTAGAGAAGAATTAACAACCAGACTTAACAAAATGTTCAAGAATACAAAACAGAACAGGAACAATGCTTACTTGTTGTGGTAAGTAACAGCAGCTAGAGCCTCCCGAGATAGTTCGGGACAACTGGATTTTCCAAAAATCACCTAAGGACAAGACCAAAAGGCAATCTGTTATTCTGACTATATTAATATTGTTCTGTTAATGAAATGCTCACATTACACAAGCTTATCTCCCTCAACCTTATCAACATAAATTTAGATTAGTGTATAGATGCAACATCTTTGTTGTCATCTATTGTTTTATTGATTATTTGCTGTTGTTGTTGATCAACTAGGTCTAAATGGGAAACAGAACATACTGGCTACACAAAAAATGATGCCTACTACCAGTTGAATAGAAAAGAGCAGGTCGTGGTCTTCAGACTCCGCAGAGGCCACAACAGACTGAGGTACCACCTATTCAATAAACCGAGGATAGGTGGCACTGACGAATGCACTTGTGGTACCGGGAAAATGGCCGCTGAACATCTGCAAAATTGCCCGACATACGAGGACCAGAGAAAGCACATGTGGCCATCACCAGTGCCAACACTAGACAAGCTCTATGGCAGTGTCGACAGCCTCAGGATGACAGCTGCTTTCTTCGAACAAATTAAAGTTGACGTCTGACAGCGTACGAAGAAGAAGATCAACTAGGTCTGCCGAGCTGTTCGCTCTTTCACAGCCAATGTCCAGTTGAAGAATTTGTAGGTGCTTTGTAGCTGGTGAATGGAGCCGTATATTTTGTAGCTGGTGAATGGAGCCGTATATTTTGTAGCTGGTGAATGGAGCCGTATAAGGTGTTAGGGATTGTTAGGTCAGGCTAATGCAGTCACTGGTTCTTTCAATATTCCTTATGCCTGTAAAACAGGGCCATTACATCAGACCTCCAGAGGAGAATCTAGGCCACAGACATGTCCAAGGGCCATGCAAACTATGGGACACAATGCAGGGCAAGCGAGTACAGAGGATGTCCGAGAAAATGATGGGAAGACAACATCCATGAATAGACTAACCTCCAACAATCCAAAGAAATCAGAAAAAGCAAGTGCACAGTGAGGGGTTTAGAAGTTATTTTCTTTCATTGATATTGTGCGACAATGATTCTTGTTAATAAATTATATGATTTTGTTATATGGCCAGCGATAGTGTGTTGAAGTCGTGTCGTTGTGCAGATATATGTTGTAACTCTTTGATAAGATAATTACTCAGCAATGACCTTAACCCTTCCAGACCTAAGGCCCTGAACCCAACTGTCCCCCATTCCTGGGTTCCAGAGCATTAAAGAGAAAAAACCAACATGATATAGAAAAATGTTAGGTACATGCAAACAAGTGGTTAGAATAAGATGTAACTTGGAGACATTGTAGAAAATAGGTTTACCTTTCATCTAGCGTCAATATTCCACCTTTGTGTGCCAATCCACCCAGCAAAAGGCAAAGAATCTGTCTCGAGTCATAAAACATTTCGAAATCCGGGAGTAAACACAACAAAGAGCCCTCATTTGTCCAATAATCCTGATAGCTGGGCTTTATACACGAGTATTCCATATAGATCCTCAGTCCAAGAAAAGCCTTCATCACTCGAGCTCTCCCTGTCTGTTTCACTTGAACAGAGTCTGAATCAACCAAATTATTGATCACCTGTTGGACTGTCATAAGCCTAGACTTACTTTGCTTTCCTGTTGAAGTGCTTGGTTCATCAGCCGTTCGTTTCATTGTCAATTTTCCTATTTGTGTTCACGTTAAACCCCACAAAATCAATTCAAACATGATGGCAGCCATTTGCAATGACTAATCACGAGGATTGACCACGATTGGTTGGTTATTTTTAGATTCTGACGCATTTTATGACGTACTATCCAAATTACCGAAAATTAGGTCCAGCGGTTTAGCGGCAGTTAAGGAAATTACCGAGAATTGGGGACAGCGGTCTGGTAGGGTTAAAGCCTTACGCTACCACGCCCAACAGTCCGAATGGTCACAGGATGAAGTGAACTGATTGTTGGGATGCCAGGCAATAACTTGACGCTATCTGAGCAGACGAGTAGCACACACTGTCTCATACAGATATGACTGATTGTAGGACTTGTTAAACTGTCCCATACAGATATGACTGATTGTAGGACTTATTAAACTGTCCCATATAGATAGGACTGATTGTAGGACTTATTAAACTGTCCCATATAGATAGGACTGATTATAGGACCTGTTAAAATGTTTCATATAGAGATGACTGATTGTAGGATCTGTTAAACTGTCTGATACAGATAGGACTGATTGTAGGACCTGTTAAACTGTCTGATACAGATAGGACTGATTGTAGGACCTGTTAAACTGTCTCATATAGATAGGACTGATTGTAGGACCTGTTAAACTGTCTCATATAGAGATGACTGATTGTAGGATCTGTTAAACTGTCTGATACAGATAGGACTGATTGTAGGACCTGTTAAACTGTCTGATACAGATAGGACTGATTGTAGGACCTGTTAAACTGTCTCATATAGATAGGACTGATTGTAGGACCTGTTAAACTGTCTGATACAGATAGGACTGATTGTAGGACCTGTTAAATTGTCTCATATAGATAGGACTGATTGTAGGACCTGTTAAATTGTCTCATATAGATAGGACTGATTGTAGCACATTATCTAACCTTTTGTGGGTTTTTTTTTGTTTCTTCATATTCTCTTATTTTTTGTAAATATAATACCAAATATTCCCAGGTCGGCTGTTGCACCATCAAGATGGTAGCTTAGTACAAATCTCTAGTAAAACTCTATTGTAACCTTGGTACAAGTCTCTAGTAAAACTCTATTGAAACCTTGGTACAAGTCTCTAGTAAAACTCTATTGAAACCTTGGTACAAGTTTCTAGTAAAACTCTATTGTAACCTTGGTACAAGTTTCTGGTAAAAATCTATTGTAACCTTGGTACAAGTTTCTAGTAAAACTCTATTGTAACCTTGGTACAAGTCTCTAGTAAAACTCTATTGTAACCTTGGTACAAGTTTCTAGTAAAACTCTATTGAAACCTTACTTGTTTTTCATCCATTATTGATGTTGAGTAGGGGGTCACATTGGCACAGTTGTTAGTGCACTGGCTTCCCGATCAGGGTTCAATACCCAGTTGGTGCTGGATTTTTTTTTCCGATTGCAAACCGGCTCCTGTGGTTGACCCAGCCACAGAAATTGGGTACCAGAAAATCTGGGAAGTAAAGGTGGCCAGCGTGATGCTGACCACATCATCCCCTAAGTGTCGTACGTCACAAAATAATATGGGCCTAACACCTTATTTGCTATGCATCACACGGCATGACGGGATCTTTACTCTTTTTTTAAATATTATTGATGTTAAGTGTTACTGAAATCCTTTACATATTTATGTGACAGCTACGCCATTTTCTGATAGACAACATTTCTGACGGCTAAACTACGACTTACTGGCAAGGCATAGTTCTCATCTTCTCCAGCGAGAAACTGCACTTTTACTGCCAAATTACGGGCTGACCCCTGGCGGTTGGCAAAGTTCAGGCTCTTTGGGTACACATACATGAGATTTCTGTGCAGCATAAAATATACATAATATAAGCCAGGACAAACTGGCAACTAGCATGTGTGTGTCATATGTGGGTATTTGAAATGATTGCATGTTTATGTATGTTGTGTGTGTGTGTGTGTGTGTTATGACCTTTTTGTATGTGTATTGTGTGTTATGACGTTTTTCTTCTTTTTCTTCTTCTTCTTTCGTTCTCAATCTCCCGCTACCAAGCAATGAAAATAGCTTTGCAAGTAACAGAATGTTGTCCAGAGAATGGAATGCGTTGTGTCGTAGTTTACAGCTTGGCTGCGATATTTGCACCTTCAGCAGCATTTTTTTAGGAAAGGGGTTGCCTTCCCTCCTCGATCCCTTCTCCTTAGCCAGTCTGCTCTGTTGCAGCCTGATATCCAAGATCACCGCGTGGAGGTGTAGATGGTTTTGGCAGCTCTGGTTCGCTGGCCCTGAAGTTAGCTGCCAGGTATGGGTCGCTGACTGCTGCAACTCATGCGCTGCTAGGCATCTTGATCCCAGTGTTATGACCATTTAGTGTATGTGCATGTTGTGTGTGTGTGTTATGACCATTTTGTGTGTGTGTGTGTGTTATGACCATTTAGTGTGTGTTGTGTGAGTGCATGTTGTGTGTGTGCATGCACGTTCTTGTCTCCTTTTCGTTTCGAGTTAAGCCAAGGACCACTACTGTGGCTGGCCCCATGTATCATGGCTCCTGCAATGAGTTGTTTCTGTAACAATTCATTTTAACATAATGAGGTTGCCACCTCCATGCACATCTCTCTTTAGCTGCCTTTTATTGCATGTTTGAAAAGTTAGTGGCAACTTTCTTTCTTGCCTCAGTGCCACAATGGGTGTACATGTGTACCTGTCGGTTACTTTGTACATTAGTTTTTTAAAAACATAAAAACAATTGTACGACTTTACTTCCATTATGGAGGCAGTTTAGGGGCTTTCAAGGCTAAGGACACTACAGGCCACTTTGCCACTGCTGTCACAACGTCGTGTGCTGGCTACATTTGTTTATTTCACCCCCAACAGAAAAACAACATATGCCTTACCAGGGGATTCAATCCACTGCCCATCCCCCCTGGTCAGCAGGGCGGCATCGAAACCATTTGGCCATGCGCTCCTCTTATACACAAATAAGATACAAACAACAAATAAAATAAGGTAAGTCACCATTTGTTAACAGCGGTACATTGCTTGGCCAGACCAGTCACAGTAGTACCATTGCCTCTTTCATCAGCGATTTATTGAGGTAATCCTTTACTTAAGGACATGACAAATCCTAGGTGACAAGCCGCCTAGAAATTTTGATGCGACACTGAACATTTCAGAACTGTGTGGTATTTACTCGTACATTTCCCCCATTTGGCATGTCCTTCCCCACTCTGTTGTGTAGGATACAAAATAGAATATTGTCCCAACGTAATTTCCCCTCTACTTCCACAGACTTTCAAGAAGAATCCTGCTGCCGTTTTGTTACGCAGCAGAGGCATAACCCAACAAGGAATAACAGAAATAGGTCAACATTACTTTGAAAATAATCAATATTCAAGGTTAAGGTCAATTATGATAAACAATGTAAAAAAGACATTGCTGTTGGGGAAGAAGTGGTAAGAGACTTATCTGTAGGAGAATAGGTGGCCAATTTTGAATCAAGATGCTGAGCAGTGCATGAGCTGCAGCGGTCAGCGACCCATAGCTGACTGCTAGCGTCACGGACAGCAACCCAGAGCTGCCAAGACCCTTCTACACCTCTACGCAGTGATCATGGATAACAGGCTGCAATAGAGCAGGATGGTTAAGGAGAAGGGATTGAAGAGGGAAGGCTAACCCTGTACTGTACCTGTTGTCGAAGACAGATTTGTTGGACCCAAAAGTTGCAAATATTGCAGTCAAGCTGTAAACTAGCGAAAACTACATTCCGTTCTTCAGACTACTTCCTGCTACTAGGAAAGGTTTGTTCAGGACTTGGTAGCGGGAGTTTGAGAAAGAACGAAGAAAAAGAAGGTTGCAAATTCAATTTCTCGCTGCTTATCCTGTCCTAACAGTAAGTCAGGCACCCACTTACAGCCGGGTCAACTGGAGCATGCTGTACCACTATGATAACAATCAAACAATAATGTATGTGAAACAATGTCACAAGACATGAACATAGAAAGTTGTAACACATCTTCACTGTACCTGTACGTGGCATAAGGTACAAAAACTTCTTTGGAAGGAAACTCCAGAATCTCCTTGGTCGGTCGGCCCTTGTCGTCAGGATATGGTTCCACCCGCAGGAGTTCAGGGGTCAGAGTGTACCTGGGTTCTTCAGGACACGGTGAGATGTCCAGTTTTAGAGTTGCTACAGAAGGAAGACAACGTGAGATGTCCATTTGTTACAGAGGGAAGACAATGTGAGATGTCCATTTGTTTCAAAGGGAAGACAATGTTAGATGTTCAGTTGATATATAAGGAAGGAAATGTGAGATGTTTATTTGCTACAGAAGAAAGAAAATGTGAAATGTTCAGTTGACACAAAAGGAAGACAATGTCAAGTGTCAAGTTGTTACAGAAGCAAGACAATGTCAAGAACCCAGTTGTTACAGAAGGAAGACAATGTCAAGTGTCAAGTTGTTACAGAAGGAAGACAATGTCAAGTGTCAAGTTGTTACAGAAAGAAGACAATGTCAAGTTGTTACAGAAAGAAGACAATGTCAAGTTGTTACAGAAGGAAGACAATGTCAAGTGTCAAGTTGTTACAGAAGGAAGACAATGTCAAGTGTCAAGTTGTTACAGAAGGAAGACAATGTCAAGAACCCAGTTGTTACAGAAGGAAGACAATGTCAAGTGTCAAGTTGTTACAGAAAGAAGACAATGTCAAGTTGTTACAGAAAGAAGACAATGTCAAGTTGTTACAGAAAGAAGACAATGTCAAGTTGTTACAGAAGGAAGACAATGTCAAGGGTCAAGTTGTTACAGAAAGAAGACAATGTCAAAAGTCAAGTTGTTACAGAAAGAAGACAATGTCAAGTTGTTACAGAAAGAAGACAATGTCAAGTTGTTACAGAAAGAAGACAATGTCAAGTTGTTACAGAAACAAGACAATGTCAAGTTGTTACAGAAAGAAGACAATGTCAAGTTGTTACAGAAAGAAGACAATGTCAAGTTGTTACAGAAAGAAGACAATGTCAAGTTGTTACAGAAAGAAGACAATGTCAAGTGTCAAGTTGTTACAGAAGGAAGACAATGTCAAGTGTCAAGTTGTTACAGATAGAAGACAATGTCAAGTTGTTACAGAAGGAAGACAATGTCAAGTGTCAAGTTGTTACAGAAAGAAGACAATGTCAAGTTGTTACAGAAAGAAGACAATGTCAAGTGTCAAGTTGTTACAGAAAGAAGACAATGTCAAGTTGTTACAGAAAGAAGACAATGTCAAGTGTCAAGTTGTTACAGAAAGAAGACAATGTCAAGTTGTTACAGAAAGAAGACAATGTCAAGTGTCAAGTTGTTACAGAAAGAAGACAATGTCAAGTGTCAAGTTGTTACAGAAAGAAGACAATGTCAAGTGTCAAGTTGTTACAGAAAGAAGACAATGTCAAGTGTCAAGTTGTTACAGAAAGAAGACAATGTCAAGTGTCAAGTTGTTACAGAAAGAAGACAATGTCAAGTGTCAAGTTGTTACAGAAGGAAGACAATGTCAAGTGTCAAGTTATTTCAGAAAGAAGACAATGTCAAGTGTCAAGTTGTTACAGAAAGAAGACAATGTCAAGTGTCAAGTTGTTACAGAAGGAAGACAATGTCAAGTGTCAAGTTGTTACAGAAGGAAGACAATGTCAAGTGTCAAGTTGTTACAGAAAGAAGACAATGTTAAGTTGTTACAGAAGGAAGACAATGTCAAGTGCCAAGTTGTTACAGAAGGAAGACAATGTCAAGTGTCAAGTTGTTACAGAAGGAAGACAATGTCAGGTGCCAAACATTAACTGTTACCTGGGATACACTTGACTCTCTTGAGCACTGAGGATGGTCTCTTCAGATCAGCCAGAAATTTGTACAGGTCCTCATCATTCAGTTTGGAGCCTTCCTGCAATCAAATCAGCGTATACTTGGGTCATGTATGCCTTGAATCTACTTCAAAAGGACAACAGAAGACAGTCTCTGGGGTAAAACCAGACCAAGAGGATAACAGAAGACAGTCTCTGGGGTAAAACCAGACCAAGAGGACAACAGAAGACAGTCCCTAGGGTAGAACCAGACCAAGAGGATAACAGAAGACTTCCTGGGGTAGAACCAGACCAAGAGGACAACAGAAGATAGTCTCTGGGGTAGAACCAGACCAAGAAGACAACAGCAGACAGTCTCTGAGGTTGAACCAGACCAAGAGGACAACAGAAGACAGTCTCTGGGGTAGAACCAGACCAAGAGGATGACATAAGACAGTATCTGGGGTAGAACCAGACCAAGAGGACAACAGAAGACAGTATCTGGGGTAGAACCAGACCAAGAGGACAACAGAAGACAGTCTCTGGGGTAGAACCAGACCAAGAGGACAACAGAAGACAGTCCCTAGGGTAGAACCAGACCAAGAGGATAACAGAAGACTTCCTGGGGTAGAACCTGACCAAGAGGATAACAGAAGACTTCCTGGGGTAGAACCAGACCAAGAGGATAACAGAAGACTTCCTGGGGTAGAACCAGACCAAGAGGACATTAGAAGATAGTCCCTGGGGTAGAACCAGACCAAGAGGATAACAGAAGACTTCCTGGGGTAGAACCAGACCAAGAGGACATTAGAAGATAGTCCCTGGGGTAGAACCAGACCAAGAGGATAACAGAAGACAGTCCGTGGGGTAGAACCAGACCAAGAGGATAACAGAAGACAGTCTCTGGGGTAGAACCAGACCAAAATGATAGCAGAAGACAGTCTCTGGGGTAGAACCAGACCAAAATGATAACAGAAGACAGTCTCTGGGGTAGAACCAGACCAAGAGGACAACAGAAGACAGTCTCTGGGGTAGAACCAGACCAAGAGGACAACAGAAGACAGTCTGTGGGGTAGAACCAGACCAAAATGATAACAGAAGACAGTCTCTGGGGTAGAACCAGACCAAGAGGACAACAGAAGACAGTCTGTGGGGTAAAACCAGACCAAGAGGATAACAGAAGACAGTCTCTGGGGTAAAACCAGACCAAGAGGATAACAGAAGACAGTCTCTGGGGTAGAACCAGACCAAGAGGATAACAGAAGATAGAATAGTCTGGCATTCTTTCTGAAGAACATTAACATACTAGGGTAGAATAGGAGCGGCTAGGTCAAGCAAGCACTAAATATATGAACCAGATCTGTAATCAGCTGACAATTGGTAACCAAATCATTGACTTCTTGTCATACTCCAAGCTACATCTCAACATCAGTAGCACACCAGATCTAATCTTTATACAAATGGTTTCAAGACCTGGTAGAGCTGTTTTCTTAAGGATCATTACCATCATGCAACATGTCCTGGCAGAACGCTACACTCATCATGGCCGACGTGAAAAACAATCTTTAGCCAGTTCTCCTGCCTCCGTCACTGTTTTCTAGAGAACACCCCACTCATCATGGCTGACCTGAAAACAATCTTTAGCCAGTTCTCCTGCCTCTGCTATCTAGAGAACGTTACAATCATTGTGGCCAACTTGTAAGAGCCTTAATATTTAGCCATTTCTCCTGCCTTCATCACTGTTTTCAAGAGAACATCTTTGATGCGGTGTGCCTATCTTTTCCTTCTTCTGCCTTGGTCTTGTTTTCCAGGCACTACACACTCTAGTATAGATTATTCCAGATTATTATGGCGTTTCATGTGGTCAAATATAGGACTATTCCAGATTATTATGGCGTTTCATGTGGTCAAATATAGGACTAAAACCAGACAGGTCATACAATGTCCTGACAGAACCAAACCAAAAAACTTTCTGCGGTTGAAAAAGTCGCACCTTCACACACAATCAAAGGCCAACTGACACAACAACAACAGACAAACCTGCTTGAAAAAACTGGAAACTGTGAGAGTCACAGGTCGGAAGTTATCCATGCTGGAACTGTAACTGTCAGGGGACCAGCTGCGATATTTCTCATATCCACTGCGGCCTCGATCAACCGAGCCCCTCCGCCCCGCTGACATATCATCTTTAGACCGTTTCCTGAAGCTTTCAAACTGGCCACCACTTGGTCCAGTTCTTCTATCTGAAGATGTTGATGCAAAGTTCAATATATTCATGACAATTCATATTATTTTTCTGTATTTTACACCAATTATTTCCTCATTTCTATTGACTATAATTATCATCATCATCATAATCATCATCATCATCATCATCCTTCTCTTCCTTTTTCATCTCAATAGGAGCATTGGAACGTCATTGCAGTAAGCTTCCATTCAGGAAGCCTGTGTCAAAGTTAATGTTCTCTCTCTGTGCTGGTGCACACTACGGTACACTTGTTAAGAGCACCTACCTGATGAAGTCCTAGTTAGTAAAATCTTGTGACATGCATAGTAAGGAGAAGCAGGCCTGCTCTTAACTCCGAGTGAGGGACATCAGGATACACAATACAAATGTGAACCGAACTTTTATTACATTGTACACAATACAAATGTGAACCGAACTTTTATTACATTGTACACAATACAAATGTGAACCGAACTTTTATTACATTGGTGTCATCACTGTTATTGATCAAAAGTAGTCATGCTGGGCTAAACTCTTTATGTTTCTTTGGTAGCAGGTTACAATGGCTCTTCATACATCCTCAGACGTACACGAGAAGGTGGGCCTTGGTCTTGCTGTGTGGGCCAAATTTCTAAAGTGGCCAGCGTGAAGGACAAAATGAGGCAGTCCTCTGTCATGCAAATGAACAGGTCTATAAACTGTTTGTCTGCACACTCGATTACAAGTATATACCAAAAATAAGTGCAAGTGCCCTCTAGATCCCCGGGGATAGAACAGGGGCGACTAAGACATATATATAAAGTTTATATATAGGTCTCAAATAAACATAAAATACTACGAAACTCTGTTCTCAAATAGAGGCAGCTTGCCAGAACAATCAAACATACAGATTAAACTGTTGAACACTCTCAAACAGAAACTATGTTGTTGTTGTGAATGATGAACTCTTAGTGAAGTTGCTGGTGTTTGAGGACAGCATCATCTCCATGCTTCATTGTGTCATGGAGACCATCAGCTTCTCAATCACAAAAATGCTATCATTAGAGTATTTGTCTCAATTCATGAAGTCCTATGGGGAGATTTATAAAGCTGAAAAATAAAGGCCACTTTCCTGTTAGTCATAATGTAGTGTTCAGATTTGTTCTTTTTTGTTTTGCCTCCTTTGTTTATTTGACCCATGACAGAAAAAACACAGGCCCTAATGGGGTTCGAACTTCAGACTTAATCAATTGGCCTCCTGCACCTCACTCCTCAATAAGTTTGTTTGCTCAAATAGTTAGCCAGAGAAACTGATGTTCTCCAGACTTACTTATAGATTTGACATTGTATGTTGTTACCTTTGAGGAAAGTTACATTAGAAGTTGTTACCTTTGAGGAAAGTTACATTAGAAGTTGTTACCTTTGAGGAAAGTTACATTAGAAGTTGTTACATTTGAGGAAAGTTTCATTAGAAGTTGTTACCTTTGAGGAAAGTTACATTAGAAGTTGTTACCTTTGAGGAAAGTTACATTAAATGTTGTTACCTTTGAGGAAAGTTACATTAGAAGTTGTTACCTTTGAGGAAAGTTACATTAGAAGTTGTTACCTTTGAGGAAAGTTACATTAGAAGTTGCCTTTGAGAAAAGTTACATTAGAAGTTGTTACCTTTGAGGAAAGTTACATTAGAAGTTCTTACCTTTGAGGAAAGTTACATTAGAAGTTGTTACCTTCAAGGAAAGTTACATTAGAAGTTGTTACCTTTGAGGAAACAATCTAATAAGAATATGTTTTATTTAGATGTCATCTGTTAACTTCAGTCACACAATCAAGGAGAAAAAACCAAGCACATGCATTTCAAATAGAAAAACTGTACACTGTGTATCAAGAAAATAATCAAGTACATACGATCAAACAGAAAAATCATGCTAGGAAAATTGTATATTAGTTTGACAGACAAAGCATTCAAGCACATTATATTTTGTCCAACAAGGTCATAGTGGTCTTCTGGTGATTATAAAGTTCATGTCATACAGCTATAAAGGAGTTTCAGCAATAAAACTCCATAAATGTATGCCAAAAAAGTGTCAGGAGCAGGTATAAATTAAAAAATAAGAATGCCTATACCAGACAGGTCTTTATCAGAAAACAAAACACCTAAAAACCGACACAACTGTTTCATTAAAATCTCAAAAAGCATCAATAGAATAAAAATGAAAATACATAAAAGCAAGTTGGTTGACATTAGTGGCTTAAAGGAAATAAAGAGAAAGAATGTCTTTAAAGACTCAATCCTTTTAGCCCATCATTAGCACTAGTTTTCAGTTATACATCCTCTCAAACTGAAAATACAAGTGCAAGTCAGTAAGTAGATCACAAACTGATATGGGATAGCTGAAAAATGTTGTTTGTAATTTCTAAAGGTGTCATTAGATGGCAGCAGCATCCAGTTTCGTGATTACTTTAGGTAGCAGACGCTAGATGTCGCATGCACGTGCGCAGCTCAGATACAAAATGGCGTCCATGATTCATCATCATTATCAATCCCATAACCTAGAAGGTCATTGAGGCACCGTTATTGCAGTTTGTAGTACCAGCTCCTGTCATACAACAACTGTGTCTTAAACTAACTAACTCAACTTAACGTCTTTATATTGGTTTAGAAGACCCTGCATAGTCTGTATACAACCAGTTACATTTACATCACCTTGCTCTAAAAGCTATGCGCATCCAGTTTATTCTTGAGCCGCTACACACCTGACGGAGCCCATCTCTCTTCAGGTGGCAGCTCATTATAGTTCTGTCTAAATGTCATACAACAAAGCGGTTTACGGTGAGAAGTTTTGTTGCGTAAAGTGGTGCATAACTAGGTCAATCAATTCTCTCAAGGATGCTCACAAATTTGAGGCCCAACCTAGTCATCCTGTTTAGATCACAACAGAAGCATCTGTGTGGCCGACGGGGGAGAAGATTCAAGCTAACAGACAGTAATGATAGACAGTGTAGCGATAAGGTATTTGCATGGTTTAGCCTACAGAATAATGCATAATCCCACCTTGGCAGGAGAAGGTTTGCAAATGATGAAGCAGTTAAACATGAAGTGTAAATGTGTCTGAGACAGCAGACCAAAGACTTCCATGCTACAGTTTTGGTGCTCTGATTAAGCCATGAGATAAGCGTATCAATGTTGGTGTGAATTATGTTGAGAAATAAGGGACAATGTCAGTGCAACAATAAATGTTTTTCAAGTTAATATTTCATTCGCATTTTTTTAAATAGCCATTTGTGACCTATTTATTGACTTGTCCTCATACAAAGCAAATTATAAGAATTCTAATAGTTTGGTGGAGTTATAGTTGTAATAATACAAATGTTCTAAGAAACTTTTTCTGAAATGGAAAGCCTTTTTTCCAAATGAATAAACTTTTAAATTTGAATCTGTCACACAGGCTTTACTGAGATCAGCCAGTTGATGTTGATAACATATGACTTTTCTAAGATCAGTCAGCTGGCATTGATGACTTTTCTAAGATCAGTCAGCTGGCATTGATGACTTTTCTAAGATCAGTCAGCTGACATTGATAATACATGACCTTTGCTGAGATCTGTCAGTTTACTTTGATATCGCTAAACATTTATTTTAAAATTCCATGCAAAAAATGTATTCAATGTGGAAAGATCAAAGCTATTTTCATAGATGGCATGCGAACCACACACAACACAAATACAAGCACTAATATGATGTTGAAGTTTACCTAATTTTTGTTTAAATTTAAGAAAGAAACTACAAAACATTGGCATTCTTCTTCTTCTTCTTCTTTGTACGCTGTCAGACGTCAACCTGTATTTTTTCGAAAAAAGCAGCGGTCATCCTGAGGCTGTCGACACTGCCATAGAGCTTGTCTAGTGTTGCCACTGGTGATGGCCACATCTGCTTTCTCTGATCCTCGTATGTCGGGCAGTTTTGCAGCAAATGTTCAGCGGTCATTTTCCCGGTGCCACACGAGCATTCGTCAGTGCCACCTATCTTCAATTTATTGAATAGGTGGTACCTCAGTCTATTGTGGCCTGTGCGAAGTCTGAAGACCACGACCTGCTCTCTTCTGTTCAGCTGGTAATAGGCATCGTTTTTTGTGTTGCCAGTATGTTCTGTTTCCCATTTCCCCTTTCATTCCCGCTGGCTTTTGCTGGCTACTTAACAAAGCATTGGTTGGCATTGATTGATTGATTGGCATCCTGTCAGTCTCAAGAGACAATGGACCACGCTAGAGAGGGGACTGTCAGTTGTTGCACTTGCTTTCGCCGCAAACGTCTGGAGTCTGCATCTTGGCGCATCCTGTCTTCCCCTGCCCACAGACCAACACACAAAGCCTGCCTCCAGCCGGGTCTGTCTTTGGCAAGTTCCTGCCAGTTGCAGGTGTTCATATCCAACACCTTCAGGTTACGCTTGCAAACATCTTTGTAACGGAGGAAAGGTCTACCCTTTTTGACACTTGCCCGTAGTCAGCTATCCGTAATTGATATCTTTTGGTATTCGCCCATCCTCCATTCTGCACACGTGACAAAGCCACCGCAAGCAGCGCTGGTGGAGGATTGTAACTAAGCTGACAATCTTTGCACGATCCAACACGTCGTTGTTAGTTGACAGAGTACAGTTGGACCATTCTGTGCTCCTTATATTAGGCTCTCTGAATCCACAAAGTGTGACATAAGATATTAGCAAATGTGCCTTCCCTGAATAGCAGACACTGCTATTGTGAATTACGTAACTGTAATTCAGGTTAACTATTTACAACTTTGTATACTGGGGTGTGACAAGACCGAGGAGCAAGGGGCAAACATTTTATCTACCAATACAGGGGTAACAAGTACAAGCTAAATGTTAGTACTACAAATCTGCTTCTAACAAAATGTTATTTAACAACACATACAACAGCCGTAAAAAGTGTCAATATTTTAACTTAACAATATCTTTGTACTGGTTTAGAAGACTCTGCAAAGTCTGTATACAACCAGTTTCATTTACATTTCTTTGCTCTAAAAGCTATGTGCATCCAATTTATTCATAAATGCATTAATTGTCCCTGCCTCCACTGTTTCCTGTGGCAATGCATTCCAACATTCACCATTCTCTGATTAAAAAATATTTCCTAATATCTAATCTTTGACATTTCTTTAGTTAATTTGTAGCTATGCCCTCTTGTTCTTGTAGGTGGTTGTATTGTTATAGTCTAATTTATCCGTTCCTTTGATTATCTTATAAACATTATTTTAAATCACCTCGAATTCTTCTCTTTTCTAGACACTGTAGGCCAGTTTTTCTTTCCTCATAACTGTAATTCTGGAATCCCACTATCAGCTTTGTTGCTCTTCTTTGTATCCTTTCTAGTATGTTTATATCCTCTCTACGATAAGAACTCCACACCTGTACAAAGTACTCTAAGTTTAACTTTTTTTTTCTTTTTTTTTTTTTGCGTTCGCCTTATTTCTCGATTCCCCAAGGCAGTGTGTGTTGCACTATGATTTTTATTGTGCGCCTGTCAGCCCAGTGCATCCAACTTCGGCATGCATTTAATGTAAGGGTCTGCTTCCTCCTGCATTTTCTAAGGGTTTGCTTCCCCGAGGTATTGGGTGGTGCTGTGATGGGGATCGAACTCAGCACTTTCAGATTGTGAGCCGTGTCACTTAACTACTAGCCCCCGCCGTCCCCAGTTTAACTAATGCTTTATACAGTTTGACAATCACTCTACAGCCGGGTTAACTAAAACCCCAGCTGTCATACCTAAATGTTTGTCAGTTACTTCCTCAAACTGACAATTTCCACTTACTTACTTGTACATACTTCAAATAACTGACACTTACAAAAGATACCCTTGATTTCCTCTAGCCAATGACTCAAATATTGGGACATTTCATTGATACAATATTATTTGGGAGGCCAAGATGCAGCGGTAAATGAGCTGACAGCAGCAAGTGACTCATAGCTGACTCTTGTATCAGGGTCAGCAAACCATAGCTGACCAAGACCCTATTCCACATCCACGTGACATCCCTGAAAACAGGCTGCACTAGTAGTCTAGCCAAGGGATAGGGGGTCGCAGTTTGAAGGCAAACACCTAACTCAAAAAAAGCAACCTGAAATAGGATATGTCGAGGCGAAAGGCGTATATATCGCAGCCTCGCTGTAAACTGCGACACAACGTCCATTTCAGGACGAACGCAGAATAAGAAACAATATTATTTTATTATTTAAAACAATCGGTGTCATCATTTGAAATATTTGTATGTACTTTCTTACCTAGTTCCAATATTCTGTACATTAGTGTCAAACTGATACATTTATTTCAACTGTTCCAAATTCTATGTTGTGACTATGCTTATATCAAAAACAAAATAATTCCATTTACTGCGACAGAAAGAAGCTACACTTTGTTGAAATAAAAAATATGATATAAATTGTATTTATTTTGACACACTTTAACATTTTTTTTAAAATTAAACAATTTATACTAATTATGTTTATTTTGTTAGTTTTTAATTATTGTATTTCAAATGAAACATTACATATATTCTATTTATTTAGATGGTAATAAATTATTTATATGAAAGGAAAAATTTAACAATTTTATTTATTTTAACAGCAATAAATTCTATTGATTTTAAATTAATCTATTAAAATTATTTCCAATAATTTTGTCAGTAATAAATTTCATTCACTGCAAATAAAACAAATTATATAAATTATATATTTTTTTAAAGTAATAAATTATTTTATTTTAAATTTAAAAAACATTTTCCTTTACAACAGAGCGAACAAAGCAATCATATGACAAATGATGCTCAGCGTGACAATAACAAAAGATGCTATCTACGAGGTGTGCTCAAATTAAATTGGACCAAGTGCTGCAATAAGTGAACATTCGTATGATGTGCATGATGACGTCACTTCTGGTGTAAACAGCATATACCAACCGTCAAGTTTGCAAAATTTCGTTATTCTCCCACTCATAGTTTCCTCAGCAGACCGTTGAAAACATGGCGGTGGTGATATGGAATCCGTTCAGAGTTGATCAGCGAGCAGTGATTCGGTTTCTAACAGCTGAAGGATGTCGACCAGTTAATATTCATCGCAGAATGCAGGCAGTGTATGGTGACAAAAGTGTGTCAAACGTAAGCTCCGGCCCACCCAAATTGCTGCATTAATTTTGGTGATGGCATCTTCTGACGCAACAATATGTGCCTAACCAGGTCTCAGAAGATCTTTCGTTAACTCACAACCTTCTTTAAACATCGCTGTCCAGTTCTTCACTGCTGTCTTCGACACACTTTTCTCACCATACACTGCCTGCATTCTGCGATGAATGTCAACTGGTCGACATCCTTCAGCTGTTAGAAACCGAATCACTGCTCGCTGATCAACTCTGAACGGATTCCATATCACCACCGCCATGTTTTCAACGGTATACTGAGGAAACTATGAGTCGGAGAATAATTAAATTTGGCAAACTTGATGGTTAGTATGTGCTGTTTACACCAGAAGTGGCATCTTGCGTAATGGTACATATGTCCACTTGTTGCAGTTTGGTCGGTTTTCATTTGAACTCGCCTCGTATTTGGACTGTCATCAGTTGTGTTATCCAGACTGTATTGTATTACAATCTGTTATGTTAAATGTACCAGTAAAATGCTCATCACTAAACTATAACAAAATATGTTATTACATTACAATACAAGAAAAATCACGGTACGTTTATATTGAGTTAATGAAAAGAAAGAAAAAAATGCAAAACTGGAAACCAAGAAGACCACTATATGATACATGATATATAGTCAATTCCAACACTGACAGATGATTGAGGGAAAAGATACTTACCAACAGAACCAGCATCTAACAATTGATGACCACAAGAATGATGATGAAGGTGACGCTGATAATGGTGATGATGATTATGGTCATGACGTCTGAAGCTAGCACTAGTTTAGTAGTAAAACATGCCAGGAGAGGCATATAAATATCACTTATCCTGCATGCCAGTTGTGACTAACCTATAGCTCTGATAACTTCTACCCCTTTGTAAATGTCACTAATTTGTTTAACATCTACTCCCTAACTGGCCTCTTGTGCCCAACTTTTGTCAAATGTCTGCATTTTTCTTTTTTCGGTCCATCGTATTTTGAGGACCTTTCTATAACATTTTGACTCGAAGGACACGATTCTCTTCCTGGATGTTTGGGTAACTGTCCATGTTTCACAACTGTATGCTGCCATGAGAAAAACACAGGTTCTCAAAACAAATGTTCACTGTTGTTGGATTGCTGGTATTCTGCCATACTTTCCTCAGGTTGTGTAACCTCTGCAGTGCCATTCTCCTTCTGGTTTCCGTTAAGCAGCCGCGTAAATTGTCGTCACATCTTGAGCCCATTTACTCAAAGTTCAGGACTTGTTCTATTTCCTCACCCCCGAACTTGAATTTATGTTGACTTCTTGTTTTGTCTATGGTCATTATCTTAGTTTTGTTTATGTTTACAAAGAGATTTTTATCCTCCCTGCATCTGCTTACAGCTGCAATTAGCTGCTCTAACCCCTCTGTAATGTTTGATATTATCACAGTTTCTTCTACATATCTTAGCTCTGGGTACTTGTATTAAGGAGTATAATCTTTTCTGGCAGGATGTTGCCGAGTTCCAAATTGGACAAAGAAAGTTTTACGAAAAAATCTGACATACTACCAGCTTCCCATAAATAGCTAGCGCTTCTGTCCTAAAGACTTCGGTGGACAGCACAGAACATGCTCAACAAATTGCTGTCTGCAGATATGTTACATAAATTTCAAGTATTCTTTGTCCTGTTTTGGTTACAGCTTATAGAAAACTCATTAAGAACTAATGCCTGTCTAATGTGCGTTTAGATGAAATTCTCAAATACAGAAAACTGTTGGTTCATAATTGCATGTTAGAATGATTGAATTCAGGAACACACAAAATTAACTTATACACATAAAAGGCAACTGATTAGTTACAGATCACTTTAAAAAACTTTAAATCTGGCAAAGATGGCGCCATAACTGGCTGCGAGTCTACATTTCTCTACTGTTTTGGATCATTATGGATGCCGCCAGACCACGGATTTGCCTGGAATTCACACTAGTCGACGACTTACACTTGTGTTCACGGAAACGTGGTGTTGTTTTCCGTCTGGACTTGTTATTTCGTTCTTTTTTTGTGATTTCTTCCATCCGTTTATCCTGGTCTGGACACCGGCTGAATGGCGCTACGCTTATACCTGTGTCGTATTTCACGGGTTAGTTCTGCCGGTTCACCTTCACGAATATGGCGTGTGGGAATTTTAGATGCTACTATGATGAGCTGAATACAGCTGGGGAGAGATGCCAGACTCACTCACACGCTGAGTGTTGTCCATACGACCTCTTGTGGTTATCGAAAAGGCACGACAAACTGCGTTAGATGCCTTCCCACCTTTCTACCCTGCGGGTTACATGTTTACGGAAAGGCTTCGGTGGTAACCCTGAGGCAAAATCTGCATCCTATGCTATCTCCAGTCGTCTCGATGAATGTCTTGCCACTGGCAAAAGGTAGCTTTGGCTCTGTGAGTGAGGTTGACAAAAGGCGCAGTTTCTTCCTCACTTTAATCCAAATCACAGCGCAAGTCACCCATTTCAGCGGACACACACAGCAAGTGATTCGACTATCCACACATCTGAACAAAGAGAGTGGTCTTCATCACTTGTGATGGACAACTATTCAATTTTTAAAACATGTCCATCAGCATCATACTTTACAGATTCAGTACTTAGACCAGGTTCAACTAATTACTCAAGATTTATCTGTGCATTTTTAGCTCCCATGCTCAGAGTCAATATTTAATACTACATAACCACTCAGAGCTGGCTTTCAAGACATTATTGCATCAGAGTATTTGTTTCATCACACCTGGGAATATCTTGCGAAAAACAGATCTGACTGGAGAAACGCAGTCAAATCGGGTGTAGCTGCTGGTGAAGATGACCGTGTTGTGAAAGCCCAGAACAGACGCGAGACGCGGAAATCCCGAGCAGCGGGAACACCATCCCCTTCTACAAACCTCGTGTGCCCGATATGTAGGAGATGTTTTCGTGCTCGCATTGGCCTGTTCAGCCACATGCGCACCCACACCCAACAGGGAAATCTGTGACAAGGATGATGTCGGCGGTCCTCATCGACAACGATGGACAGCTATTATTTGTTTCATATTTGAGTTTTCTCACACAAAATAAGATCCATTGTGGGTTGTCCAATTGCTCCTTTGTAAAAGCATAAACCCTGTCAATTGTTTCTTGTTCCCCTTTGTTGAGTGAAATGTTTTCTACTAAAGCTGCTGTCGTCACTTTCCATCACAGAAATGAGCTCCAGAATTGAGTTACTCTTAATGTTATTGACTCATCAAACTAATATAATATTTTATGGTGACTGTCATATTCCAAAAATCTAATCATTTTTTTTGTTGCTGTCTCTTGTCTGAAGCACAAATTTTTAATGACTCGACTGTACATTTCTGCTAAGGTATGTAGATGGTGGCTTAATAGAGGGTACATGGTAGACATGAAATAATAACAGCAACACAATTCTTAAATTCTAGACTAAGTAAGAACAACTCAACCAGTGTTCGTTATTGGCTAAATGATTGAGGACATATGCCTTTGTCAATGCCAGAAGGGTGTTGCTCTGTTTAGGTCTCTGGACTGTATGACTACTTTTATTTTTGTATCTTCAGCTGTATAAAAGTGTATTGTGTGTCGCCCATGTGTTAATAAACTACTTTTGATATGTATGTCACAAAATAGTTTTTTTTCTCTTTCTGATATTCCAGTGGTTCTAACTATGTGCCCCAGTACCGTGGCTGGTTAAAAGGGGCTCCATGAAATATTTTCACTGAAATTACACTTAGCCTTCGTGGTTTTAGAATCGAATCATTGATTTGTCAACGTGGTGATAGGAGCGATATTTAATGAGCACTGTACAAACCAGTAACTGTTTTACTATTCAATAGTAATACTAGATGGCGCTCAATGTTCAAAGCTTAATAGTCTAAACTCTGGATTGTTCTAGTCACTATAGAACAGAAAACAATTGTTTCTCAGCACGCTGTGCGAGCAGATGCGAGTGTCGCTGAGTGCATCAATGTGAATTTAGTGACTGCATTGTCCTAGTTATTTATGAAACTTTCTCAGTACTTGATGTTTGTATATAAATAGCATGTTGCTATGGCCCTGATTTATTGAAGTTCGAACCAACTGTTCTGTGTTGTGATCAAGTACACTTTTAAAAGTTGGTGTTCTTATCTTCGTGAATATATTTAAAAATTTTCCCTGAACATTATTAAGCATTGAAGGAGGGGAAATAAAGAGGACACACCACAAACTAGTGGCAGAGGTGTAAAGAAGTAGGAATGTCCCAATTACAACGGACAGTTATTTTGATTTCGGCTTTAAATCGACATATGTCAGCGATGAAAAGAGACTGCAGTGTGCACTGTGCATAAAAGTTTAAGCTACCTAACCTAACCACACCAACTGCAACTGTTAACCTGAATTGTAGCAGGATGCCTTAAACCGACACCAATGGAGAAAGTCTACGGAATCGCTGGTATCGCACCTCCGGATATTAGAAGACATGTCGCATCTGAAGTTGAGGGACAAAAGCTGTCCTGTGACCAGAGACACTCTCTTTTTGGACATACACCAGAAAGAATACGACTGAAATCAAGGAAAAGTTTTCTGTGGACTGTACAGCCCTCAGAACAGAGCCCAGGAAGAAACCACATAGAAAGGTGGTACCAAATGAATGGCGAAGGTTGGATAGAGATCAAAGAAGAACCTGCACCAGGAAATGGAGTTTGCAGTCAATGGATATTGCGAATGTGGGGACCGCCCAGGACCCAGAACACCTGATTATATGTCCTAGGATGCAGGAATCCTGTGCAGTGGGGGACCTGATGGTGGCAAATGTGGGGACCGCCCAGGACCCAGAACACCTAATTATATGTCCTAGGATGCAGGAATCCTGTGCAGTGGGGGACCTGATGGTGGCAAATGTGGCGACCGCCCAGGACCCAGAACACCTAATTATATGTCCTAGGATGCAGGAATCCTGTGCAGTGGAGGACCTGATGGTGGCAAATGAAAGAGCATCGACAGTTGCTGGTATTTTGGTGAAAACTATTTGAGGTTGTCGGACACGGAAAGTAAGTAAGTAACTGTTAGGCCGGCTTATGTTCTGACATTGGTGGTGTGGAAAAATCCAGGTACACTAAGGGCACCGTGAACCGAAACAGTTTGGGAACCACTGCAATAAGTCATAAACAATCAGCACACTATAAACATTAATTGTTCAAATACTAAACAACTAAACTGAAGCAATAACTGTGTGTTCACAATGTTTCCATTACCACTACAAACAATAATTGTTCAAATACTAAACAACTAAACTGAAGCAATAACTGTGTGTTCACAATGTTTCCATTACCACTACAAACAATAATTGTTCAAATACTAAACAACTAAACTGAAGCAATAACTGTGTGTTCACAATGTTTCCATTTCCTGTATACACAGATACACTTGACCGATACAAAGTAAAATGATCATTATTTCATGTATCACCCATTCACCAAGCTACCAACATCATTGATTGTGGCTTGGATTTCTCATGCACAAGCAAATGATATGCACAATTAACATATACAGCAAGTTGCTATAAAGCACATATGGGCGACCTTGGGGGCAGCTGCGACGTTTTATGTGGCCAGCAGCCATGCAAACTATTCATTTTAAAATAATGTATGCTTTTGTGTTAGATATATGACAATGTTATTGTGCAATTTGTCAATATCTTGTAATTATTATTATTTTTGTATTTCTATACCACAAACTGCTTTAATTGTATTATATATTCTGTTTCCAGCTCTCCTGCTACTAAGCCTTCTTTGTTTGTTATCAATCTCCTGCTACCAAGCCCTGAACAGGGTTTTTCAAGTAACAGGATGTAGTCCAGAGAATGGAATGTGTTATATAGCTAGTTTACAGCTTGACTGTGATATTTGCACCTTTCAGTTGTTTTTTTTTTTTTTGTGTGTGCACGTTCACCTTATTTCTCTATCCCCCAAGGCGGTGTGCGATGCACTATGGTTTTTATTTTGCGCCTGTCGGCCCAGTGCATCTGACTTCAGCATGTATTTATGTAAGGGTCTGCTTCCTCCTGCATTTTCTAAGTGTTTGCTTCCCCTGGTTAAAGGCCAGTGCTGTGATGGGGAGCGAACCTAGTACCTTCGGTTTGTGAACTGTGTCACTTAACCACTAGCCCACTCCGTCCCCCCAAACCGTTTACTGCGACACATCCGTCTTCAGCACAACCAAGATCTAAAAAGGGCTTTGCAAATAGCAGAATTTTGCCCAGAGAACGGAATGCGATGTGTCGTAGTTTACAGCTTGACTGCGATGTGTCGTAGTTTACAGCTTGACTGCGATATTTGCACCTTTTGGTCCAACACATCGGACTTCAGCAGGACCATTATGTAAATGACTTTCTCTTAGTAATGTGACCTATAAGAGGCCGGCCGTCATGTGTGGTGCACTCAACAAACAACAACAAAAGGTTGCTATGTCTTACAGCTTCTCTCTTTCAGGTACTTTAGATTCTATTGCTAGAGTCAATCTTGACTTATATCTATTTGAAATATATTCACAATTTTCTCAGAGTTGGTCTTAAACATGAGGCCAGGTCTTAACTTAACGTTTTTATACTGGTTTAGAAGACTCTGCAGAGTCTGTAAAAAACCAGTTTCTTTTATATTTCCTTTCTCTAAAAGCTATGTGCATTCAATCTATTCTTAAATACATTAATTGTTGCTCCCTCCACTACTTCCTGTGGCAATGTATTCCAAGCATTCACCACTCTCTGACTAAAAAAAGGATTTCCTAATATCTAATCGGGACCTTTCCTTAGTTAATTTGTAACTATGCCCTCTTGTTCTTGTAGGTGGCTGTATTTTGAAAAACTTGTTATAGTCTAATTTATCCGTTCCTTTGATTATTTGATATAAACCTGTATTAAGTCACCTCAAATTCTTCTCTTTTCTAAACACTGTTAGCCAGTTTGTATCTTCTGATTGCCTACAGCTGTTATGTATTCAACTATAAAGATGCACAAAACAGACCGGAAGGTACTAGTTTTATTGTGAAACATTGATGCTTAAATACATATAAAAGGGAAATCTCCAAAAGTTATTTTAAATTTCATGAGAAAATAGGAACAATACAATGAAATGAGAGATATGCTTGTAATTAATGTTTGAGTTTGCAGATATAATCAGGGAATAATATGCACAAAAGCTATACAAATGGAAAAATATGCAACATGATGACAGGTCTATGAACAAATAGTGAAAAAATATGCAACAAATTATTTATAATGGCTGAAATACAAACAGTTCTACATGAGAACATTTACACAGAACATGTTTCGATACAGGTAAAGGAAATGTCAGGACTCATTATCAGCGAAGTATCGATAAATAATTAAAATGTCAGGATGCATTATCTGCAAAGTATAGATAAATAATCTCAGATTTTCAGATGACACAGTTTTGCTGGCTAAAAGTGAGCAAAAGTAGGAATTGCTGATTCGAAAAAAGAACAAAAGTCAGGTGTATCGATTTGACATCCACACAGAGAAAACAAAAACTATGATAATAACTCAAACATATTCAACATTTGCTCTACATATAAAAATAGATGGTCAAATACTGGAACAGGTGGAAAGTTTCTCTTATCTTGGAAATATAATAACAGAGAATCGAAGAAGTGAAATATAATAACAGAGAATCGAAGAAGTGAAATATAATAACAGAGAATCGAAGAAGTGAAATGGAAATCAAGAAGAGAATAAGGATTGCCGAGTCTTCACAAACATGAGTCATACATTGACATCCAGACAATCTGTTTTCACAAACATGAGTCATACATTGACATCCAGACAATCTGTTTTCACAAACATGAGTCATACATTGACATCCAGACAATCTGTTTTCACAAACATGAGTCATACATTGACATCCAGACAATCTGTTTTCACAAACATGAGTCATACATTGACATCCAGACAATCTGTTTTCACAAACATGAGTCATACATTGACATCCAGACAATCTGTTTTCACAAACATGAGTCATACATTGACATCCAGACAATCTGTTTTCACAAACATGAGTCATACATTGACATCCAGACAATCTGTTTTCACAAACATGAGTCATACATTGACATCCAGACAATCTGTTTTCACAAACATGAGTCATACATTGACATCCAGACAATCTGTTTTCACAAACATGAGTCATACATTGACATCCAGACAATCTGTTTTCACAAACATGAGTCATACATTGACATCCACACAATCTGTTTTCACAAACATGAGTCATACATTGACATCCAGACAATCTGTTTTCACAAACATGAGTCATACATTGACATCCAGACAATCTGTTTTCATAAACATGAGTCATACATTGACATCCAGACAATCTGTTTTCACAAACATGAGTCATACATTGACAACAAGACAATCTGTTTTCACAAACATGAGTCATACATTGACATCCAGACAATCTGTTTTCACAAACATGAGTCATACATTGACATCCAGACAATCTGTTTTCACAAACATGAGTCATACATTGACATCCAGACAATCTGTTTTCACAAACATGAGTCATACATTGACATCCAGACAATCTGTTTTCACAAACATGAGTCATACATTGACATCCAGACAATCTGTTTTCACAGACATGAGTCATACATTGACATCCAGACAATCTGTTTTCACAAACATGAGTCATACATTGACATCCAGACAATCTGTTTTCACAGACATGAGTCATACATTGACATCCAGACAATCTGTTTTCACAAACATGAGTCATACACTGACATCAAGACAATCTGTTTTCACAAACATGAGTCCTACATTGACATCCAGACAATCTGTTTTCACAAACATGAGTCATACATTGACATCCACACAATCTGTTTTCACAAACATGAGTCATACATTGACATCCAGACAATCTGTTTTCACAAACATGAGTCATACATTGACATCCAGACAATCTGTTTTCACAAACATGAGTCATACATTGACATCCACACAATCTGTTTTCACAAACATGAGTCATACATTGACATCCAGACAATCTGTTTTCACAAACATGAGTCATACATTGACATCCAGACAATCTGTTTTCACAAACATGAGTCATACATTGACATCCAGACAATCTGTTTTCACAAACATGAGTCATACATTGACATCCAGACAATCTGTTTTCACAAACATGAGTCATACATTGACATCCAGACAATCTGTTTTCACAAACATGAGTCATACATTGACATCCACACAATCTGTTTTCACAAACATGAGTCATACATTGACATCCAGACAATCTGTTTTCACAAACATGAGTCATACATTGACATCCAGACAATCTGTTTTCATAAACATGAGTCATACATTGACATCCAGACAATCTGTTTTCACAAACATGAGTCATACATTGACAACAAGACAATCTGTTTTCACAAACATGAGTCATACATTGACATCCAGACAATCTGTTTTCACAAACATGAGTCATACATTGACATCCAGACAATCTGTTTTCACAAACATGAGTCATACATTGACATCCAGACAATCTGTTTTCACAAACATGAGTCATACATTGACATCCAGACAATCTGTTTTCACAAACATGAGTCATACATTGACATCCAGACAATCTGTTTTCACAGACATGAGTCATACATTGACATCCAGACAATCTGTTTTCACAAACATGAGTCATACATTGACATCCAGACAATCTGTTTTCACAGACATGAGTCATACATTGACATCCAGACAATCTGTTTTCACAAACATGAGTCATACACTGACATCAAGACAATCTGTTTTCACAAACATGAGTCCTACATTGACATCCAGACAATCTGTTTTCACAAACATGAGTCATACATTGACATCCACACAATCTGTTTTCACAAACATGAGTCATACATTGACATCCAGACAATCTGTTTTCACAAACATGAGTCATACATTGACATCCAGACAATCTGTTTTCACAAACATGAGTCATACATTGACATCCACACAATCTGTTTTCACAAACATGAGTCATACATTGACATCCAGACAATCTGTTTTCACAAACATGAGTCATACATTGACATCCAGACAATCTGTTTTCACAAACATGAGTCATACATTGACATCCAGACAATCTGTTTTCACAAACATGAGTCATACATTGACATCCAGACAATCTGTTTTCACAAACATGAGTCATAAATTGACGTCCAGACAATCTGTTTTCACAAACATGAGTCATACATTGACATCCAGACAATCTGTTTTCACAAACATGAGTCATACATTGACATCCAGACAATCTGTTTTCACAGACATGAGTCATACATTGACATCCAGACAATCTGTTTTCACAAACATGAGTCATACATTGACATCCAGACAATCTGTTTTCACAGACATGAGTCATACATTGACATCCAGACAATCTGTTTTCACAAACATGAGTCATACATTGACATCAAGACAATCTGTTTTCACAAACATGAGTCCTACATTGACATCCAGACAATCTGTTTTCACAAACATGAGTCATACATTGACATCCACACAATCTGTTTTCACAAACATGAGTCATACATTGACATCCAGACAATCTGTTTTCACAAACATGAGTCATACATTGACATCCAGACAATCTGTTTTCACAGACATGAGTCATACATTGACATCCAGACAATCTGTTTTCACAAACATGAGTCATACATTGACATCCAGACAATCTGTTTTCACAAACATGAGTCATACATTGACATCCAGACAATCTGTTTTCACAAACATGAGTCATACATTGACATCCAGACAATCTCTTTTCACAGACATGAGTCATACATTGACATCCAGACAATCTGTTTTCACAGACATGAGTCATACATTGACATCCAGACAATCTCTTTTCACAGACATGAGTCATACATTGACATCCAGACAATCTGTTTTCACAGACATGAGTCATACATTGACATCCAGACAATCTGTTTTCACAAACATGAGTCATACATTGACATCCAGACAATCTGTTTTCACAAACATGAGTCATACATTGACATCCAGACAATCTGTTTTCACAAACATGAGTCATACATTGACATCCAGACAATCTGTTTTCACAAACATGAGTCATACATTGACATCCATACAATTCACTTGAGTGGTCTTCCGGGGTCTTTGTGTATGACAAGGACAAGAATAGCACCACTGCCTCACAGTGAAAAGTAACTAGCTGTGTGACATGGCATAGCACAGGCCATGGTTAGGTGGTTTGTTTAGAGCAGCATAGATGGCGCCTAACAGGATGTAGGTCTACTTTGCTCTAGTGTTTGAGTCTATTAAGATAGATTCGCACATCGGTTAACCACTCTCCGTAACCGATTGTCCCAACCCAGCACAGTATTAAGCTGCTCGAGCCTTGCCCGCTAAGCTGAAAATTCTCCTTCCGACTACATCCAGCTCATATCAGAGCTGGTACCTGCACAGAGGCATCTAACCCTGTAGAAGGACAGGTCGACTAAGAACTTGGAAATAATAGAAAACATTTACAGAAGTTTTGGAGAAATTATAGACACAAAGAGAATTGTTGAACAAAATCTGAGTCAGACAGTTCAGATATTTTTGGTCACATCAAAATACATAACACCTTACTGAAAGCAATACTGGAAAGAAAGATGGGAGGGCAAATGTAACATAGCCGTATAAATGAGAGGGTAACATCAAAAGATGGATAGGAAAATGCTTGGCAGATTGTTCCATCTTTCTAGACAACCCTCACTGTGGACATGGCACCTAAACTAAACTGATCAGCCGACCTGAACTGAACTGATCAGCAGACCTGATCTAAACTGATCAGCGGACCTGATCTAAACTGATCAACAGACCTGATCTAAACTGATTAGCCGACCTGATCTAAACTGATCAGCGGACCTGATCTAAACTGATTAGCCGACCTGATCTAAACTGATCAGCGGACCTGATCTAAACTGATTAGCCGACCTGATCTAAACTGATCAACGGACCAGATCTAAACTGATTAGCCGACCTGATCTAAACTGATCAGCGGACCTGATCTAAACTGATTAGCCGACCTGATCTAAACTGATCAGCGGACCTGATCTAAACTGATTAGCCGACCTGATCTAAACTGATCAGCCGACCTGATCTAAACTTGATCAGTGGACCTGATCTCAACTGATCAGCTGACCTTCACTGTGGAAATGACATGTGAACTGATCAGTCGACCTTCAGATTTAGAATATTTTTACACAAAAATAAAAAATAATCAATAAATATTTTTTTTACAAATGAATGAAAACAAATTGTTACCAGATTATTTGTAATAAAACAAATATCACGTCCTTATAAACCTTGGATTCTCCACTCCAACCTAGTGAATCTAGATACCACTTAATGCAGGGAGGAAAGAACAAGGTAACCACAACCACCTACTATGCATATCATAAAAGGCAACCAAGCAGGGTCATGCATGGGGATGGCAGAACATTTAAATAACTTTGTTTCACCTAAATCAGGTATTAAGCTGGCAAAAATGTTTTGTTAAAACACCAGTCTTTCCCAGCCTTCCTTTGTGCATCTATCAAATAGGCATACAATACCTTCTAACCTGTCGCTTTTGTGGACTGAATTACTTAGGGAGTGTGAGGTGTGTTCAAAAAGTATCTGACCTTTGAGCCGGATAAATACAATTACTCACCTGTAGATTTGAAACCCTGATCCCTTTGAAAGTACCCTCTCCTGTCCCAAGGACCGCTGGGAGAAGTGTGTGGAGCCCCAAGGACCGCTGGGAGAAGTGTGTGGAGCCCCAAGGACCGCTGGGAGAAGTGTGTGGAGCCCCAAGGACCGCTGGGAGAAGTGTGTGGAGCCCCAAGGACCGCTGGGAGAAGTGTGTGGAGCCCCAAGGACCACTGGGAGAAGTGTGTGGAGCCCCAAAGACCACTGGGAGAAGTGTGTGGAGCCCCAAGGACCACTGGGAGAAGTGTGTGGAGCCCCAAGGACCACTGGGAGAAGTGTGTGGAGCCCCAAGGACCACTGGGAGAAGTGTGTGGAGACCCTAGAACCGCTGGGAGAAGTTCGTGGACCCCCAAGGAGAGTACTTTGAAGGGGATTAGGGGTTTCAGACCCCGAGTGAGTAATTGTATTTTTCCGGACCAGAGGTCGATACTTTTTTAATCCACCTCGAATATTGCCCGACTTCAATAAACAGTCAATTAACATATATGTAAACTATATATTTATTTTTGGACACACATGGCCCTTATGGACACACATAGCCCTTATGGACACACACAGCCCTTATTTTGGACTTACATAGCCCTTATTTTTCAGAATCATAAAGTTCAAGGTGATTCTATAAAAACCATGTCAATTTAATTAACAAAACAATAGTCGTGACTCACCTAGGCTAGCTGCCCTTGATATTTCATGTTCAGATGTCTTCTCCACACTTGCTTCTCGGGTTCTCTTCTCTACGCTAGCCTCTCTCCCTTCCCTGCGACTTTCTCTCTCCATGCTACCTCCTCCGTTCACAATGTTCAACAAGTATATTGCTGTCCAAGCAAAAGGCATTCTGTACTTGCCAAGTCTATCACAAAACTGGCCAGCCTGTACTCTGTACTTCTCCTCCTTCGTGGACTGGGAAACAAATGATTTAACTGACATTAGCACGGAAACTATTGAAACTCAATGCATCTCATATGTGGTTACATGCGGAGTTGCTATAGCTGAGAGGAAAGGTGCTCGCCTGTTAAGAGTTAATTAGTTGTCCATCGAAAGCGAGGACGGCGACATCATCAGGCGGCGTTTGTCTTGATGGTGTAACTGCGCTGTATGAGGATTACAGTGAGGGAACAATTGCACTGGTCATCAACCTCACTCTCTGGTCTCGAGCTACCTTGGAAAAGTGGCAAGACTGTCAGCCAAGACGGCTGGAGGTAACTCAGGATGCAGACTCACTGGTCTATCTCCCTTGAAACCAGGTGTCGCTTGAAACGTGCAGGATTCGATCGTAGACCATCTCCGTTCATCACTTTGAAAGACCTTACCTCTGGACTACAGGATTGCATCCCAAGAAGCGAATGAACAAAAGCATGAATCAGTGGGGTGTCCATATCCTGCAAGCATCAAGCATTTCCTGATCTCAATGGGAGATGAGACCTAGTGCCTAGTTTTATCAGAGAACGATCATCAAATTCATCCTGCGTATATGCTGTGTTCATTAAAGAATTCTTAGCAGTTCAAAATTTAAAAAAGCAGGTTGTCAGCTGTGATAGATGGCTTCTCCCTCGATTCAACTTCTTCTCCCTCGATTCAACCTCTTCTCCCTCAATTCAACTTCCTCTTCCTCAATTAAACTTCACCCTCGATTCAACTTCTCCCTTGATTCAACTTCTCCCTTGATTCAACTTCTCCCTCGATTCAACTTCTCGCTCGATTCAAAATCTCCCTCGATTCAACTTTTCCCTCAATTCAACTTCTCCCTTGATTCAACTTCTTCTCCCTCAATTCAACATCTCCCTTGATTCAACTTCTTCTCCCTCAATTCAACATCTCCCTCGATTCAAATTCTCCCTCGATTCAACTTCTGTGTTGATCATGTCCTTCTTTCCAGGAATAAAGCAAGTAAGGAGAACAACAGCGATTGGTCAGTTTAGCTCCTACCTGTCTGTGGTCAACATTTATCATAAAGAGCTTGAGCTGCATGACTGTCCCCATAAACCTGCCCAAATACAGCTTTCATTAGCTGGCATAAACTGAGCAAGTAGCTATCAGTAGCTTGCTCAGCAGTATCAAAAGTGATACAGAAGGATCCTATAACTATATAATAGTCTGTGTAGACGGATCCTTAACTATATAATTGTCTGTGTAGACAGATCCTTAACTATATAATAGTCTGTGTAGACGGATCCTTAACTATATAATAGTCTGTGTAGACGGATCCTTAACTATATAATAGTCTGTGTAGACGGATCCTTAACTATATAATTATCTGTGTAGATGTATCCTTAACTATATAATTGTCTGTGTAGACGGATCCTTAACTATATAATAGTCTGTGTAGACGGATCCTTAACTATATAATAGTCTGTGTAGACGGATCCTTAACTATATAATAGTCTGGGTAGAAGGAATGAAATATTAATATGTGCTACTGGGACCCGAAAGAAATATCAAGAATAGTAACATTGTAAATTGCCAGACAAGTCATAAGAGGTAACTACGTAGGGTTGGGCATGGGACTGGCTAGTCCAACCTGTTGAAACTTTACGCCATAAAACTTCAACAGATAGAGGCAGGTCAATGTCTAATGACTAGGTATATATTTGTTGTAAACCTAAGCTTCCCCTGGAGCTGAAAAGCTTTTGATTGATCTGAAAATATAGCTTAAATTCATTTTTTCATATGAGACACTATTGATAGACAACAGCACATAGAAGTTTTCTCCTCACCTTATCCTCTTTCATATATGGTTCAGCACACTCACTGATGTCCCCTTGTTGCAAGACTTTCTCCAGCTGTCAGAGACAAACATCATTCATGAGCTAAGGGAAATGACTGCCACAAAGAGCAAGGGACCCAACCACATATACTAAACATTTCATGCAATTAGGGTTGGCTTCAAAAACGAAATGCCTGGCTTGGCTTCGTTCATTCTCAATATCCCGCTACCAAACCCTGAAAGGGCTTAAGTAGCAGAATGGAGTCCAGAGAACGGAATGCGTTGTGTCGTAGTTTACAGCATGACTGCGATATTTGCACCTTTCGGTCCAACACATCAGACTTCAGCAAGCATTTTTTTGTGTACCGGGTTAGCATTTCCTCTTCGATCCCTTCTCCTTAGCCAGTCTGCCCTGCTGCAGCCTGTTATCCAGGATCACCACTTGGGGGTGTAGAAATGCCTTGGCAGCTCTAGTTTGCTGGCCCTGACGCTAGCAGTCAGCTATGAGTCGCTGACCACTGCAGCTCATGCGCTGCTCAGCTTCTTGATCCCAAACCTAGCTAATGAGGTGAGGGATCGACGTGATCCCTGTAGTGGTGAGTGACACGCAGATGAAACTAAGCATAGCACAATTGCCTGGAGGACCCCGGTCCACATTCATCAGCACGCTCGGGATGTGAGGAAAGCTACTGCAACCCGCCACTTAACGTCCTTTTCAGGGCGCACAAAAGAGTAACCTACTCATTGTGGGCATTCGTAAACAACATCAAGGTGGGAGTGAAGAGTGGTCAGGTGAAACATATTGATCAAGGTGGGAGAGAAAAGTGGTCAGGTGAAGCATATTGATCAAGGTGGAAGAGAAAAGTGGTCAGGTGAAACATATTGATCAAGGTGGGAGAGAAAAGTGGTCAGGTGAAGCATATTGATCAAGGTGGAAGAGAAAAGTGGTCAGGTGAAACATATTGATCAAGGTGGGAGAGAAAAGTGGTCAGGTGAAGCATATTGATCAAGGTGGAAGAGAAAAGTGGTCAGGTGAAGCATATTGATCAAGGTGGGAGAGAAAAGTGGTCAGGTGAAGCATATTGATCAAGGTGGAAGAGAAAAGTGGTCAGGTGAAGCATATTGATCAAGGTGGGAGAGAAAAGTGGTCAGGTGAAACATATTGATCAAGACCCCTAGTTCCCGCCCTCAGGTTGTCTCACGACAGTGTTGCCAATGAGGTAGGGATCGGTACTGTAATCTCCATAGTTAGGAGTTTACTGAGCAGCGTCACATTTCACTACAACCAGAGGGACCATGGTCCACCACCTCAAGTATGTCTCAGGATATAAGATAAGCCATTGTAACCCTCTACTAAAGACACATTATTAAAAGTTAACTGAGCATGTGTAGCTTCCAACAACAATAGTCTTAAGTTGCTAGCCCCATGCACAATCTTCTTCAGTCAATTTTTACAGCATTCTTGAAAGGTTACAGTAGCACTATTCTTGTCAATATGTATTACCAGTGTACGCCACATCAATTATTTCAAGATTTATCCTGCCTAAGACAGATGTGTCGGACCGAATGGTGCAAATATCACAGTCAAGCTGTAAACTAGCGACACAACACATTCAGGTCTCTGGACTACATCCTGCTACTTGCAAAGCCCTGTTCAGGGCTTGGTAGCGGGAGATTGAGAACAAACGCAGAAGAAAAGAAAAAACCAGATACGTCCTGATGATTTAAAAGTGTGACGTACAGACTTGTCATGTCTGACCATGTGATACCAGAGTAGTGTCGTGCCAAGAGAGAAACAGACGACTGTAACCTCCAGCGTACCATGTCTGACCATGTTACACCAGAGTAGTCCGCACACAGGGAGGAACAGACGACCGTAACCTCCAGCGTACCATGTCTGATCATGTTACACCAGAGTAGTCCGCACACAGGGAGGAACAGACGACCATTACCTCCAGCGTACCATGTCTGAACATGTTACACCAGAGTAGTCCGCACACAGGGAGGAACAGACGACCGTAACCTCCAGCGTACCATGTTTGACCATGTTACACCAGAGTAGTGCCGCACACAGGGAGGAACAGACGACCATAACCTCCAGCTTGACTGCAGGCAGCCTTGTTCATCGTGGACAGGTTCGACCGGCACAATGTACCCTCGCTGCCTAGGTTGCTGTTGTTTGCGAATGCCACAATGAGTAGGTTATTATTCTTTTGTGCGCCCTTAAAAGGACGTTAAGTGGTGGGTTTCAGTAGCTTTCCTCACATCCCGAGCGTACTGGTGAAGGTGGACCGGGGTCCTCCAGGCGGTTGTGATATGCTTGGTTTCATCTGCATGTCACTCACTACTATAGAGATCACATCAATCCCTCACCTCGTTATCCAGGCTGCCATGAAAACAGCCCGTTTCCAGGGAGGGCTACTAGGAAGCCGAGATGAGGATCTTGGCCAGTATGTTTTGCCTGACCCTGACTAACATGTCTGATCAGTTTACTTTGCATGACCAGTCTTCCTCTCCTCGTTGCCTAGGTAGATTACTACCACTACTACAAAATACTGACAATCACCAAAAAATATACCTCTACCTAAAATTCTACTTAAAAAAACTGATATAAGTTGTAAGGTGTCTTTAAGTTGAACACAATACAATGATAATCACAAACAATGAAACATGTCACTTAAAACAACATAACTTGACTCTTCACAAACTGACCTTGACTACAAGAAAAACATCGGGGGATGGGTAGGTAATGCTGAATATGCAGGATCGGCTGACAGACGACACATCAGCATGAGTGATGTGTCCACTTATCAAACGCATGGTTGAGTCCGAGTTCAGGTCAAAATGGAAAGTCTCAGATATCTACAAGGAAGATCATTGTCCAAAAAATGTCAAAATACCATTAGTAGCTTTCTTCATCTAGATTTACAAGGTAGCATAAAAAGACTTTTAAAATTGTAATAATTGTTAGGATCCTTGGTCTGGAAGGACAAAATAGGATCAACGTTGATGGCTGTGCATGGGGTTAGCATTCTCATCATTTCAACAAATTGCCACAGAAGCCACCAATTCAAGTGTGTTTATAGTGGTTTCCTGCTAGCACCCTCTATAGTGGTAATCCTATGCTTCATCATGATCATCATAATTATCATAACCTAGAAGGTCGTTGAGGCACCGTTATTGCAGTTTGTAGTACCAGCTCCAGTCATACAACAGCGGTGTGTCTTGGGCCACTACACACCTGACAGAGCCCATCTCTCTCCAGGTGGCGGTTCTTCTTCTTCTTCTTCGTTCGTTCTCAATCTCCCACTACCAAACCCTGAAAGGGCTTAAGTAGCAGAATATAGTCCAGAGAACAGAATGCGTTGTGTTGTAGTTTACAGCTTGGCTGCGATATTTGCACCTTTCGGTCCAACACATCCGACTTCAGCAAGCATTTTTTTAGTACCGGGTTAGCATTCCCTCTTCGATCCTTTCTCCTTAGCCAGTCTGCCTGCTGTAGCCTGTTATCCAGGATCACCGCACGGAGGTGTAGAAGGGTCTTGGCAGCTATGGTTGGCTGGCCCTGACGCTAGCAGTCGGCTATGGGTAACTGACCACTGCAACTCATGCGCTGCTCAGCATCTTGATCCCAGGTGGCAGCTCATTATAGTTGTGTCTAAATTTCATACACCAAATCTGACACTTGTCTTCAGCTAGGGTTAAGGGTGCCAATCTCGTGAAGTTCAGCCGCGTGAACTAGACTGTGAAATATGACACATGTTTAAGCGCAGTGCTATTCATATAGCCGATGTCCATGCCAGGATAATCAGACGGAAGAAAACACACAAAACGAACGAATTAACTAGTCCAAATGGAAAACAACAACACATTTCCATGAACACAAGTGTAATTCGTTGACTAGTGTGAATTCCGGCAAATCCATGATCTGGCAGCATCTATAATGAACTAAAACAGAAGAGCAATGTAGACCCGCAGCCAGGTATGGCACCATCTTTGCTGCTCTTTGCTTCGGAAGTAGCCGAATGGAGAAGAGAAAGAATACACTCAATTAATGATGTGGTCACATTAATTACTAGATTGAAAAACATGTTACAGCGTCATTAATTGTCATTCACCTTATGCAGCCTGAAGTCAGTGTTCAAATTAAGTTGCAGTTTTCTGAATTGAAAACAGATTTTTGGGAATAAACGGAATGTGCTGATATAACCATCTACAAGAGAAATGGTATACCAAGTGCTACACCGGGGTCTGTGTTGTGTATGACAAAGACAAGAATAGCACCACTGTCCCACAGAGAGCTTGTTGCAAGGGACGACTAACTCTGTGACATGGCATGACACCGGTCATGGTTAGGTGGTTTGTTAAGAGCAGCATAGATGGCACTTAACAGATTGCTGGTCTACTTTGCTCTAGTGTTTGAGTCTATTGAGATGGACTCGCACATCGGTCAACCAACCTCCGTGGCACTTGTCCCAATGCAGCAAAGTAATAAGCTGCTCGAGCCTAGCACGCTAAACAGGAAATCATCCTACTGGCTACATCCAGCTTATACCACAGCTGGTACCCACACAGGAGCATCCCCTCCTGTAGAAGAACAGGCCGACTAAGAACTAATATATATATATTTACATGTCTTTCAAAAAGTAACAGACAATATCATATTTTTTAGATATATATTTCAATTACAGATACAAATGACATGTCATTTTTGTTAAACTAACACATATTTAGTTAGAACCCAGTTCTCTTCGAAATAGGCTCCTTCTGCACTTCTCTCAGTCGTGTAACCACTGCTGGAAGCATTTCTGGGATCTTCATTAAGCGCCTATCTTATTTGCGTTGATGTCTTCAATGACCTGAAATCTCATCCCTTTGGGGGGCACATTGCGTCCTGGAGGGAGCCACAAGTCACAGGGAGCCATGATTGGGGAGTAGAGAGTCTACCAAACCTCTTCATTGCTGAGTTTCAGTAGAAAATCCTGGATGAGTTACAATACATGGACTGCAGCGTTGTCATGGTGGATCCTCTGGTGGGGGCACCACTGGAAGAAGTCTGTCAACTCAGAACGGCCTATTTCAAAGGAGATTAGCTTTTCAACTAAATAGGTCAGTTAGTTTGATTTGGCCTGACTAAGGTCTGATACATTTTGATCAGCCCTCATCCAATGCTCTACTAACATGCTACAGATAAGTGAGTCACCAAACCCTGAGTCATCCAATGCTCTACTAACATGCTACAGATAAGTGAGTAACCAAACCCTGAGTCATCCAATTGAATAATATACTACTGATAAATGAGTCAACAACCCCTAAGTCATTCAATTCTCTACTAACATGCTACGGATAAGTGAGTCACCAAACCCTGAGTTATTCAATTCTCTACTAACATACTACAGATAAGTGAGTCACCAAACCACTCATACAAGGTGTCATCCAATTCTCTACTATCATACTACAGATCATGCTGAAGTCGGATGCACTGGGCAGACAGGCACAAAATAAAAACCACAGTGCAACGCACACCGCCTTGCGGATAAGAGAAATAAGGCGAACGCAAACAAACAAGTAAAAACAACAACAAAATACAGATAAGTGAGTCACTAAACCCTGAGTCATCCAATTCTCTAACATGCTATGGATAAATGAGTCATCAAACCCTGAGTCATTCAATTCTCTACTAACATGCTACAGATAAGTGAGTCACCAAACCCTGAATCATTCAATTCTCTATTAACATGCTACAGATAAGTGAGTCACCCAACCACCCCTACCTTTTTCCTCTCCCTTGAGTCGTACAAAGCCATAGAAACAAATATAGGCTCCACCTCCATCTCCAGCCTAAATGTCAAAATAAGATTTATATCAATCAAGTTAATTCATCATCATCAATTTGTCTTAACCTCTAGCACAATCCATTCTTTTTGACGAAAATTTGACCTAATTAAATTAACTTATTTTCTCGCTATGGTAGTCGACTTTTAAAATTTGTAACTTTTCTGTTTGTTTGTAAACCAATATGATTTTCTTGTGTGTAGAGACACAATTGAATAACGAACATGTGGGTGTTATTGTTTTTGTTGTGTATTTGTTAGTTTCTGAGATACAAAAAGATTAAGTTGAAAATTTATGAAAATCTCGGAAAAAATTTGGACTCATCTAAACAAACAAAATAAACAGATCTACTCGATAAAGATCGTTCCCAACAACATACTTCACATTTTGCAAAAAGTCGGCTTGCTCCAAACGGCGTATACAAAATTAAAACTGTTCAAAAGCCATTTGTAATCGAACATACGATACTTTAACCGGCAAAATGCTGTGTATATATGGTGACCTATTCAGCATTTTGTTAAATGGCTGTCGGGAGTGACTCGTGAGTTCACAAAACAATTTTTTTTTTATGCACACCATTTTTGTAGGCCGAGTTGGGACATAATTCGTGCCAGCGGCTTGGTAGAGGTTAAAATTACCTTTGTCTTATAATCTGAAGTATCATCTATTCAATAAAATGAAGATAGGTGTTATTGATGATGCACCTGTGGTACAGGCAAAATGACTCCTGAACATCTGATTCAAAATTGCCCGACATTCGAGGACTGTAGAAAGCACATGTGGCCACCACCAGTTCCAACACAAGACAAGCATTATGGTAGTGTCAACAGCCTCAGGATGACCGCTGCTGTCTCTAAACAAATTCAAGTCAGCGTCTGACAGCGTACAAAGTAGAAGTATCAACTATCGAAAACATTTTCTACATTTTCTATCTTCACATTTGTAAGTACATGGACTACAAGTTATGGCAGTCATCTGTATTTTGTTTTTGTTAAAAAATCAGTAATTTGGCTCAGAGAGTCCGAACAGTCGAGTGGTAGAATAGAATGCTCGCTGTTCAAGGCAAAAGGTGCAGGGTTCAACTGCCACTACCGACATGCTTCAGTGTCAATCCAGCTGTATGATGGGGGGGGGGGGGGGGGGGGGATTTGTAAATAAGTACCTGACTATGCTTAGAGAAAGAAAGATAACAAGGAAGGAAACTGGCCACCACACTTTACACAAGCTAAGTAAAGGAAGGAAACTGGTCACGACACTTTACACAAGCTCAGTAAAATGATCTCTAATACTTCATTCCTGATGACAGGGCCTTCTATGGGTCTTATTTTTTTTCTTTGGCTCAGCAGCCAATTTCTTTGCTATCTTTAAAATAACCAGCCATATTCTTAGAAATCTCATCTTTGTTATACTTCAATAACATGTTCCAGCGCTTTGAAATATAAGGTCTTTTTTTTTTTTTTTTTTTTTTTGCGTTCGCCTTATTTCTCTAATCCCCAAGGCAGGCGGTGTGCGTTGCACTGTGGTTTTTATTTTGCGCCTGTCGGCCCAATGCATCCGACTTCAGCATGCATTTTATGTAAGGGTCTGCTTCCTCCTGCATTTTCTAAGGGTTTGCTTCCCCGGGGTAACGGCCGGTGCTGTGATGGGGATCGAACCCAGCACCTTCGGATTGTGAGCCGTGCCACTTATCCACTAGGCCACGCCGTCCCGAAATATAAGGTCTAATTAATATCCAAATTGTGTTTCTTCAGTGTCCATAATGTATTTGTTCCATGTCTAAGATTTATTACTACAAAGCTCAAGATTTTTTTCTTGAGTGTGCAAAATGTATTTGTTCCATGTTTAAGGTTTATTTCTTCAAAGCTCAAGTTGTGTTTATTCTGTCTGCAAGATTTGTTGATTCAAGGTCCAAGATTCACATTGTGTTTATTCTGTCCGCAAGATTTGTTGATTTAAGGTCCAAGATTCACATTCTTTAGACTTATTTAATATTTAGTTTTGATAATTGTTAACTTTGATCATTGTTTTCACCGACATTGTTCTTGTTTGCTCAGTCCTGATAAGTCCATTTAGCTTAAAATGTCTGGCATACTCTAATGTAAAACTGTTCTTAAACCTTGTCTGTATTTTCACCATTACAGTAAGTATGGCTAAATTATTTCCTTTGACACTATATTTAGCATACTCACGATAGCTGCAAACATTTTACAAGAATCCTGTGGCCAAAATGTTCCCTGGGGACTTCTGGGACACTTCGACGTTCTATGACTTCCTCCTGTGGCAGAAAGTGTCAAATCTGAACCATCTTTGTGAATACAATATAGCACTAAAACAGTGGCCAAAACAAAGGGCCAAGACTGATTTGTCTGACCTGGCCTTCTTACCTAACCAGATTCACCCACGGAAGAACAGTATTACACTATATCGATATTTCTTTTAAATAAAATAGTTTTTCCAAATTTTTCCTACAAGTGTAGATTAATTATATTTATAAATAATTTATTGAAATTGAAAAAAATATTTTGAAAATTGATTGAAAATATAGCTGCTATGTGTAATAATGACAGCAGACCCCTGATAGCCTTCACCTTCCTATCTAATGGTTTGCATATCTGTAGTCCACAACTTCACACCACTATCAGTTGTTGGGGCTTGCATATCCGTTGTTTTATTTCTCAAATTTCAAGTACACAGGAATGGGTTAAAGTAGAAACACTGTCTTACAAGGTCAGCACAATATGCATTTCCTAAACAGCAAAGCCTTCAACTAGTACTAATCACTTTGGTTAAAAAAAAAAGAATTTTTTAAAGGCATTTCTGACTAAGAAGCTGCCAAACAAGCATTCAATATTGGACACATAAAACTATCTACGAAAGTAAAAAAATTGCTGCAAAAAAACAAAATTTTAATTGATCAAAATTTTACTGTATCAGATTTAATTAAGTGCTTGTTGTTGATGTTGATTGCTCACAATGAGTAAGATTACTATTCTGTGCACCCTGAAAAGGGGGCTGAATGGCGGGTTGCAGTAGCTTTCCTCACATTCCAAGCAAGCTGATGAGGATGGACAGGGATCCTCCAAGCAGTTGTGCTATGCTTGATATCATCTACGTGTCGCTGACTATTTCTCATAATCAGTCAATGAGATTACTTCCCTATAAAAAGTCAATGAGATTACTTCCCCATAATCAGTCAATGGGATTACTTCCCCATAATCAGTCAATGAGATAACTTCCCCATAATCAGTCAATGAGATTACTTCCCCATAATCAGCAATGAGATTACTTCCCCATAATCAGTCAATGAGATTACTTCCCCATAATCAGTCAATGAGATTACTTCCCCATAATCAGTCAATGAGATTACTTCCCTATAATCAGTCAATGAGATTACTTCCCCATAATCAGTCAATGAGATTACTTCCCCATAATCAATAATTGAAATTACTTGTGCTAGGCAGAACAACATGTACTTAACAGACAGGTTAATATGCAAAAATAACAAACCTCATCTTGTGGGGGGTACAAACTGAAGATGTTGTCGTAGCGATTCTGCTGTCGTAGGTTATCATTGTTTCTATCGACATCATCGTAGGAGATTCTGTCAAACAGGTTTGGGAGTAATGTGTCAGCCTGGGATTGTTTGAGGTCAAATATGGAGCTAGCCCAGCTTCCTCTTGGAGTATCATTCATGTGAATGGATTGTCTCTTGTTAGTATCCTGTCACAGAAATAGAAATGAATATCCGTATCCATGACCTCTTCTTGCAAAACAATTAGTGAACACGCAATTCAATATTTAGCTGAAATGTTTCATAAGAATGAGAAATGTTTCCAGCTAATTCATAAATAGTAATAATAATTCATAAATAGCAATAGTAATTCATATATGCAGAAATACACAAACATCTTAGAAAGTGAATCTATGTTTATTTACCACTTCTCGATATCTTTCATAAGACAGTACAAAGACTTCAGCTTCAAACTCAGTTGTCCAACTCAAAATCCTAACTTTTGATCAAATCTTACATTTCGCTTTTTTACATGACAATGTTTTGTTATGTGTAAAAATATAATTTCTGTTTTTAAACTGTCATAGATTTACAATTAAATTTAATCAGGTCATCACGTAACCAGTGGGGCACACATGAAGACATCCCCTCAAGAGACTGGTCCATTCTTTTATGTTGTCCTCCCAAATTTAATACTTTATGAAAAAATGTCCCTAATGTAGATTCTGGGGACCTCTATGGCTGTGGAAAGACCACAACCACTGAGCCATAGTACACAATCTGTGTCTTATAAATGGTGGCTGTTCTGTTCTTAAGAATCGACTTTGCCGTACTCCAGGCAGTCTTTCTCAGTAAATGACAATGGATGTTAATACTTAGTTAGTTAGTTAGTTAGTTACTTAGTCACTCCTCTTCTACCATGAGGTGTAGAGGTATGGATGTTAATACTTACTTACTTAGTTAGTTAGTTAATCGCTTCTCTTCTACCATGAGGTGTAGAGGTATGGATGTTAATACTTACTTACTTAGTCGCTTCTCTTCTACCATGAGGTGTAGAGGTATGGATGTTAATACTTACTTACTTAGTTAGTTAGTTAGTCGCTCCTCTTCTACCATGAGGTGTAGAGGTATGGATGTTAATGCTGATGGTTCCTATTCCTAAAACGTCACTAATGAGTGTTGTGTATGAGACTGGCATCCTCAGAATGTATAACAAAGCGATACAGAAATCACACCCATGTGTTACCTGGGCTGAAAGAGGGAGCAAAGAATGGTAGCAGAGTAACCTGCCATAAAAGGCAATTAATGAGGGTTGGGAAAAGGGATGTCTACCTCATCCAGAGGAAACTATGTCATAAGAACATGAATAGAAGACCTCTACACTCCATGATAGAAGAGGAGTGACCAAGTCAAGTCAGTATAGAAACCCACCACTGCAAGTGTACATTAATGCTTTGGTACTGGCTATAGTCGCTGTAGTCAAGAGGTTAAGGCACTCGCCTCTCACATTGATGAACGGAAACGGCAGACGATCGAATGCTGCAAGTTTCAAGTGACTCCAGAGTGCTTGCATCCAGAGTTACCTAGAGCTGTCTCGGCCAAGTCTTGCCACTGATCCAAGGTAACTTGGGACAAATGTGAGATTGATGACCTGCGCATATTCTTCCTTATAATCCTCATACAGCGCACATCACATTATTAAGACAAAACCGTCTGATGTTGTGGCCATCATCGCTTGCGATAGACAATAACTTTTTTTAAACTTTTTACAGGCTAGTTGCAAGCGACAATGGTGGGCTCATGCTCTTCATCATCTTGGGGTGCATGGGCCATCAACCAACCCTCCCTAAGCAGACAGGTCCTGTGCTAACCCTCCCCACTCTTCCTGCATAAGTCTTCAGATATCCTCTCCAAGTGCTCCCTGGCCTTCCCTGTGGGTTCCATGCCAGAGTCTGCCTGGTGATAACGGTGCATTGCCTCTGCAATGTGTGACCTATCCGTGCTAATCTTTTTTCTAGACCTGCTGTTCCACCTTTCCTCCCACAGGCCCTCATTTGCAACCCTGTCGTCGAACCACTCCAGGCCCAGAATTACTCTTAGTGATATTTTTATAAAGCATGGTGATCTCTTAATATTGAACTCAGTCATTCACCATGTATCCGGATCATCCACCATGTATCCGCTACATATAAAAGGACCAGCTTTCACATTGGAGTTGAAGATCCTTAACTTGGTATGATTTCTCATTATCTTAGAGTTCCATATGGTTTTCAACATGACAAAGTCCACTCCTGCTCTCTGTATCTGAGTGCTAACTTCCCTATCTGCGCCAGCTGTCCTGTCCACAATGCTCCTGAGGCATGTCAAGCTTTCCACCTCATCCAACATCACTCCTCTCAGCCATGTTGTTAGCCACATTAACTATTACAATTTTTGTAATCTCTGCATAGATCTCCAGACTCCCCCCCCCCTCCCCCCAGGACATCCCATCCCGTGTGTTTGTCCTCCTCTGCATTTGGAATTGGCTGTAAGACAGGGGCCTGTTTTCTGTAAAGTCCAGGTCTTCTAGCCGTTAAATATAGTTCACTGAATCCAATTTCTTTCTTAGACATTTGCCTCTTTCATAATTCAATCAACTGCCAGCTAGCATAAAAGATAATAGAGTACAACTCTGAAACATCCCAGATTCTTTGTTCAATGACTGTGTCTCTGAAACATCCCAAATTTCATATTCAATGTTTCTGTGTCTCTGACACATCCAAGATTTCATGTTCAATGAATCTGTGTCTCCCATACATCTTAGATTTCATGTTCAATGATTCTGTGTCTCCCACACAAACCCTAATTTCATGTTCAATCTGTGTCTCTGACACACCCCAGATTTCATGTTCAATGATTCTGTGTCTCCCACACAAACCCTAATTTCATGTTCAATCTGTGTCTCCCACACAAACCCTAATTTCATGTTCAATAATTGTGTCTCCCACACAAACCCTAATTTCATGTTCAATAAATCTGTGTCTCCCACACAAACCCTAATTTCATGTTCAATAATTCTGTGTCTCCCACACAAACCCTAATTTCATGTTCAATAATTCTGTGTCTCCCACACAAACCCTAATTTCATGTTCAATGATTCTGTGTCTCCCACACAAACCCTAATTTCATGTTCAATCTGTGTCTCTGGCACACCCCAGATTTCATGTTCAATGATTCTCTGTCTCCCACACAAACCCTAATTTCATGTTTAATCTGTGTCTCTGACACACCCCAGATTTCGTGTTCAATGACTGTGTCTCTGACACATCCAAGATTTCATGTTCAATGAATCTGTGTCTCCCATACATCCAAGATTTCATGTTCAATGATTCTGTGTCTCCCACACAAACCCTAATTTCATGTTCAATCTGTGTCTCTGACACACCCCAGATTTCATGTTCAATGATTCTGTGTATTGTATTCCTGCCAAAATGAAAATGGAATGATGATTATTATGATGAATGAAACAATTTACCTTCTCTTCCTCTCGTACTTCATCAACATCAATTTCATATTCATGCTGAAAGGCATCATGTTCAGACAGGCGTTCCTTGCTGCAATAACTTGAGCTGAACCTCTGGTACCTGCAGTGTATACCAATATACTAGCAACTCACAGCAACGATAGATCTTAGTGAACACTGAATCAATACTAACAAACAATGATATAGCAGAAAACAAAATAATATGAGACCCATTAAAGTACACACGAAAACCAGCAGTAACATGGCAGGACATAACCCAGCAGAACAGAAACACAATAGAAGAAGATACATTGATAAGACTCTATATGCAGAGAAAAGCAACAGGAGGTAATCTGATGGCCCCAGAAGGGGGAGAGGGGTTATGACTCGTCGCAAGTGTCACTCTCTTGATGCCAGTTTTTGTTTATTATTACCATCCCTGACAAACTTGTCAATTGAATCCACAACATTCTCGTTGCCAGGCCTGTGTCTTATCCATTCTGCCAGCTTGACACGATGATCAAACTAATATTGAGTACTATTTCAACTGAGACTCAGTTGTCTCGAGGTAAGGTATCTGCCTTGGGTGCCAGAGCTCGCTGGTTCGAATCACAGTGGAGACAGGATTTTTTGCATGTGAATCTTCTGGTAAAAACTCCCCTGTTCTCTGGGCTGTGAGATCAGATGCCTGTGTTCAGTGCCAAGCACGTTAAAAATCCCTTGGCAGTAAGAAATAGAAAAGAGTAGGTTTAACGGCCACTGCCCTGACAAAATTCAAAATTCTAGTTAAAAATCTACATAAATTATCTGTACATTCCCCCAGGCCTAGTAAACTAATAAGTTTAAAATACCTACTACTGTTAGCCTTCGGCTACCGGGCAACAGACATTAACATGACTGTTTGAATACCAGGATTCCAAGTATTTCAACGGCCTGCCCTACATTCCATTGTCCATTTCAGCATAACACATTTTCAGCTATTTCTCCAAAGCCTTTCACTGCTCTTCTTCTTGACTGTCCCATCAGATCCAACTGCTTCCGCAGGGCTGCATACATATATCTTAGTATGGACTGAGTCCAGTATGGCAGCATAAACATTGATCTTAACAGGCAATGCTTCTTGGGCATTATTTGAAACAATGACCAGCACAAAACTGTTAAAAAGACGAACTTCTAAATTGATTCTGTACTGTTGTTGCTGTTGCTATCTCATAGCTGCCGAGCAAACCTGCTCTTGGCAGCCCAATGCCATTCTTAGATAGATACAGGTCTTCTTCTGTTGTTTCACAGTACCATACAGTGCATTGGTGATTGTAAAAATCTTTTCCTCGTGTCTGCAAGTGCACTGCACTCAATGAGTCTGTGCCTAACAGTTTCATCTCGGTGAGATCGTTGCCTGCACAAGGTTAAGGGTTGATGCGGTTTAATTGACTATTAACTCTAGGGTGCCATGTTCAGAACTGAAAGATGGGACTGTTTTCTTCTGCTTAGTCTATTTATGTCCTCCGTCTGTGCTAAAAACATAAACCTCCCAAATGGAAAAATAAGTGTGGTAAAAGGTAGAGTCAGTCAGTCCCGTTGCTGTCAGGTTTTAAGTGCTGGAGGCTTCACTGCATGAGGACTCAACTTTTGAGAAGTAGGGTGACATTTCTTTCCCTCGTCACCTTGCTGACCTTAACTGTAATCTGGGTGCCCATTCACAGCCTAGCATGTACAGTAATCAATGCATGAGTCCAATTCCTATGCTGTAAGAAATAATCACTCTAACCATTCTGCCACTTATTATCCATATACAGATTTCTATAGCAGCCAGGTTTTGCGGCTGATACTCTGTAAGCGAAGAATGACTAGCCAAGTTGTTTTGATGTCTGTCTTTGTCCACGAGGACATATGTTTAAGTATTTCTCTGGGGAGGAAGATTAACGTCTGGTCAGGCAAAATACACTGATCAGAAGACATGTTAGTCAGAGCCAGGTAAAACATACTGGCCAAGATCCTCACCTTGGCTTCTTAGTAGCCCTCCCTGGAAATGGGCTGTTTTCATGGCAGTCTGGCTAACGAGGTGAGGGATAGACGTGAAGCCCATAGTAGTGAGTGACACGCAGATGAAGCCAAGCATAGCACAACCACCTGGAGGACCCCGGTCCACCTCCATCAGCACGCTCGGGATGTGAGGAAAGCTACTGCAACCCACCACTTAACAGTTACATACCCATTATGGACATTCGTAAACAACAACTATTTCTCTTGCCATGTTTACATTGTATCTTTAGCTCAATTTGTAGAAAAAATTAAATCATTCTATTTGGAATATAACTTTGACATACAGAAATCTGGCACTTGACCCAAACAGAAAGACACAAATCAGCCTAGCTCGAAAAGGGTTAATGAGCATTAATTGTTCCGATGAAGCTCCTAGAGTGTCTATCACAGCAGTACTATGATCTGCACTATTGCTGAGGGTGTTCAGAGACATAATACATCAAGAATAGGTGAGGCTATCCAGGGACGATCGGTCCGCAAGTCAACTCACATCAACCCTTCTTCAACCCTGGTGGAAGGAAGTGTCTTATTTCCTTGTACAAAGTGCATCAGACAATTCAAGGCTCAGATTGGCTTATTTAGCCATCTTCGAAATCATTCAAACAGTGAATGCTGACAAAGTGGTCCTCATCAATTAAATTGGGACGAACAACATATACTATGCTCCGTAAGGGGCAGAAAGGAGACAAGAAGACACATATTTTCACAGTCATAAACATCTTATCCCCAGGACGGCGTGGATTAGTGGTTAAGTGACACAGCTCACAAACCAAAGGTGCTGGGTTCGATCCCTATCACAGCACCACTTGTTACCCCGGTGAAGCAAACCCTTAGAAAATGCAGGAGGAAGCAGACCATTACATAAAATGCATGCTCAAGTCAGATGCACTGGGCTGACAGGCGCAAAATAAAACCACAGTGCAACGCAAACTGCCTTGGGGAATAGATAAATAAGGTGAATGCCAACAAAAGATTTTTTTTATGTCATCCCCAATGGGTTCTTTGATACCTTACAAGGGAAGAAAGATTAGGGCCACTACACCTCCATACACGTTATAAAGAGTAACTAAAGAGAATTGTGCATGTGGTGAGTGAGCTAATCGTGTAAAACAAATAGCTACAGAAACCACCACTACAACAGGACACAAAGTGGTTTGGTTCATTCTTCTTAAAGAAGGCTAGCTGTAGTGGTGGCTCTGTACTCCAGCGACAGTGAAACATGGACAAGTAGCACAAGATAAACAAAAACAGATATGCTGTACAGAAGTCCCAAACCATAGCTCAAAACACCTCAGACTTTTTTATTTTAGTTAAATTCTCTAGTCTGTGACCTTTAGTTCTGTTAAATGAAACAAATCAACGAACCAGACAACAAATTCTCACCTCCGTGACACTACAGTATAGTTTGATGTATATCTACGGATGCAGTCCCGAACATGTGGATCACTTTCAGATCTGAAAACAAAATACATTAACTTTTTGTAAACAATGTTGCTAAAAAATACACAGAACTGGCAAAATTCAAACAAAATCTAATGTTTAAAATATGCAAACAAGACAAAATTTTAATTAATTAATATACTATGTTAAAAATACACAATTAAAGACAAATCCAAATGAATAAAATAAAATATTTAAAATACACAAGAAAAAGCATAATACTTATGAGCTGGAGACCGCCCAAATGAATCTTCTTCTTTGTTCTTCATTCTCACACTTTCTTTTAGGGTTTGGTAGCGGGAGATTGAGAACGAATGAAGCCAAGTCAAGCCATTCTCACACTTTCACCACCAAGTCCTGAAAAGGGCTTTGCAAGTAGCAAGATGTTGTCTGGAGAACAGAATGTGTTGCATTGTAGTTTACTTTAAGGTCCAACACATCTGACTTCAGCAGGCCTTCCTTATTTGATCCCTTCTCCTTAGCCAGTCTGCTCTGTTGCAGCTATGTTATCCAGGATCGCCGTGTGGAGGTGGATAAGGGTCTTGGCAGCTCTAAGTCGCAGGCCCTAGCGTTAGTAGTCAACTGTGGGTCGCTGACCACTGCAGCTCATGTACTGCTCAGCATCTTGATCCCTCGCCAAAATGAATAAAAGAAATTTAGAACAGTATGCTAACCCAGGCTCTGGCAAGTTTGGCTCTGTGGTGCGGCATGTTTTGGGAATCTTATGAACCTGAATATCATCTTCAGGGTAGAGAAGAAGGTCTCTGTAGACGTCTCGCTCTACCATGCACTGATTGTGGAGGATAAAGTCCTCATAGTCCACGGGCTCTGGGGCGTCATTGAGTGGCACCTGAAATCAAGAAGAGGTGTAACAAAATTAAATATGACATTCTAAAATAATAAATGAATACATTAACTACCGTATTGATAGTGTGTTGTGGCATCATACATTTATGTTCATCTTTTTCACTCAGAAGTGGGTGTACTTCTTCAGCATTCGTACTGATATTGACATTTGTGACGTTGTGTAGTTTACAGCTGGGATGTGATTCTGTGGCTTTCAGCCCTAAACATCTGATTTCTGAATTGCATTTTTGGGACAAGGTTTGCATTCCCTCTTTGATCCCTAATCTTTTAGCCATGCTGCATTGTTGCAGTCTGTTTCCAGGGCTATCATTTGAAGGCAGAATGGGGTCTTGATCAGCTATGGGTCACTAATTCTGATGCAAACAGTCGCTGACTGCTATCAGCTCATTCACTGCTGCATCTTTGGCCCCTAGTGGGTGCATAAATTACGTTGTGACAAAAGTGTCTGACTACTTTATCCTGTAGAAAATGTAAGCAATAAAAACCAACAGATAAAGCCAGATCAATGCTTGATGACTTGGCATGTTTCAGACTAAGCTCCACACAAAGCTGGACATGTTCATTTCGTCTTCTTCTTCGTCATTCGTTCACAAACTGCCGCTAACAAGCCATGACAAGGGATTTGCAAGTAGCGGGATGTAGTCCGGAGAATGGAATGCGCTGATGTCGTAGTTTACAAGTTGACTGTGATATTTGCACCTTTTGGTCCGATGCAACCAACTTCAGCTGATATTTTTGAGTACCGAGTTAGCCTTCCCTCTTTGATCCCTTCTTCTTAGCCAATCTGCTCTGTTCCAGACTGTTGCCCAAGATCACCACATGGAGGTGTAGAAAGGTCTTGATTCGTTGGCCCCGATGCTAGCAGTCAGCTTTGGGTCACTGACCGCTGTAGCTCATGCACTGCTCATCATACTGATCCCAGCCCTGGTTCGCTGGCCCTAATGCTAACATGGCCCTAATGATAACAGTTAGCTTTGGGTCACTGACCGCTGTAGCTCATGCACTGCTCATCATACTGATCCCAGCCCTGGTTCGCTGGCCCTAATGCTAACATGGCCCTAATGATAACAGTTAGCTTTGGGTCACTGACCGCTGTAGCTCATGCACTGCTCATCATACTGATCCCAGCCCTGGTTCACTGGCCCTAATGCTAACATGGCCCTAATGATAACAGTTAGCTTTGGGTCACTGACCGCTGTAGCTCATGCACTGCTCATCATACTGATCCCAGCCCTGGTTCGCTGGCCCTAATGCTAACATGGCCCTAATGATAACAGTTACCTTTAGGTCGCTGACCGCTGTAGCTCATGCACTGCTCATCATACTGATCCCAGCCCTGGTTCGCTGGCCCTAATGCTAACATGGCCCTAATGATAACAGTTAGCTTTGGGTCACTGACCGCTGTAGCTCATGCACTGCTCATCATACTGATCCCAGCCCTGGTTCGCTGGCCCTAATGCTAACATGGCCCTAATGATAACAGTTACCTTTAGGTCGCTGACCGCTGTAGCTCATGCACTGCTCATCATACTGATCCCAGCCCTGGTTCGCTGGCCCTAATGCTAACATGGCCCTAATGATAACAGTTAGCTTTAGGTCACTGACCGCTGTAGCTCATTGTCTGCTCATCATCTTGATTCCAGGTTTTGATTTGATTGAATTTGTACACTAACCTTGAAGTGTAACGTGTCAAGAAAATATTTTTTTAATACAACATTCATTGTGTGAAATACTGAACAAACATTACCTGTGTGGGTTGAGAATGGATGGATATTGACTGAACACTGGCACTTCTGCTGAGGTCTTGGCTTGAACACACAGACGACGACACCTGGCGTCTGACTTCTGCAGCACCTTGTCTGTCAAAAAATGTATATTTTTAAAGTACCAATTAATTTAATCCTAAAAATGATTCCAATGTAAAGGCAGCCCATATCAGACAATGCCGACAAGGATGAAGTGTTAGAGACTTCATTGTACTAGGTTAAATGTTTTTTTAATGTTGAGAAACTTTTAGGTAAATTCTACCCAAATACCTAATACTTTAGTTTATAATAATGCTAAATTCAAAGCAGAATCAATGTTGACATATCTCCTAGAGTGGTTGGTGAAAAATGCACCGTTGCAAGATTTGACAAATGGCAGCTCAACTGTTACAAGCACCACCAAAGGCAGAGTGCAGACCCTATACTACAGGGCAGACTAAATCAGTCAATGTTAACAACGAAAAAGCTGGAGACTGAAAAGCCCAGAGCCGCACCTTCTGCAGGCATGGTAAACTGTACAAAGAAAACCACCCACAAATTTGCTACTTAATTATGAAAGTTCTGTTCAAAAGGAAGACACAGAACTGTGTCTTCTGTGGACTGCAACTTATAAGAACGAACCAGATGAATTTGTAAAACAAAATGATAGCTTTCAGCTATCTGGCATCAGACTGGCTTGCCTGAATACAAATATCAGGATTTCGCTTCCACTATCCTAGCAACTTAGCAAGCAGTCAAATCGTACATCCATCATAAATATAATATTTTCAAATGAGAGTGATAATATTTCATATAAACTACAACAATCGGTTTCACCCAAGTGACTCCCAGGACAAACAGATAACTGAGAATAGGGCCACTGATAGCATGAGCATCATCATCATGTCGTGACGTAACAGTAACGGTGCTAAACGCCTGAAGACTACTAAAGAAAGAGGACTGTGCATGAATCTGGCAACCTCACTAAGTAGTATGTAAAAACCATCACCATCTCGTGTGACAGAAATATGGTGATGATAACAATTGGTTTCACCAAATCAGCCGCGAGTCTCGATGATTCACTGACGAGTTATTTGTGTTTTCCCATAATAATAATAATAAAATAAAAACAAAGACTCAGGAAGTGGTTTATAATTCTCATCAAACAAAGACGCGGTGTTCAAATCGTTTTCAGTTATTTTAAACTTCAGATCTAATCGCCATATCTTTATATTTATGTATCATTAATAACTTTAAACGTAGAGAGACAACTGTGCTCGTACTTGCTAAGTTTTTGAGCAAAAGCTCGTTGGCCGGAGGCCGCCATCTTGACATTAATCTGAGACTGGATACAATCTCAAAGAATCGGAAATGAAATAGTAACAGAACAAAATTTATAGTCTGAGCATAATGAATTTGAACGCTACTCTCACAACAACAAGTAACATATTTTGCATTTACAATATTTTTATGGCTTTAAATATAGTTGTTTTTTTAAACTATGAATATGCGAAGATATTTAGATTAAATTATTGTTCAGGTTTACGTTTTTAGTCTACCATCATCATCCTGTTCCATGACAATTAGCCGGCTGAAGGACTGTTCTGTAGCAGACATTCATCTCTGATAGGTTTTTTTTAATTGACTTCTCCGGTGTCATAACGTTACACCGACATTTCTCTTCTTTCTCGATATTCATCAGCTACATTTGTCATCAATATTCATTACTGTTTGATTTGTAAAAACATCTTTTGTCGAGTCGTAAGTAATCATCTTGTCTTATCTTATTCACTTGTGCCTTGAGGCAGTGGGTAGCCGTAGTTTTCTGTCCAGGGCCAGACGCGTCACTGAAGTAGTCGTCATCCCATGACGATTTAGAATATATCCGCAACATTTCCTATCCATCTTGTTCTCGGTCTGCCACGGTTGCGAAAGCCCGAACGCCGTGGGTTATAGTCGCACAAGGATAGTTGGTAAGGTTGCATTCTCATTAGGTGGCCGAACGACTTTATTCTCTCCTCGTCAGTATATTCAGTGCAGGGTCTTGCTTCAACTTTTCTTCTCACATCTTCATTGCGTATTCTGTCTTTCCTAGTTACGTTGATCGTTAAAATTTGAAACTGGTAAAAGAGAGTTAGCATGAATATTATGTGGATCAGCATTCTTTTTGTGGACATGTTTATAACTTAACGTCTTTATACTGGTTTAGAAGACTGCAGAGTCTGTATACAGTCAGTTTCATTTACATTACCTTGTTATAAAAGCTTTGCGCATCCAATTTATTTTAAAATGCATTTATTGTCCCTGTCTCCCCTACCTCCTGTGGCAATGCATTCCAAGCATTCACCACTCTCTGACTACAAAAATATTTCTTTATATCTAATCTGAACCCCTTTTTAGTTAATTTGATTTGTAGATATGCCCTCTTGTTCTTGTATTTTGGGGGAAAAAAACTTGTTATAGTCTAATTTATCCTTTCCTCTGATCACCTAATAAACCTGCATTAAATTTCCTTGAATTCTTCTCTTTTCTATACACAGTAGGCCGGTTTTTCTGAGCCTTTCCTCATAACTCTTTTTTTGTATTCTTTCCAGCATGTTTATATCCCCTCTATTTTTTTTTATTTTATGTGTTTGCCTCACTAGTTTCTACTGGCGGAGGCGCGCCTATTCCACCCCAGACCGTAGTCAATTTGGGCGATATTAAGACGCATAAACCAGTGCTTGGATGCGTGTGTGTATCTGTTTGTACCTAACCTGGTGTTTCCGTGATGTTCCTCCCGTTGTTCCTCGCTTTTAATTATCCTATCCCCTCTATGATAAGGACTCCACACCTGTACATAGTACTCCAATCTACGTCTAATGCTTTATACAATTTGAATATCACTTCCTTGCTACTATGTTTAATATTTCTTTTTATTAAACCTAACATTGTATTTGCCTTTTTCACTGCTACCTGAACTTGCTCACTCACCTTACCTGAATGATCTATTATAACCCCTAGGTCTCTTTCCTTATCTATCTTTCTAATATTGTTCTCGCCCATTCTGTAATTTTGTTCCATTTTGGGTCTACCCAATATGTTACGGTGTTTTAATAATGGTGACATCTGGTATACAATTGCATTTGCTTTTTGGCACCTGATCTCAATCTCTCTATCTAAACCTCCATCTTGTGTGAACACACTGCCCAAGTACTCGAACTCATGCACTTGTTTGATCTTGGTCCCGTTTACCGTAAATGTTCATGTTTTCATGTGATCTTCTTATCTGCATAGTTTCTGTTTTGGGTGTGTTAATTGTCATACTGTATCTTTCACACCCAGATGTGAGTGCAGTCAGATGTTGCTGCATATCGTCTTCACTCTCATATAGTAGGCATTGATCATCTGCAAAAAGGAGTTCATTTGACTTATCAGCCACTCTTTTCTTTCTCGGCAGACGCCCTAATTTGGCTTCCAGAAGCCATTCTGTCCATATATGGGTTGAAGAGTAGGGGCGACAACACACACCCTCGTCTCACCCCGGTTGTTATCTCCCTTGTTTCGGTCAGATCATCTGTTCTTACTATACTTTGACACCCTTTGTACAATGCTCTAATATTTTCTAATAGCTGTCTCTGTACTCCATAGTTGTATGGGATGACCCACAGTTTATTTCTGTATACTCCATCTAAGGCCTTTTCTTGATCTTTGAAAGCAACGTTGAGTTTCCGATCGTATTTTATGTTTGTTTCGCTTAGTTGTCTCAGGGTGAATAGAGCGTCTGTGCAGCTCCTACCTCGCGGGAAACCAAATTGAGCCCCACTCAGCTGTGGTTATAGGATAGGCCGAATTATCTGCTGTAGGATGCTCGCGTACAGTTTTCCTGTGTGGCTTAGTAACCATATCCATCGGTAGATATGACACTCCTTTTTTGTTGTCTTTCTTTTTCCAGATTGGTACTATAATAGCTTTCTGCCAGTCTCCGGGGACTCTACTTTGCTCTCAAGCCGCTGTAATATTACATGTTACAATTTTACTCCTGGAAATCTACAAGGCGCAACTAATATATAAGTTTATTCACATATTGTATGTTTTAGTTCAGGTGTCATATCCTCATCGAAGGTCGGCTGCAATGGATCTCCAACGTCCTCTGTCTCTTGTCTTGAGGATACAGTCTGATAAACTGTTTCGGTCCATCTCGAGATGGTATCCTCCCACTTATGGCATTGTTTACCTCTGACACGTTTGTCCTTCACCTTTCCATCTAGTATTGTTTTCGGTAAGGTGCCAACATATCTGATCTGTGGGACTCTAATTTCGTTCAACTCTCTTTGTACTATCAATTTCTCCAATGTCGCCTTATTTATTTTATTTTCTTTCCATGAGATGCGCTCCATTCTTCTATATATCCACTTTTCAAAGGCATACATTTTCTTCTTCAATCATTTGTTCGTTGTCCATGTTTCTTCGCAATTCATTTTTAATGTGTGATCGACAAGACAGGAGAACAAGGAATCACATTATTAAGTTGAACGGAGGTTTCCTCCCTAATGGAGTTTTAGAACCGTTAGAAGCTGGGGATGGACACTGGAAATTAAACCAACTGACTTCTTAGCCAGTAACTGAGAAAGAAAGTTCACACCTCTGGTGAATCTGCCAGACTGTAGGGCCCCAGAATGTCCACGACGCAAAGTCTGTAACGCACAGCCCAGGTGTTCCACTCGCGCAAGAGAGGCGGGAAAAAGTTGGCGCGTGTTTGAACCACGAATGAAGATTATGTGTCTGCCCACATCAAGTTTGTAAGAGTGATTCTAAGTGGCTAGCGCTGTCCGGTGATGGTCAGCAGATCTATGTGGATGGGCAGACGTGTGGAAGCGACTAGCGCTGTCCGGTGATGGCCAGCAGATCTATGTGGATGGGTAGACGTGTGGAAGTGACTAGCGCTGTCCGGCAGACCCACGTGGATGGGCAGACGTGTGGAAGTGACAATTGGAACAGGAAATCTTGGGAAGAAATTGGAGATGGATGGGTCATACATTAAGAAAGCCCCAGGCTAGTATCACCAAGCAATCCCTGTCATGGAACCCCCAGAGAAGGAAAGGCATAGGCAGACCAAGAAATACACTGAGACAAGATCTGGAGGGCGGAAGTAAAGAAAACTGGAAAAAAGCTGAAAGGAAGTGGACAAAATGGCACAGGATAGATCTGCTGGGTGATAGAAGGGTTGGTTGATGGATCCCTGGGTGATAGAAGGGTTGACAGGGTTGGTTGATGGATCCCTGGGTGATAGATGACTTGACGGGGGTTGGTTGATGGATCCCTGGGTGATAGAGGGGTTGACGAGGGTTGGTTGGTGGATCCCTGGGTGATAGAGGGGGTGACGAGGGTTGGTTGATGGATCCCTGGGTGATAGAAGACTTGACGGGGGTTGGTTGATGGATCCCTGGGTGATAGAAGACTTGACGGGGGTTGGTTGATGGATCTTTGGGTGATAGAAGACTTGACTGGGGTTGGTTGATGGATCCCTGGGTGATAGAGGGGTTGGTTGATGGATCCCTGGGTGATAGAAGACTTGACGGGGGTTGGTTGATGGCCTATGGATCCACGAGCGATAGAAGGGTTGGTTGATGGCCTATGGATCCCTGGGTGATAGAAGGCGAAAGAGAAGTGCTAAAAACCTCCGCTTAGAAAGATCAATCATAGTTAGATTGGTTGATAATGTTATCAATGATTAGACTAAGCAATACAGGAATGAATGACGTGTTTTTATACTGAAGGAAGAAGTTTCAGTGTTTCGTATGTTTTGGTGTGGAAAGGATTTTTGAATGCGCATGAGTAGATTTACTCTTTTGTGCGGCATGAAAAGGATGTTATGTGGCGGTCTGTTGAAGCTTTCCTCACATCCTGATGAAGGTGGGCCTGGTCCTCCAGGGGGCGGTACTTTGTAAATTAAGTGAATAAGGCCCCTGTACGACATACAGTAAAGTTAAACTGGCTGAAGAGAGGTTAGCCGTAGAGAGCTGTTACAAGGTTCCTGTAGCTCATTGGTTGAACCCATTCCTGATCTGTCCTCTCAGGCGCCCAACCCTCACCTGATTTTTAGTCTGTGTATTGCTGATTCATCTATTGTAGTGTCCCCATCTTTTTTTCTTTTTTTTTGCGATCGCCTTATTTCTCTAATCCCCAAGGTGGTTAGCGTTGCACTCTGGTTTTTATTTTGCGCCTGTCGGCCCAGCGCATCCGACTTCAGCATGCATTTTACGCAAGGGTCTGCTTCCTCCTGCATTTTCTAAGGGTTTGCTTCCCAGGGGTAACGGTCGGTGCTGTGTTGGAGATCGAACCCAGCACCTTCTGGTTGTGAGCCGTGCCACTTAACCACTAGGCCCGGTCTAATGCAGCCATTGAGACTTCAAAATGTCACCCCTATCCAAAGTGCCCTTAATGGATGCTTGTGTAGCTAAGATGTCCGCCCCTGAAACCCCAGCAGATCCACACATGGTTGAGCTCTCTACCCTTCCATACCCAGCCCTTCTCTCTCTGCCTTCCAGAGCCAGATTGAGAATCTGCCCCGTTGGCTGACCTTCTTGAATGCCCACAATGAGTAGAATTACTCGCTTGTGGGCCCTAACGTAGCTTTCTTGACATCCTGATGAAGGTGGACCTATGTGACACTCACTACTAAGGGGATCATCTCAATCCCTCACCTTGTTAACCAGCCCACCTCACAATGGGTCTCAGAGACACCACCTCTGCGATTGTGGAGCAGCCAAGCAAACACCTGAACACATCCTGCAGGACCGCCCCAGGTGTACAGACCAAAGAGAGGTGTTCTAGCCTGGGGGAGCAGCCAAGCAAACACCTGAACACATCCTGCAGGACTGTCCCAGCTGAGCGACCATGCTCGAAAAGCTGTGAGGGACTGGCGATGACCTGAACCGCACACTCTCCATGAACCTCCCCAGGCTTGAATCATAGCATCAGCTGGTGGAAGAGGTTTAACCTAGCCCCGAGTCTGTATAATTATATTTACATATTTCTGATTGTATCTACTATTATTTAGTCTTGAAAAGGATAATTCGCAGTCCTAAAAGGGACTTGTATTTACGAGGTCTATACTCTCGGCCATTTCTGTTTGCAATCATGTGTAGCACTTACTGTGTGGTAGGTACTCACAATTTTGGCATTATTTGGTACGACGGCTAGGCAATAAAACTCCCAGACAATTGCATGTACAGACTTACTTAGTAGCTCCTCTTCTACCGTGAGGTGTAGAGGTTTTCCAGAGAGAATGCCACACTGCTCTATTCGCCATCTTTTTTCCTGGCCTCTTTCCATTCCAGCCCTCGATCACTTAGGGACTTTCGTATGTTGTCTTCCCAACGTACTTTGGGGCGTCCTGGGGGTCTGCGCCCTTGACTTTTTATCTCCCATTACCGCTTTGCTATCCGATCTTCTTCCATTCTACAGACATGGCCAAACCACTGTAGTTGGGACTGCTCCACTCATGTCTGCAGGGGTTGAACTTAGAGATTGCTACGTATTCTCTGGTTACGTATCTTGTACCTTTTCGTCACATGAACCGCCTTTCTTAGGTACCTCATTTCTGAAATTTGTAATTGCCTTTCTTGGGCTGTAGTCATTGCCGATGACTCACATCCATATGTCAGGACAGGCACATAAGTCGAGCGGTATACATCCATCTTTGTTTTCCTGCTTATTTCTCTTTTACTGAGGAGCATGTACAGACAACGACAACAAAGTCAGAACTCTTGGTCTATTAGCCCTGAAAATCATGAAAACGTTTCCCGTTCTGTATAAGCATCCAGGTGTTTCTGGGGTCAAGTTATGAGGACAAAATAGTAACACGGTTAAACCTTCTAGTCGTGTTCTAAGAGGTGACTAGCAAGGGTTGGGCATTGGGCTGGTTACCCTACCTGTAGAAACTAAAAGACAAAGTTGAAGAGGAATGATTAAGTCAAATCTTAATATAGATGGTATGGTTTGTGCTTTTGTTAAGTCTATTCTGGTTAGATCTAATGCTGAAGACACATCAGTCAAGCAATTTTTAAGAGTAGCAAAGATGGCGCATAACTGGCGGGTATACATTGCTCTTCTGTATTAGTTCATTATAGATGCCGCCAGACCATGGATCTGCCGGGAATTCACACTAGTAGACGACTTACACTTGTGTTCACGGAAACATGTTGTTTTCCATTTGGACTGGTTAATTCGTTTGTTTTGTGTGTTCTCTTCCATCCGATTAGCTTGGAATGGACATTGGCTATACGAATAGCACTACACTTAAACATGTGTCATATTTCACGTTCTAGTTCACCCGGCTGAACTTCACGAGATTGACACCCTTCGTCCTAGCTGAAGACAGTGTCAGCTGTGTTGTATGAAATTTAGACACAACTATAATGAACTGCCATCTGGAGAGAGATGAGCTCTGTCAGGTGTGTAGCAGCCCAAGACACACCATTGTTGTATGCCGTGAGCTGGTACTACAAACTGCAATGACATTGCCTCAACGACCTTCTAGGTTATGGGACTGATGATGATGATGATGTGTCAAGTGATTAAGTCAAGTCTTATTATATATGGAACTCATTGTATATTTGTCAAGTCTATTCTGGTTAGACCTGAATTTTTCTGAGGCTGAAGACACAGAGGCAAACTGATAGACAGCAGCCAGCGACTAATAGCTAACAAAGACCTCATTGTGCCTCCAAGTGGTGACGCTGAAAACAGCATGCATACATTCAGCCTGGCTAAGAGAGTAGGGTTTGAAGAAGGAAGACAAACACTGTCCCAAAAATGCCACCCCGAGACCAGATGTGTTGGACCAAAAGGCCCAAATATAGCAGCCTTGATGTAAACTAATGACCCAAAGCCCTTTCCTGGGTAGAGCAGAAAGAGAATATCTGACACGTTACTCATGACATGACAATTCTTCATGGTATTTTGTTCGTACTAAATGTGTGATAAACAACACAGTGACAAAGCATTTGATATATATTTAATAAAACTGATATTGTAAAACGAGATGAGAAACAGCCAGGATGAGATGATGGTCACAAATACAGTAAACATCCACAACATGCATACATCCAATATTTCTCCATCACAAAGTGTCTGAGAAGCAGAATGGTCAGTTCTTGCTTCTTATAACAAATCTACCATGTATCAGCATGCTCCAGTTTACCCAGCTGTAACTAGGTACCAAACTATTAAAGGCAAGGCAACAAGAGAAGGAACTGACCACCCACTTCACAGAAAGATGAGACTTAGTAAAAATGAAGTCGCCAACGTTTCATCATTGACTGCAGTGACTGATATGAGACTAACATTATTTTGTACCTGTGACATATCATGATAAGATAGACTGGGAGACTTCCCAAATAAATCTATTTAATAAAGTGGTGAATTCAGAGCAATGGCACAACAAATAAAGAATGAGAGAGACGACATCATCAAATATTTATTATGAAATAGATTCATTACATGATAACATATTCTCATACAAAAACATCATAATACATCTTCCACAACAACTAGAACATTCTTTGTTACAGCATCATCATCACCACGGGGGTTGCATTGGCTGGGGGTTCTGCAGGTATGACATCACTACTGCTGATATGGACAACCTGTTGAGAGTTGAAGTATATTCATCAGTGACATCCAATCATGGGAGTATCCATTATGTTGGTGAACCATGGAAACCACAATAATTCTTGTCTACTACAATAAATACAAAGTCAGTTCTATTGTATGGCTCATAAATTGTCTTAGAAAGGTCATACATTAGGGAAACCAGTTGATAGCATTACAAGGCAGTCTCTGCTCTGGAACCTCAGAAGCAAGAGATGTAGAGGTGGGCCTACTCATTCAAAGTGGAGAAAGCTTGAGGTAAATGTCAATAGAAAAGAAGGACTCTACACCCTATAGTCAAATTTGAATGGACAAGTCAGTTCAAGCTATTATTGAAATGTCAGACAGTAAGGAAGGTAACTGGCCATACACCTCATACAAGCTGTAGCATAGTACAATCAAGTCTCTACCACTGTATCCCTGATGACAGTCATTGCCTTGGGACTTTATATTAGATTATATATAGCATTTAATTACAAACTTTATATTACAGTAGTCTGCCAGTTACAGAAGTAGACTGCCAAGATGAATTAATATAGTCAATGAAAAAGGCTGCTTGCCTTGGAGAGTGTATTTAACTCCCGAAAGAAACAGAAATTTAGGACTTGCTTGAGTTGGAACCCATATCTCAGACTAGGAGTTGGGTATCATGACACTTAGTAGCATATCCCCTATAAAAAATATTGCCTGCACACTCTGTAGTGACTGCAGCAAGCGACCTTTATTCCTCAATCTAATAAATTCCACTGTCAACCCCAGCAATGACAATAAATGCAGCCTGTTATCCAGGATCAAGACAAGTAGGTGGAGAAAGGTTTGAGTCACTTCTCCGCTACAGCTCATGCAAACAAATACAACACAACAATTGAAGAGGCTGCAGACTATAAAGGTGGACAGCAAAATAAGAATAATTGGAAACAGATGAAGCAATGGAGGTTAAGTAAACTCTACAATACAGTTCAGTTTTACTCTACTTGTGTCACTGAGTATAAGTTGCCTGTCTTGGGTCAGGTGTGTTGCATCAGTTGCTGTAAGTCCATGTCTTTGTTGGATTACTCTTATACATCCATCCAACTGCCATGCACCTTCCCTCATGCCCTGCAGTCAGATCTTGCATTGTAAGCTTGATCAGGTTGTATTCTCATTAGAACACCTGACCGAACCATAATATTTTCTGTTTATAAATACAATATCCTTCAAGCAGTAGTTCCTACAATATTTCTGATTTCCTCATTCTCTCACTCCTACTGGCTGACAAAACGCAGGGTATATAAGTGTAAGTTGTATGTGATTGGACTATTTGGCTGTTTTTTTTAACTCTACGAGAAAGTCTTGTTACTTAAAATTGCATTCTTGTTAATTCTCTTTAACCCTACCACGCCGCTGTACCCAATTATCGGTAATTGCTGAACTGCCGCTCAGATCGCTGTACCTAATTTTCAGTACTTTGTAGTACGTCATAAAATGTGTCACGAATCTAAAAATAACTAACCAATCGTGGTCAATCCTCGTGATTAGTCATTGCAAATGGCTGCCCCCATGTTTGAATTGATTTTGTGGGGTTTAACGTGAACAAATTCGGAAAATTGACAATGAAACGAGCGGCTGATGAACCAAGCTCTTCAACAGGAAAGCAAAGTAAGTCTATGCTTATGACAGTCCAACAGGTGATCAATAATTTGGTTGATTCAGACTCTGTTCAAGTGAAATAGACAGCGAGAGCTCGAGTGATGAGATGAAGGCTTTTCTTGGACTGAGGATCTATATGGAATACTCATGTATAAAGCCCAGCTATCAGGATTATTGGACAAATGAGGGCTCTTTGTTGTGTTTACTCCCGGAATTCAAAATGTTATGACTCGAGACAGATTCTTGGCCTTTTGCTGGGTGGATTGGCACACAAAGGTGTAATATTGACGCTAGATGAAAGGTAAACCTATTTTCTACAATGTCTCCAAGTTACATCTTATTCTAACCACTTGTTTGCATGCAACTAACATTTTTCTATATCATGTTGGTTTTTTTTCTCTTTAATGCCAGAAGCCCAGGGCCTCGGGTCTGAAAGGGTTAAGAGAAACAAATAGGAGAAACACACACAATTCTTACATGAAGCTACTGAGCATTTGCTTTGTGTCATCTGAAGTCCTAGAGTTTGCAAAACTGATGAAAGAACAGTAGACGGCTACCCATGCACACCACTTGAGCTACAGGAAGAAAAACAATTTGCAAATTGTTTACAAATATTTGATGAAAACTCAAATATAAAATATGATCACACGAGAACACAAAGGAAATGCCAATACTTCTTCTTCTTCTTCTGCGTACACAGTCAGACAGTCACCATTATTTTTTCGAAAAAAGCGGCGGTCATCCTGAGGCTCTCGCCACTGCCATAGAGCTTGTCTTGCAGTTCCACTGGTAATGGCCACATCTGCTCTCTCTGATCCTCGTATGTCGGGCAGTTCTGCAGCAGATGTTCAGTGGTCATTTTACCAGTACCGCACGGGCATTCGTCGGTACACCCTATCTTCAATTTGTTGAATAGGTGGTACCTCAGTCTGTTGTGGCCAGTGCGAAGTCTGAAGACAACGACCTGCTCTCTTCGGTTCAACTGGTAATAGGCATCGTTTTTGGTGTGACCAGTATGTTCGGTTTCCCATTTGGTCATGTATCTGGCTTTGATAAGCCGTTTTGACTCTTCGTACGTCATACTGGTATCAAATGCCAATACAAAAGAAGATCCTAGGAAATGGAGAATGAGAAAGATTTCTACAAACTAGAACAGCTTTTCATGATTTAGCAAAAACTAAATTCTTTAAAAAAATAAGCAAATAGACTATGATGGCGTTGCCAAACGTTAATATAACCGACAAAGAAAAATGTATAGATATAGGTGAATGGTAACCACTATGGTAAATCATGAATGCATTATACTGCTTATTAAGTCCTTACATTTTGTGTGAAACGGAGCTGAAGAGATTTTCACTAAACATAAGGGGAAAACATTTTAAACTGCTCCAGGACAACTGCTGCCTTGCAGTTAGGCTAGGAACAGCCAAAGGCTAAGGAGGGCAACCCTACAGAAACGCCTGTTGAAATCGGATGCACTGAGCCACAGGCTTAACAAAATAAAACACTGCAACGTAAATATCGCTGTAAACAGCGTATGATGAAGAAGAAGAAACTGCTCCAGAGAATGCGTAACAATTCTGCAGGTTTATGAATATAAGGAAAAAAACTGATATTTTTATAAATATGAAGTGCTTTGTAAGCAGTCTAGTGCAGACAATTCTCCAACTCATGGTACTTCATGCCCACGGTTAACACTGATCAAAAGTCTGTCAGGTGTGGAGCAGCCTTCTTGGTTGGTAAGAATATTAAAGAAACAATGCTTCACAGTCAAAATAGAATAAAAAAGTCAACAGGTTTTCCCAGAATTTAACAACAATCTCTGTCGAACATTATTTTCTAATAGTGTTGGCTGTCTGTTTGTATTTGTGTGCAACTAAAACTTACTTTCTGTGCAGACATGTGCATATAAATAAATACAAATGTAATTCTTGTACTACATCAGAATGCTCTATGAAGTCATAAAAAGATAAAAAGTATAAATGAATAATTTGCTGTTTAAAGCTGGATGTACAACCAGTGATGGCATATCATTAGGCCGAAAACTAAATTCAAATACAAATAAATACATTTATTTAAAATAAGAAATAAATCTGAAGAAAGAATGTATATAAGATACAAGCAAGTCATATCAAGAGCAGAGATGTGATATAAGATATTTACCCAGTGCTATGATATTTAACACGTTTTTAAAAATACAATCACCTACAAGAGGGAATAGCTACAAATTAACTGAAGAAAAGTCCAGATTAGATATTAGGAAATATTTTTTAGTCAGAGAGTGGTGAATGCATTGCCACAGGAAGTAGTGGAGTCAGGGACAATTAATGGATTTAAGAATAGATTGGATGCGCATATCTTTTAGAGCAAGGAAATATAAATAAAACTGGTTGTATACAGACTCTGCAAAGTCTTCTAAACCAGTATACAGATGTTAAGTTAAGTTATAAGAATGGTGTTCCTGTGATATCTTCTTCTTCTTCATCGTACGCAGTCAGACATCAACCTTAATTTTTTCAAAAAAAGCAGCCGTCATCCTGAGGCTGTCGACACTGCCATAGAGCTTGTCTAGTGTTGCCACTGGTGATGGCCACATCTGCTCTCTCTGATCCTCGTATGTCGGGCAGTTTTGCAGCAAATGTTCAGCGGTCATTTTTCCGGTACCACACAGGCATTCGTCAGTGCCACTTATCTTCAGTTTGTTGAATAGGTGGTACCTCAGTCTATTATCGCCAGTGCGAAGTCTGAAGACCACGACCTGCTCTCTTCTGTTCAACTGGTAATAGGCATCATTTTTGGTGTAGCCAGTATGTTCTGTTTCCTATTTGGTCATGTATCTAGCTCTAATAAGCCGTTTTGACTCTTTGTATGTCACACTAGTATCTGGTTGTGGTGTTCCTGTGATATGAGATGTTAATATAGTGCCATGATAAGAATGGTGTTTCTGTGATGCCATAACTAAATCTAAGTACTGACCTTCATCATGAGTCCACACATACTAAAAATCATGCCAAGGAGGTTCATATAGTCTGGTGTTGGATCATCTGAAGGCCCCCCTGAGGGTGCAGGTTTGTACCTAGGGTGAAAATGTGTTCAAGAACAATTTCAAGCATATGTGTATACACAACTCCTTATTTGACAGTGATATGGAACTCAAGAACAATGCAGTGGGGGGTCATCAGATCATCAGAAGCAGTTCCATCCTCTTAACAAATGTTTCAGCTCCTTAACGTCTTGACACTCTAAGGGGGGATGGGCTGCAATTCCTCTTCCAAATTTGAGATTTGACCAGATCTGTTTTATCCATTCAACCAACTTGAAAATATGACGAAGCTACTACTTTGGAAAAGTAAGATGGTTGCGTTTTCGACTCGCTCCAGTGTTTGTGTCATTTTCTGCTGTTTGATAATTCCTGTTCAGATTATAATTGAAAACCCCTTCATCAGGTAGTATCAAGGATTTTATTCTGTGGGATTTATGTGCTTTCAATTGATTATAATGTTTGTTATGCTGCATCTGTGCCTGGCTTAAGCCGTGGGAAACCTGTCTATGATGGTATTCTTCTTCTTCGTTCTCAATCTCCCGCTACCAAACACTGAAAGGGCTTAAGTAGCAGATTGTAGTCCAGAGAACGGAATGAGTTGTGTCGTAGTTTACAGCTTGACTGCGATATTTGCACCTTTCGGTCCAACAATCCGACTTCAGCAAGCATTTTTTGAGTACCGGGTTAGCATTCCCTCTTCTATCCCTTCTCCTTAGCCAATCTGCCCTGCTGCAGCCTGTTATCCAGGATCACCGCATGGAGGTGTAGAAGGGTCTTGGCAGCTCTGGTTTGCTGGCCCTGACGCTAGCAGTCAGCTATCGGTCCCTGACCACTGCAGCTCATGCGCTGCTCAGCATCTTGATCCCTGATGGTATTCAACATTCCGGTTTACTGCCCCCCAGAATTCAGCCTGGGTTATCATTGCTCAAGGACCTTCCTGCTTGGACTGAAGCCACCTTCCTCCTGCCTTCCACCACGGCAGGTTACACGATACCTCTCCCAACCCTGTGTTCTCAGCACAGTTAGGGTCCCGCTGACCCGAAGGTGGACACAATCAAGAGGCCTCAGGGGCGGAATGCCAAAAAACAGAGTCATACATGGAAAAAGAAAGTCGGACACAAACATTGGTCCAACACACACTCCTTGCTGCCTTCATCCCAAGGCAGCAGAGTACTCCACTTGGGGAGTCTGTAGGGATTTCAGTCGACACACTACTCATGAACAAGCCTCAGCAGTTGGACATGGTAGTGGTCGATCGACGCAATGGGCCTTAGATGCCTATGCGAACATTATTATTTAACTACTTTAGATGTAAATAAATGTACGATCCTAAAATCCTTTGTTGTTGTTCCACAGCCAGGATGAGACCTTGTAAGCTGTTACACTAAGATCTTTCATCGTTCTTGTTCTTTCTTGCCTGTCCTTTCAGGTCTAATTGCTTCAGTGAGTCATATACAAATAGAGCCACTAAACCTCTTGCTCCTACGACCAAGGCTATCTTCAATGTCAACAGATGCAAATATTTATGGTGGCCAATAAAACGAGTACGCCCTACTCTCAATATGTAAGCCTACCTTGACGAGGTTGGAGAGCTTATACGTCCCAGTGATCCTGAGAGCTATGCCTGTAGGAGTTTTACTCCTGTTAGGGTCACCCAAGCCGAACAGGTCCTTGGAAAGGGGCCAGACAAGAGGTCGAGGAGCAGGTGGAGCCCTTTAGGTAAAGCTGCAGAACCCACTGGCGAGTGGTACACGCTCTGGGCTAAACCAATCTACCCCCACTTCATGGGTTAAATGCATTCTTGCCTCATTCTTTACTTTTGTCTTCTATCAGTCATCCCAATGGACATTGAAGAGATACAGGCCAGCGGACATTGCACCTCTGCCCCTTTGTGACAACCTGCCAGGTGGCGGGAAACGCTAGACAAATCACTGCAAATAAGCCGAGAATACTAAATGGGAGTAAGGAGATACCCCACTCACATGTATTTGCTACATTTCTGCCAGGACGTGATGATCCTGGGACACAGAAACACTGGACTGCCTCCCTTCAGGGATACTGGAAAAATGGGCCCATAAGCCCATCATAATCACCACACCCTTTCGAGCAAGACCACAGTCTGCCATCTTTAAGGTGCTAAAAACAGATGTAACTAACCAAGAAGCGCACCACAGTAATCAGGTTGTCATGCATTCGCAATATGGGAGAATGTCTATATTAACAAAATGCTATGGCGCACGGCCTGCGATGGACAACCAGGCAGGTGCAGTGCCAGGCCCAACCTTAGTTTACTGGAGGTCCTTCTCGGTTGCCTTGTGGAGCCAGGAGGCATGAGAATAGAGGTACTGGCCAAACAGAACCAAGTACAGACCAGTGAAAATAATGCACTGGAATGCGGAAGACGTCAATAACAAAAGAGATGGGTACAGCAAAAAACTAGAACTTGAACATGTACTAAATAAAGAGCAAGTCAATGTGTGCTGCATGCAAGAAACACATCTAAATAAAGAGCAAGTCAATGTGTGCTGCATGCAAGAAAGACATCTAAATAAAGAGCAAGTCAATGTGTGCTGCATGCAAGAAACACATCTAAACAAAGACACAGTGATCAAAATTAGAGGATATCAGTGCTATTGGGTGGACAGAAAAGACAGGCAAAAGGGTGGAATAATAACACTGGTAAGGAATAATATCAGTACGAGCCAGCTTGAAGTATATACGGAAGGGGCAGAATACCAGATACTTCAACTCAAGACAGAAAATTCAGAATTTCACCTGTTGAATTAATACTGCCAAAAACGATGCCTATTACCAGTTGAACCGAAGAGAGCAGGTCGTTGTCTTCAGACTTCGCACTGGCCACAACAGACTGAGGTACCACCTCTTCAACAAATTGAAGATAGGGTGTACCGACGAATGCCCGTGCGGTACTGGTAAAATGACCACTGAACATCTGCTGCAGAACTGCCCGACATACGAGGATCAGAGAGAGCAGATGTGGCCATTGCCAGTGGAACTGCAAGACAAGCTCTATGGTAGTGGCGAGAGTCTCAGGATGACCGCCGCTTTTTTCGAGAAAATAATGGTTACTGTCTGACTGTGTACGCAGAAGAAGAAGAATTAATACTGCCAGAGCGTCCGACCCCTGGCACTGGAAACAATCCCTAAAAAATGTAGAGGTTGATAAAACAACTAAATGATGAAGGTACAGGGAGAAACACAAGGGTTGAACTACATAAAGGGATCAAGATGCTGCAGCGACCCATGGCTGACTGCTAGCGTCAGGGCCAGCGAACCATAGCTGCCAAGACCCTTCTACACTTCCACGCAGTGATCCTGGATAACAGGCTGCAGCAGGGCAGACTGGCTAAGGAGAAGGGATCGAAGAGGGAATGCTAACGCGGTACTAAAAAAATGCGTGCTAAAGTCGGATGTGTTGGACCGAAAGGTGCAAATATCGCAGCCAAGCTGTAAACTACGACACAACTCATTCCGTTCTCTGGACTACATTCTGCTACTTAAGCCCTTTCAGGGTTTGGTAGTGGGAGATTGAGAACGAACGAAGAAGAAGAACTACATAAAGATGGGAACGTCATCACAGGTAAACAGGCAGCTGATCACTTTGCAGATTCCTTTGCTAAAGACAATGACATTGAAGTTAGTACAGAGAAACAGCAGGAGATCAGAAAGAAACAACCAAATGTAGGACGTGATGAAACTAACAGAGATTATGGAGACCCCATTCACTGTCACAGAACTGGAGCTAGCAATAGCCAAATTAAAAATGAGAAAGTCGCCAGGGGCTGACGGGATATCAAATGAAATTATTAAGAACTTTGGAGTAGCAGGGAAGACAAAACTGCTACAGATCTTCAATGCCAGTTAGACCTCAGGCAGAGTCCCTCAGACCTGGAGAGAAGCAATTATGATACCGCTCCTAAAACAAGGGAAAGATAATTTCACAGCATCCAGCTATAGACCAGGTCAGCTGTAACTGTCCATGTCTCACAAGCATAGAGGAATATTGACAGGACCAATGTACGCATTTATCTGATTTTCATGCATAGTGCTAACCGTTTATCTTGCTACATTTTGTTAAGCCGTGATACATACTACATAGTTACTAGTTAGTAACAGACTATTACCATAGATGTCTAATAGTTTGCTGCGATGATGAAAAGAAAACCCATGTTTGGTTGGATTTGGTGGAAATAGAAGATGTCACGTTGGAGTGTTCAAATCAAAATCTGTTAGTGTTACTGATACTGGACAGTTACTACCTACTGGCTACTAGTCCGATGGTACTAACTACTACTACTAGTAAAAACTAATACTACTATAATTAGATTAGTGTTAGTCTACTATTATTACTAATTATATTAATTTAACGTATTGAAGTTATTGATTCTACGACAACGACTCTACTCTAGTACGTCTAGTTCACAAAGTCTACTAGTTCACTAGTTGTTTATTATTTATAATTACAATTCAGTAGAGTAGTGTGATATTATTTAGTTTACACCCTGGCCCCTTATTTTAATATTTATCAACCAAGACATGAGATTATTAGATTCTCAATGTCATGCTGCAATTATAGCTTTATACTTTATTAGTTATGACGTTTTTTTTAAAAATCCGATGTCACGAGCCGGAGACTCAGGGACTCGAGAGGTCAGAGAATAATAAAATACAATAAAATATGGGCATACATTTTTTATGATTTAGTTTTTAAGTTAGTACTTGGTCTCATTGAATTTGATTGGGCATGCAAATCAACGTACCTCGTAATTTTGCTTGGTCTCTTTGGGTCACTTGAGTTTACCTGTTGCATTTTGGTTCTATCTAAGTCTTATGCCGTAAATAATATATCAGAATTATAAATATAGACAACAATGCTTCACTGATTGACTGGTCGACTTTTGGTTCCAGTTAAAGACCGGTTTCGCGACTCCGCTACAAGAGAGGTCGACTGACGTAGACTTAAACCAATTTCCGGTTCATGTGCCAGACTGAAAAGGACTGAAAAGAAAAGGTCCACTGTAACTCTTGATACTTGTTGTAGAATGAGACTAAAGAATGTGGTACATCGAGCTAGAAACTTCACTTAAAACGATTACTAGGAAAACACCTCTACAATTTCTCGCAGATAGGTTTTATGCAAAAGGAGTGAACAAGAATACTCAATCAATCACATTAGTCCACGTAGGTGGTATTCGGAGGAAAGAATCGCCTAACTGTAACCTGCTTAGTGTGCAGTAAATGGCGGTTAAAGAGGGTTATGCACGAGGCTAACAACAAAATAATAAAGGAAGGTTGTCGTAGATTAAAATAGTATTAAAATATTATAGTTATGGTCAGAACAAAACAGAAGCGAAACCTATGTTACAACCTAAAGACCTTCATCAGATGCAACAAACGACAAAATATAAGCAGTGACAGAGCCATTACCTATTTATATTTGTTATCGATATTTGTTTATGATCCGTAATATAATAATAATAGCTGTCCATCGTTGTCGATGAGGACCACCGACATCATCCTTGTCACAGATTTCCCTGTTGGGTGTGGGTGCGCATGTGGCTGAACAGGCCAATGCGAGCACGAAAACATCTGCTACATATCGGGCACACGAGGTTTGTAGAAGAGGATGGTGTTCCCGCTGCTCGAGATTTCCGCGTCTCGCGTCTGCTCTGGGCTTTCACAACACGGTCGTCTTCATCGGCAGCTACACCCGATTTGACTGCGCTTCTCTAGTCAGATCTGTTTTGCGCAAGACATTCCCAGGTGTCAATGTCTATCTGGCAACTTTTTAGTGAGTCCTCCAGACCGTCTTTAAAAAATTTCTTTGGGCGCCCTCTCTCGCGCCATCCCTCTCTCAGCTCGCCGTAGAGAAGCTTTGGGAGCCGCTCGTCTGACATACGGACGAGGTGTCAGGCCCATCCTAGTCGTGCTTTTTTCTAGCAGTGCATGGATGCTGGGCATGTTAGCCCTCCAGAGAACCTCGATGTCAGTGACACGATCTTGCCATCGGATGTGGAATATTCGCCTCAGGCAATCTGTGTGGAAGTGGTTTAACGTCCTTGTATGTCCACAGTATACAGTCCAGCTTTCGCAAGCGTATAGTAGGGTTGGAATGATGGTTGCACGGTAGACTTTGAGTTTGGTCTTGACGCTGATGCCACGACGTGCCCAGACCATCGAGTGCATTGTACCAAAGGCTGTGCTGGCCGTTGCTATTCTGCTTGCCACCTCATCGTCTAGGCTGACAGATCTCGACAGCATGCTGCCCAGATATGTGAATTTGTCTACGGCATTCAACGTCTGCCCGCTGACTGTAGTCTCTGGTTTTGTGTACGGCATGCCTGGTGCTGGTTGGTAAATGACCTCTGTTTTTTTTTTGCCATTTATGGTCAGGCCAAAATTTTTGCATGCGGCAGAGAACTGGTCCATTCCAACCTGCATGTTCAGTTCTGAGTTGCTCATTAGAGCGCAGTCGTCAGCAAATACAAGTTCCCTGATTATGTCGCCAGCCACTTTGGTTTTGGCCTTCATTCTTCTGGAATTGAGTGCGGTACTTCTGTGCGGTACTTTATGGATATTCCAAGCTCCAATGATCTGAAGGCGTCTGTCATCGTGGCCGCGAACATCATGCTGAACAAAGTCGGGGCGAGTACACATCCTTGTTTTACTCCGTTTGATACTAGAAACGTTTTAGAGATTGCACCGCTGTCCAGTACACGAGCACACATGCCTTCGTGTAGCTGTTTCACCATTGTTATGAACTTGTTGGGGCAGTCAAACTTAGACATTATCATCCACAGCCCTCCTCTGTTAACTGTATCAAATGACTTTGTCAAATCAATAAACTTGATGTACAAGGCCTGATTTTGTTCTCGACACTTCTCTTGTACTTGGCGAGCGGCAAAAATCATGTCCACTGTTCCTCTTCTGGCTCTGAATCCACATTGGCTTTCTGGGAGGTGGTGGCTTTGTTCAAGGTGCTTGTTGAGCCTGTTTAGCAGTAAGCGCGCTAGGATCTTGCCTGCTACGGAGAGTAGCGATATTCCACGATGATTGTCGCATTCCTGACGGTTGCCTTTTCTTTTGTACAGGTGAACGATTGAGGCGTCCTTTAGCTCCTGCGGAATTTTTCCTTCAGCCCACATGTGACAAAAGAGTTCAGTGATCCTTCTGGTGAGGGATGGGCCAGCTGTCTTATATACCTCTGCTGCTATTGCATCAGCTCGTGGAGATTTTCCTATAGATATTGAACTGATTGCCCTGTCGACTTCCTCCTCAGTAATGACTTCATCCAACGCCAGGTTCAGTTCCACCTGCGGCATTCGCCGGATGGCCTCTTCATTTATGGACGATGGGTGGTTTAGTATTTTGCAGAAGTGGTCTGCCCATCTGTCTAGAATCTGAACCGTATCTGTTAGCAGTACCCCATCCGCACTGCGAACTGGAATATTACTAGAGGGCTGCGGGCCTTAGAGAGCTTTCAGTGCCTCGTAAAACCGTTTGGTGTCATGCCGCTCGACGAACATCTCAATTTCGTCAGCTCTTTTGCTGAGCCAGGAGTCTTGCATCTCTCTAAGCCTGGTCTGGACAGCTTTGCGAGCAGTATTGAAGGCAGCTTTTGCTGCCGGAGATGGTGTGTCCCTCTGGTATTCCCTGTGCGCTTAATGTTTTGCATCGAGAAGGCCCTGTATTTCCAAATCGTTCTCATCAAACCAGTCATTATGCTTGCGCGTGAGTGGGCCAATGTGTTTAACAGCTGTATCGTAGAGTGTGTTTCTCAATGATGCCCAGTTCTCTTCGATGTCGTTCTTTTCAAAACGAAGCTCAGATAGTCTGCCCTCAAGCTCTTTCTGGAAGATCCGTAATATATAGGCTGGATATATAGCCACAAACACATTCCAATGAAGACAAAGAGACAGTTGATAAATAGTAATTTTATACCAACTCTATTCTACTAGTTTCAGACATGGACTCTCACTAAGGCACAAGAAAGACTAATCATGGTATGTGAAATGAGGTGTTTTAGGAATTATGTCGGAGTCATAAGGCTGGGCAGATTGAGAAACAAAATAATCAGACAGACAATGGGTGAAACACCGTGCAGAGAATAAAATTGTTTGGACACCTGACAAGAATGCTACAAAAGTTACCAGCTGCTCATATCTACAATACCAGACATCAGGGGTGCAGAGCAAGAGGCAGGCCACGTAAAAGAGAGATAGATTGTGTCAGTGAGACCCTAACGAAACACGGAATGACAACAACATCGGCGACAAAGATGGCTAACAGCAAAAAACGACACCTCCCCACGTCGTCTAACGACATCTCCTCACGACGTCTAACGACACAAGTGGATAGAAGTTAATGATGATATAGAGGCTGGAAAATCAAATGGAACATATTTAAAATATTTGGACATACAAAACAAATCTTCTAAAGTGAATAGAGCAGCAACAATTGACTTTGAAAAAAGACTTTCTAAAAAGATCAAGACTGATAGCAAGAGCTTTCTTTCTTATGTTGAACATAAACAGAGAACTAAAGACACAGTTGGTCTACTTAACTCCTAGACTACCTGAGCCAAAGACACAGTTGACCCACTTAACTCCTAGACTACCTGAGCCAAATACACAGTTGACCCACTCATCTCCTAGACTACCTGAGCCAAAGACACAGTTGGCCTATTTAACTCCTAGACTACCTGGGCCAAAGACACAGTTGACCCACTTAACTCCTAGACTACCTGAGCCAAAGACACAGTTGGCCTACTTAACTCCTAGATTACCTGAGCCAAAGACACAGTTGACCCACTTAACTCCTAGACTACCTGAGCCAAAGACACAGTTGGCCTACTTAACTCCTAGACTACCTGAGCCAAAGACACAGTTGACCCACTTAACTCCTAGACTACCTGAGCCAAAGACACAGTTGGTCTACTTAACTCCTAGACTACCTGAGCCACTTCAGGTGGCACATTTTTGGACTCATTTTTACACAAAATTTTAGAGTTTATTATCAAGGAACAACATAGTACTGCACTTGAACAAGTTTAATTTAATCAAAAATAGTCATCATGGGTTTACTAAAGGGATCGTGTTTAACCAATCTATTAGAATTTATGGAGGATGTTACCAGAATGTTAGATGATGGAGAGCCGGTGGTTGTTATTCATGTGGATTTTGCAAAGTCCTTTGATAGAGTACCTCATCGACGATTTCTTCGAAAGTTGAAATCACATGGAATAGGTGGTGAAGTTGCCAATTGGATAGGAAATTGGTTGACAGGCAAAAGGCAGAGGGTGAGCATAAATAGGTACTCTGACTAGTGTGACGTAATAAGGGGTGTGCCCCAGTGATCGGTATTGGGACCAATTTTGGTTTTATCAATGATTTGGACATTGATATCAGATCCATGACTGTAAAGTTCGTGGATAACACCATATTTTGTGGCAGGGGCTCTTCTCTGACAGACTCTATTCTCTGACAGAGGTGGATCTTTTGAGATCGGATTTAGATACGATTCCAAAATTGTCTGAGAGCTTGCAGATGGAGTTTTATGTAGGAAATGTACAGTCATCCACATGGGGAGATTCAATAATGAATATAATTACAGGAAGGGAGAGAACAATATTATTACAATAAAAAAGGATAGGGAGAGTTATAACAGGAGGCATGAAGTCAACGCCAATTGTAGAACTTGAAAAGATTACAAATCTGCAATCCATGACCGACAGAAGAGACTGCAACGCCCAGCAGCAAGCAGAGAAACTAAGAAGACTGACAGACCACCCAATGCATCAGAGACTAAATAGATTTGGAAAAGGGAAACTAAAGCGGAGAAGCTTTGCAGAAATAGCCAAAGCAAAGATGAGCCAAGACCCTATAAACACCATAACAACACCAAAGTCCATCCCTACTGTACGCAAACCCACATGGAAGCAGCATATAATTGTGGTAGAAAATATACCAGGTATTGGAAACAAGAACAGCCAGACTGAAAAAGAAAGAAGAGACATAACCCTGAGGTACATAGCAGCAAACTACCCAAGCATGGACTGGACCCATTGCATACACCAACGGTTCTGTAACAAACACAACACAGAATGGAGGGGCAGGGGTATTACTGAGTCTAACAAATGGTAGAAAAATAACAATGTCAGTGGCAACTGGAAAATTCTCAAGCAATTTCAGAGCGGAGGCAGAGGCACTGAAGGCTGCAGTAAAAGCAATGCTGACAGGCGAAAGCAATGAAAGTCAGATAGTCCTGTTTACAGATGCCCTGGCCGTGGTTACAGCACTAAAAAGCCAGAAAAAATACTGAACTTAATTATTTAAGAGCAGTACTCTGTCAACTATGTCAGCAGTCCGACCCAAAAAAGAGTAGCGGTACAGTGGGTTCCATCTCACTGTAACATCCAAGGCAACGAGGACGCAGATAGACTGGCAAAAAAAGCAAGACTACCACAACCAGATTCTAGCGTGACCTACGACGAGTCCAAATGATTTATTAGGACCAGATACATGGCCAAATGGGAAACAGAACATACTGACTACACAAAAAACGATGCCTACTACCAGCTGAACAGAAGAGAGCAGGTAGTGGTCTTCAGACCCCGCACAGGCCACAACAGACTGAGGTATCATCTATTCAATAAACTGAAGATAGGTGGCACTGACGAATGCACTTGTGGTACAGGGAAAATGACCGCTGAACATCTGCTTGAAAATTGCCCGACATACGAGGACCAGAGAAAGATCATGTGGCCATCACCAGTGCCAACACTAGACAAGCTCTATGGCAGTGTCGACAGCCTCAGGATGACAGCTGCTTTCTTTGAACAAATTCAAGTTGACGTCTGACAGCGTACGAAGAAGAAGAAGATACAGGAAAGGTGCGGGAACAAGTCTAGGTAGCAGTGAAAAAGGCTAATGCCATGTTGGGCATGATAAAAAGAAATATTTCACATAAGAGCAAGTAAGTGATAGTCATACTATATAAATCATTGGTAAGACCTAAATTAGAGTACAGTGTTCAGGTGTGGAGTCCATATCATAGAGTGGCTATAAACATGCCGGAAAGGGTACAAAGAAGAGCTACACAAATGATCGCGGGGTTTCAGAATTATTGTTATGTGGAAAGACTATAAAAAAGACTGGTCTTCAGTGTCTAGAACAAAAAAGGATTCGAGATGACTTAATACAAGTGTATAAATTAATCAATGGAAAAGATAAATTCGATTATACCAAGTTTTTCAAAGTACAACCGGCTACAAGAACAAGAGGTTAAAGACAGGTCCAGATTAGATATTAGGAAATATTTTTTTTAGTCAGAGAGTGGTGAATTCTTGGAATGCATTGCCACGGGAAGTAGTGGAGGCAGAGTCAGTTCAAAAGTCATTCAGAGTCATTCAAAAATAGATTGGAAGCTCACAGTATTTTCAGTATCGGTTGAGTGAAATAAACTGGGTGTATATAAACTCTGAAGAGCCTTCTAAACCAGTATAATGTAGTAAAGTTAAGTTAATGATGGTTTTCAGCTCAAGCAAGAAACAGTCGCATTGGCCCTTGATCTCAAGAACGCTTAAAACCGTATGGACTATGGGGCATCGATGTACTGTTTTGAGGGAATGAGAAGTCAGCCAATGACAGGTGATCTGTAAAGTAGCTGCTCTTATGCAAAGAACAATTGCACTACAATTGGAATCATGGACATCTGTACCTAGAAGAATATGTCCGGGACTATCCCAGAGTTCCCTCCTCTCACCTGTGCTGTTCAACGTGGTGAACACAGAAGTCGCCAACATTCATACAATCAGTAAACAACTTCACTTACACTGGAAGTACTATCTCCAGGGAAACTACCATTGACTCTGAGGTCCACAAAAGAATCTCAAAGGCCAGTGCTGCTTTTAGGAGGCTGCACGACAGAATGTGAGATCAGAGAGATCGTAGTCTTGATATGAAACTCAAAGTCTTCCTCGCCGTAGTGCTCACACCCTTCTGTGTGCTAGTGAGACGTGTACCTGTGTGCCAGTGAGACGTGTACCTGTGTGCCAGTGAGACGTGTACCTGTGTGCCAGTGAGACGTGTACATGTGTGCCAGTGAGACGTGTACCTGTGTGCCAGTGAGACGTGTACCTGTGTGCCAGTGAGACGTGTACCTGTGTGCAGCAGGCATGCTAGACAAATAAACTACTTCCATACAAGTTGGCTCCGTAGGTTGTTGAGAATGTAATGGTAGGATAGTGCAGCAGACACCGAGATCCGCACGAAGACAATATCGAACATCCACACAGTATTGCAGAAGACTCAGATCAGATGGGTCGGCCACATCGCTAGTAACCCGCATCCTCAAACAACTAATGTGTGGCGAATTGAAAGAAGGGCCGCGTCTGGTCGGGGTCTACAAGAAGCGCTTCAAATACTCTCTCAAAATATCTGACACGCTTAAACGTCGATGTGAACTAGTGGTAATACCTGGTACAGAGTCGCCAGACATGGCGTAGAGCCATTACAGAGCCGCCAGGCATGGCGTAGAGGCATTTCAGAGCCGCCAGGCATGGCGTAGAGCCATTACAGGGCCGCCAGGCGTGGCGTAGAGCCGAGAGTCGCTTCCATTGTTGAGGAACGCCGGATATTCTAAGCTCGGGAAAAACGCATTGCACGGAAAGACAAAACAAATGACATTAACGTGTCCAACCTCGACCTTACATGCTGCATAAGTGGAAAAGGGGGGTGGGGGGTGGGGCTCTGTGCTTGAAATAGACTACACAGCCAACTCCGTACTCACTGGTAAGGTGCTACACAACATGTCTGACTGTTGGTGCTTTGGGCGGTCATTGGTATTAGTGTGGGAAGGGAGATCGAGAAAGTGTCTTGGGCCCAGGTGGCTATCTGAGACCTCTTTACCGAATGCTGCAACTGTCTCTGACTCCCAACCCTTGCTTCGGCAAGGTGCAGAAGGGTTGGCTATGGCATGATGGTATAGCGGACATAGAGGCATCGAATCTTCTGGAACTTGTATGGATTCACTGTTCAGGCTATGGCATGATGGTATAGCGGACATAGAGGCATCGAATCTTCTGGAACTTGATCAAATGTTGAAGTTGGTCAGCGACAGCCTCTTGGACCAAGCCACTGTACTCGATGAACCAGCGATGCATAGACTGCAGAGTTTTAAAATCTTGGTCCAGTGCAGAAGAGATGAGCGTCTAAGAGGACGGATCAATGCAGAAGAGATGAGCGTCTAAGAGGACGGATCAATGCAGAAGAAATGAGCGTCTAAGAGGACGGATCAATGCAGAAGAGATGAGCGTCTAAGAGGACGGATCAATGCAGAAGAGATGAGCGTCTAAGAGGACGGATCAATGCAGAAGAGATGAGCGTCTAAGAGGACGGATCAATGCAGAAGAAATGAGCGTCTAAGAGGACGGATCAATGCAGAAGAGATGAGCGTCTAAGAGGACATATCAATGCAGAAGAAATGAGCGTCTAAGAGGACGGATCAATGCAGAAGAAATGAGCGTCTAAGAGGACGGATCAATGCAGAAGAAATGAGCGTCTAAGAGGACGGATCAATGCAGAAGAGATGAGCGTCTAAGAGGACGGATCAATGCAGAAGAGATGAGCGTCTAAGAGGACGGATCAATGCAGAAGAGATGAGCGTCTAAGAGGACGGATCAATGCAGAAGAGATGAGCGTCTAAGAGGACGGATCAATGCAGAAGAAATGAGCGTCTAAGAGGACGGATCAATGCAGAAGAGATGAGCGTCTAAGAGGACGGATCAATGCAGAAGAAATGAGCGTCTAAGAGGACGGATCAATGCAGAAGAAATGAGCGTCTAAGAGGACGGATCAATGCAGAAGAAATGAGCGTCTAAGAGGACGGATCAATGCAGAAGAGATGAGCGTCTAAGAGGACGGATCAATGCAGAAGAGATGAGCGTCTAAGAGGACGGATCAAGACTGTGTACAAATAGAACCCCCATTATTCTCCCCACCTCTACCCTCCTTACCATGTATGAAGAGACAACTGAGCACCTATGGGTCCGCCCACAGTTCAATGATGTCGAATTTTGACATAACATTTATATATATATATAGTTACGAAGGTGAATGCTACGACATAAACTTGCCAAGATTTCTTCCTCATCCATTGTTCTCAAATTCTAATGTTGGTCCCCCCATAACAAGCTTCACAATCAACATATGACCATAAGTCTTCTTACACTAAGCAGATAATCTCTTGTGTTCTGCGCTTATATCAACATATTAATATTCAGTCTGGGTCATTAATTAAATCCTGGCATCTGGCTATTGTATTCGCGATATCTCGTAGGCGACACGTGGTACCGTCCACAAATGTTGAGCCCAATAAATAATACTAATTGTCAGCATGGTCCCTAAGAAATGTATACTTTTCTACTAATAAAGGTCCCAAATAATTCAGGTCTGCTGTGTGACAGATGCGGACCTGGAAAGTATATGAAGTGAGGTGATCTCTTAGTACTGGCGGCTTCAGTCAACTGCAGATTTGTCACTGTGCTGAAGGCTTTCTTGTGTGAGTTCTTAGAGACTTTTGCGAGGGTGAGTGGTAACTTAACTTAACTTAACGTTTTTAATACTGGTTTAGAAGACTCTGAAGAGGCTGTATACAACCAGTTTCATTTACATGTCCTCAGTCTAAAAGCAGTGCGCATCCAATCTATTCTTAAATGCATTAATTCTCTTTGCCTCCACAACTCATGTGGCAATGCATTCCACTTTCTGACTAAACAAATATTTCCAAAAAGTGTAATATTTGTACATTTTCAGTTACTCAAGTAGAAAATTCACACGGACTATAAAACCACATTGCATGTATAGTTTATGTGGTCTTTTCGAGACTGACTATAGTACTACCTTGGACGTATAGTTTAATCGAGACGGACTATAGCACCACCTTGCACGTATAGTTTATGGGATTTAATCGAGACGGACTATACCTTGTACGTATAGTTTATGGGGTTTAATCGAGACGGACTATAGTACCACCTTGCACGTATAGTTTATGGGGTTTAATCGAGACGGACTATAGCACCACCTTGCACGTATAGTTTATGGGATTTAATCGAGACGGACTATAGCACCACCTTGCACGTATAGTTTACGGGGTTTAATCGAGACGGACTATAGTACCACCTTGCACGTATAGTTTATGAGGTTTAATCGAGACGGACTATAGCACCACCTTGCACGTATAGTTTATGGGGTTTAATCGAGACGGACTATAGCACTACCTTGCACGTATAGTTTATGGGGTATAATCGAGACGGACTATAGTACCACCTTGCACGTATAGTTTATGGGGTTTAATCGAGACGGACTTTAAGACCACCTTGCACGTATAGTTTATGAAAACTGTTCGACCGCGTATAGATTTTCTTCAACTAATTGTTGCTCCGTTTTGCAGTTGACTTGTTTTGGTGTCAGCTACAGATTGACAAGAACTATGTTACAGCTGGTTCTACTTATCGGTAAGTTACCTTGATCTAACAGCTGGTTCTACTTATCGATAAGTTACCTTGATCTAACAGTAGCTGGTATATGAATTCGTGACAGTATTACAAGTTAACAGCAGAGCAAACAAGTGTCATTTTGTTAATACTGATTATGAACAATGACATCAAAGTCTGCGAGGAGGGGACCAAAACGTATTCATTGGGGTAATGGACATTGGTTCGAATCTCGTATTTACCGGAGATGACACTTGCCGGTGATGTAGCCCTGATTACTAAATCAGAGACACGTCTCTAGACAAACCTTCAAAATCTGGAAATATGAGCTGGGGAAGAGAGGGATAAGAAGCAGTTAAAAAACCATAGTGGTCCCAAGAGAAGAGAAGAGAAGAGAAGAGTAGAGAAGAGTAGAGTAGAGAATAGAAGAGTAGAGTAGAGAAGAGAAGAGAAGAGAAGAGTAGAGAAGAGAAGAGAAGAGAAGAGTAGAGAAGAGAAGAGAAGAGAAGAGTAGAGTAGAGTAGAGAAGAGAAGAGAAGAGTAGAGTCGAGTAGAGAAGAGAAGAGTAGAGAAGAGAAGAGTAGAGTAGAGAAGAGTAGAGTAGAGAAGAGAAGAGAAGAGTAGAGTAGAGTAGAGTAGAAAAGAGAAAATAAGAGAAGAGAAGAGTAGAGAAGAGAAGAGTAGAGAAGAGAATAGAAGAGTAGAGAAGAGTAGAGTAGAGAAGAGAAGAGAAGAGTAGAGTAGAGAGAAGAGAAGAGTAGAGAAGAGAAGAGAAGAGAAGAGTAGAGTAGAGAAGAGAAGAGTAGAGAAGAGAAGAGAAGAGAAGAGTAGAGTAGAGAGAAGAGAAGAGTAGAGAAGAGAAGAGAAGAGTAGAGTAGAGAAGAGAAGAGTAGAGTAGAGTAGAGTAGAGTAGAGTAGAGTAGAGTAGAGAAGAGAAGAGAAGAGAAGAGTAGAGTATAGAGTAGAGAAGAGAAGAGAAGAGAAGAGTAGAGTAGAGAAGAGAAGAGTAGAGTAGAGAAGAGAAGAGAAGAGAAGAGAAGAGTAGAGTAGAGAAGAGAAGAGAAGAGAAGAGAAGAGTAGAGTAGAGAAGAGAAGAGAAGAGAAGAGAAGAGTAGAGAAGAGAAGAGAAGAGGCATCGCATTCCCAGGGCGGACAGTCTGTGGGGCAGGTCAAGCAGTTCAAATACTCCGAATCTGTAAAAGATGAGAGATGTTGCATCAAAGAGGACTTGGCTACTTGATAAGACAAAACAAGCAGACCCTTTTAAAGACAAAAAGGGAAACTGAGACGCTAGTCCGACCAGACATAACATACTGACAAGGACGTCGCGTCAGGTAATGGCACATCATACTGACCAGACGTCGCGTCATGGGCAGACACAGCATACTGACCAGACGTCGCGTCAGGGGTGGGCAGAACAAACTGACCATGGACACTATCTCTCTTCTATGCAGCGTTCCTCGAAAGCATGCTGTTTCAAGGCAGACTGGGTAACAAGATGTGCATCGTCGTGATCCCCGTAGTAGTGAGCATCACGCAGATGAAGCCAAGCATAGCACAACCGCCTGGAGGACAGCTGCCCACCCTTCCCAGCAACCCGCCACTTTAACGCCCTTTTCAGTACGCACAAAAGAGTAAACTTACTCATTGTGGGCATTAAACAACAACAACAAAAACAACAACAACAACAATAACTAGAGAACTAACCAGGAAGAATAAGATGGGTGTGTACCGCATCAGATTAATGCGTACATTGGTCCTGTCAATATTCCTCTATGCTTGTGAGACATGGACAGTTACAGCTGAACTTCAGCGTAGGATACAGGCTTTGGAGATGAGATGTTTCTGAAGACTTTTAAACGTCCCGTACAAAGATCGAGTTACAAATGAGGAAATACAAGAAAGTATTACAACAGCAATAGGGCCTTTTGAGGAAAGAAGAAAGAAACTCGCTTGGTACGGTCACATATCCAGATCAAATGGTCTTGCAAATACGATTCTGCACGGAAAGGTGCAAGGCAGACGATGAAAAGGCCGTCCCAAAAAAGAGGTGGGAGGACAACATAAAATAATGGACCAATCTCCGACCAGAAGAGGCACAGGCAGCGGCCGCTGACAGAAAAGGGTGGCATGGGGTTGTGAGGATGTCTTCATGTGTGCCCCAATTACCTCACTGGATGACCTGACCTGATACCGTATCACATATGTACCTGTTATAACTTAACGAATGTGAATCACTGGCATTGACCACGCCCTAGTAAAGTCAGCTCCAAGTCTTTGGGCATTGACCCCACCCTAGTAAAGTCAGCTCCAAGTCTCTGGGCATTGACCCCACCCTAATAAAGTCTGCTCCAAGCCTCTGGGCATTGACACCACCCTAATAAAGTCAGCTTCAAGTCTATGGGCATTGACACCACCCTAATAAAGTCAGCTCCAAGCCTCTGGGCATTGACCACGCCCTAGTAAAGTCTGCTCCAAGTCTCTGGGCATTGACCACGCCCTAATAAAGTCTGCTCCAAGTCTCTGGGCATTGACCACGCCCTAATAAAGTCTGCTCCAAGCCTCTGGGCATTGACCCCACCCTAATAAAGTCTGCTCCAAGCCTCTGGGCATTGACCCTACCCTAATAAAGTCAGCTCCAAGTCTATGGGCATTGACACCACCCTAATAAAGTCAGCTCCAAGTCTCTGGGCATTGACCCCACCCTAATAAAGTCTGCTCCAAGCCTCTTGGCATTGACCACGCCCTAGTAAAGTCTGCTCCAAGCCTCTGGGCATTGACACCACCCTAATAAAGTCAGCTCCAAGTCTATGGGCATTGACACCACCCTAATAAAGTCAGCTCTAAGTCTCTGGGCATTGACCCCACCCTAATAAAGTCTGCTCCAAGCCTCTGGGCATTGACCACGCCCTAATAAAGTCTGCTCCAAGCCAGCCTCTGGGCATTGACACCACCCTAATAAAGTCAGCTCCAAGTCTATGGGCATTGACACCACCCTAATAAAGTCAGCTCCAAGTCTCTGGGCATTGACCCCACCCTAATAAAGTCTGCTCCAAGCCTCTGGGCATTGACCACGCCCTAGTAAAGTCTGCTCCAAGCCTCTGGTCATTGACCACGCCCTAGTAAAGTCTGCTCCAAGTCTCTGGGCATTGACCACGCCCTAATAAAGTCTGCTCCAAGTCTCTGGGCATTGACCACGCCCTAATAAAGTCTGCTCCAAGCCTCTGGGCATTGACCCCACCCTAATAAAGTCTGCTCCATGCCTCTGGGCATTGACCCCACCCTAATAAAGTCAGCTCCAAGTCTCTGGGCATTGACCACGCCCTAGTAAAGTCAGCTCCAAGTCTCTGGACATTGACCACGCCCTAGTAAAGTCAGCTCAAAGCCTCTGGGCATTGACCCTACCCTAATAAAGTCAGCTCCAAGTCTCTGGGCATTGACCACGCCCTAGTAAAGTCAGCTCCAAGTCTCTGAAATGAGATGTATATGTGGTCCAAATAACAAGAAGAGACAGGGTTAGTTATCAGACAAGTAAGCGGCGCTATCAGACGATACGGCACGATCTTGAAACTCATCACTTGTAGACTCGGGTGGAGCAATCTCAGCTTCTTTGGTTTGACCATGTCTGCAGGATGAAAGAAGGTCGGCTGCTACGGCATATGGGAAGCAAAGCGTCAAGGATCCACACCCACAGGACGACGCAGTTGGTCAGGAAGACAACATAAGACAGTCTATGCGAGACCGTGGACTAGACTGGACTGGAACCAGGCCAAGAGAAAAGCAGTGGATAGAAAGGTCTGGCGAGCTATCTGGTAAACCTCTACACTCCAGGTAGAAGAGGAACGACCATGTGTGTAAAGTAGAAGGCTCTACACTCTAGAACAGAAGCGACTAGGTATTTAGGTAAAACACGTATAGCTCAGACACTGTGTCGGAACAACAAACATGACCAAAACCTACTTTGTTGTTATGATTCGTTAGTTTGCACCTTTCTGTGGTGAAGAAAGAGCCAGTAGTTTAATGGTTTCTGAAAGGTTGAGGTATGATCTGGTAATTAACTAATTTGCATATCGCAAGCGAAGATGGCGACACCGTCAGACTATCCTCGTCCTGAAGATGTAACTTTCGCTGAATGTGGATTATAGTGAGAAAGAATCTGCGCTTGACATCAATCCCACTCTCTCGTCCTGAGTTAACGGAAATCAGTGGCAAGACATAGAACCAAGACGACTGGAAGTAGCTCAAAATGCAGACATTCAGGTCGTACAGTCCGTGAGACCAGGTGTCACTTGAAACGTGTGGGAGTCGATCGTTTCCTTGACGATTTGAGAGGCGAATGTAGGTCTAGGCGCCATGGCCTATGTGAGGGACCATTAACCCATGGCTGAGGGGAGATTCCGGTCGTGGCATGCAATGAAAATGGACGCAATTTCCAAGTAGGTCGTGCACACCAACTAAGGACAGCTTTCAATTTGTAGTGGCGTCCTATTCAACAACGTCTATTCTATAACACATTAAGAACATATCGTGTTTTCTCCGAATTCCGAGGAAAATTACACACCCAGGCTTCCTGTGAATATCGTAGGACGTGCTAGAAAATGATCGCTACACACCATTGCACTCCATTAATTGGAACGAACAAACCACATGCAAATCACAAACCATGAGATGAGAGAAGCTGTTGCTTGGTCGCCATCTTACCGGAACTTCTCTGATCTAGTACCGAATGGTTAGCTGTTGAGGGCTGGTGGTTGGTAGGTATTTGTTAAATGCAGGGACATGCAGGCGTCTGGGGCAACGAAAGAGTTGATGCAGGGGCGGGACGATCTGCGGTGAACGGGGCTGTGATGACGAGAGACAGGGTTGAGTTGATTAGGGCTGTCATGGAAAGTCTACAGGATGATGAAGAGACAGAAGGTCGGGAAAATACATATGTGAGGAGGATGATAGATTTGGGAGTAAGGGAGAAGGGAGAAAATGTGTTCTGTCTGGAAAGGTCCGAAGAATACGAAATCAAGACTTGACATATATAGAGTATATATACGCTTCGCTGGCTGCATGGACGGAGAACGGAACACTTATGGGAATGTCCTCTGTGTGATGATGTTGGTTCCTAGAATCAAGAATCAAATAATCAAGTTATTTGTTTGATATAATTGTGCATTGTTTTGTGGTTCTTAGTTGAGCTATCGGCAATTTTGTTAGTTTTTAGTTTATTGAGCATGCACTGTTTATAGTTCTTGGTTTGTTGAGCATGCACTGTTTATAGTTCTTGGTTTGTTGAGCATGCACTTTTTATAGTTCTTGGTTTGTTGAGCATGCACTGTTTATAGTTCTTGGTTTGTTGAGCATGCACTGTTTATAGTTCTTGGTTTGTTGAGCATGCACTGTTTATAGTTCTTGGTTTGTTGAGCATGCACTGTTTATGGTTCTTAGTTTGTTGAGCATGCACTGTTTATAGTTCTTGGTTTGTTTAGCTGTGCTCTATTTATAGTTCTTGGTTTGTTGAGCATGCACTGTTTATAGTTCTTGGTTTGTTGAGCATGCACTGTTTATAGTTCTTGATTTGTTGAGCATGCACTGTTTATAGTTCTTGGTTTGTTGAGCATGCACTGTTTATAGTTCTTGGTTTGTTGAGCATGCACTGTTTATAGTTCTTGGTTTGTTGAGCATGCACTGTTCATAGTTCTTGGTTTGTTGAGTATGCACTGTTTATAGTTCTTGGTTTGTTTCGCTGTGCTCTATTTATAGTTCATGGTTTGTTTAGCTGTGCTTGGTTTATAGTTCTTGATTTGTTGAGCATGCACTGTTTATAGTTCTTGGTTTGTTTAGCTGTGCTCTGTTCATAGTTCTTTGTTTGTTTAGCTGTGCTCTGTTTAAAGTTCTTGGTTTGTTTAACTGTGCTCTGTTTATAGTTCTTGGTTTGTTTAGCTGTGCTCTGTTTATAGTTCTTGGTTTGTTTAGCTGTGCACTGTTTATAGTTCTTGGATTGTTTAGCTGTTCACTGTTTATAATTCTTGGTTTGTTAAGGTGTTCACTGTTTTGCATCTCGTGGTTTATTCAGCTTTCAAATATTTTACAGCTACTGGCTTGTTTAACTATTTTTTAACGTTTTTTCTACAACTCTTAGCTCGAGTAGCTGAGTACTGTTTTACAGATCCTGACTTGTGTAGCTGAGAACTGTTTTACAGATTCTAACTCGTGTAACTGTGCACTGTTTTACAGCTCTGGGTGTGGTGGAGAATGTTCATGCATCCCGACAGCTGTCCTTGACCCCTGGAGCGGTGTCAGCCTCATCACTCGTATGCCCGCCTCAACAATTACGCAACCTTAGAGAAGTTGCAGACGCGTTGGGTCTCAGCAGTTCTAATGAACTCAAAGTTAGTGTTTTTAATGTTTGGGAAGATCATGTTTGTGTCCGAGGGTTGGGGGTACTTACTAAAGATCCAGGGAGGTAAGGAACCCAGTGACGTGCCAACCTTATAGAAAAAAAAACGCATCTGAATAAGGTCGTACATGGGACTCAGATCATCCCGTAACCCGGGAGGTCGTTGGGGCACACATGAAGACATCCTCACAACCCCACGCCACCCCTCTCTGTCAGATGCCGCTGCCTGTGACTCTGCTGGTCGGAGACTGGTCCATTCTTTTATGTTCTTCTCCCATCTCTTTTTGGGCCGTCCTCTTCGTCGTCTGCCATGCACCTTTCCGATGAGGATTGTGTTTGCAAGACCATTTGATCTCGATATGTGACCGTACCAAGTGAGTTTCCATCTTTTGACAGTTGCCAAGAGGTCTTCGAGAGGCCCTATTGCTGTTGTAATTCTATCTTGTATTTCCTCATTTGTAACTCGATCTTTGTACGTGACGTTGAAAAGTTTTCGGAAACATCTCATCTCTAAGGCCTGTATCCTTCGTTGAAGGTCAGCTGTAACTGTCCATGTCTCACACGCATAGAGTAATATTGACAGGACCAGTGTACACATTAATCTGATTTTCGTGCATAGTGCTAACCGTTTATCTTGCTAGATTTTGTTAAGCCGTGCAAGCGCCGCTACCGTCTGTGCTATTCTGGCCAACACCTCACATTTTGATCCTTCATCACTGACAATCGACCCAAGATAATTAAAACGGTCAACCACTTCGAGTTCCTATTCATCAACTGTTATCCTGCTGTTGAAGCCCTCGGCGTTGTTGGTCATTAATGTTGTCTTTCCAGCGTTTATCTCCATACCATAGTCAAGAGCTGTTTCATCGAGCCTTCTGACCCATTCCTGGAGTTCTGCTTCTGAACCCGCCAACCCGTCGATATCATCTGCAAAATGAAGGTTGGTAATCGTTCGGCCCCCTATCTTGACAGTACCAACGTGACCTCCAAGTGCCTTACTCATAATTCCTTCAAGGAATATGTTGAAAAGAGTTGGAAAGAGTGTTCACCCCTGTCTCACACCAACAGATGTGCGAAACCAGTCTCCTCGTCTCCCATTCACAAGAACTGTGCTAGACGCCTTTTCATACAGGTGTTCAAGGACCGTTATATTTCCGTTGATATTATACATCCTCATGGTTGCCCAAAGCGCTTTATGCCATACCCTATCAAACGCCTTCTTCAAATCCACAAACACATGACACAGTGTTTACTGATGTTCTAGATATTTCTCGCTTAGCAGCCTTAAATTAAATATATGTTCTGTAGTGCTTCTTCCCTGTCTGAACCCTGCTTGCTCCTCAGCAATGATGTTCTCTGCTTGGGGTTTCAATCGGTCGAGGATTAATCAAAGCATGACCTTGCTAGGGTGGCTAATGAGGCTTATTGTTCTGTAATTTTGGAACAGCTTTAGGTTTCCAGACTTATGTAACGGTATAACGATTGATTTCGTCCATTAGTCCGGTCAGTTTCCTGTCGCCCATATTTTGTTACAGATGTGTGTCAGGCCTTCCACCATTACCTCTCCACCTGCTTGTAAGAGCTCTGCTGGTATATTGTCCACGCCGGCCGCCTTCCCTCTTCTCAGTGTCTTTACCGCTGCAATTACCTCTTCCTTCGTTAACAGTTGGTTATCCTCTATATTTGTTTGTGTTGTGGGGATTGTTTTCTCAGGTTCGTTTCGACCTTCATAGTTATATAGCACGTCATTTCCCTCAATGAGACATTTGCCGCTTTTATCATGGATCATAAAGTTCCTTCCTTGTCTTGGTGTTATCAGTTCTTTGACCACCTTGTATGCTCCTTTAGCATCATTTCTATTTAGTCTCTCTTCGATGTTTGTACATTGCTCACATATCCACGCTTCTTTCGCCTCTCTCATCTTTTGTTGTATGGCTTTCTTGACCTCTTTATAACTGCCGACCTCTTCCGGTGGGTGATTGTGTTTTTTCAGTGACTTTCTTTTACCACAAAGGTCTAGAATGTCTTTGGTCACCCATGGCTTCTTTTTTGTTTGGTGGCATCCCTGGATCTCTGTTGCAGTATCTATGAGAGCTGCGTTAAGAGACTCTGTAACTGTAACGTAAAAAGTACCTCTCTGAGAGCAAACAGTGGCGCAAATCTCCCTCCCACCCTTACTTGGAACACTTCGGTGATTTTTGGGTCCATTAGTTTGTCTAGATCAAACTTTAGCCTGGTCACATGCTTCTTTGCGACTCCCTTCAATCGCATACGCATGGTCATCATAACCAGATCGTGGTCGCTTCCTATATCAGCTCCGGGGAAACTTCTCGTTTTGTCGGTGTTGATGCTCGATCAGAACCTCCTCTGGACCAGTATATAGTCAATCTGGATGTGCACTTCCTTGCTTGGGTTATGCCATGCCCAGCGTCTCGACGGCTTGTTTAACCCAAACGTATTTTCCCCCAACAGCTGGTTGCATCTTGCAAATTCTAGGAGTCTGAGGCCCCGGTTATTGGTTTCTTTATTTCCGTATGGGCCACATTTTCCCCTCCAGTCTTGGACTGCATCTTCTCCAATTTTTGTATTCCAATCACCCTGGACTACAAATATATCTTTTTTTGGTGTTTCGTGTATCAGACTTTGAAGTTGATCATAGAATGCCTCTATTTCACAATCTTCGTAGTCTGCAGTGGGTGCGTAGTACTGTATTATGGTAATATTAAACGGTGCTGCCTTTAGCCGTAAGATGATAAAACGGCTAGATATTGGACGACAACCCAATATGCATCTGGCTGTGTTTTTATGCACCAGTATCCCCACTTCATGGGACTGGCAACCTTAAAATGTAAAATAAGTTGTTACAGGAATCACCACCGCAGGAGTGCACATCGTGCTGTGGGAAGACTTCCGGTAAGCTACCAACTGGTGAGGCGTTTGGATATCCTTCATGTAAGGTACCAGCTCCAGTGTCTTTCCTGTGTCGCTAGTCTTCTTCTTCTTCTTCTTTTTCTTCTTCTTTTTCTTCTTCTTCTTCTTCTTCTTTTTCTTCTTATTCTTCTTCGTCGCCGTCCTTCGTTCTCAAACTTTAGATGCCAAGCCCTGACAAGAGCTTTGCAAATAACAGAATGTAGTCCAGTGATGGAAGGTATGGTGCCAGGCAAAAGAGGAAGGGGTCGACCAAGAAGACGATGGCATCAAGATATCCAGGAGTGCCTGAGTATGACAGTAGCGGAAGCTGGAGTTTTGGCAAGGGAACGAGTTTCTTTCAGACAAACTGTGATGGGAGCGACGTTCTACAAAGGACATGCTACATGATGAGTCCAGAGAACGAAATGCGTTGTGTCGTAGTTTACAGATTGACTGCGATATTTGCACCTTTCGGAGAGAGAGAGAGAGAGAGAGAGAGAAAGAGAGAGAGAGAGAGAGAGAGAGAGAGACAGAGAAAGAGCGAATGAGTGTGCGTTTGGTAGCGGGAGAGAGAATGATTATGTTTTACAGCGGGAGATAGACATATTGAGAGAGCGTTTGATAATGCGAGTGGGGAGTGGGTATATATATGATAGATGAGTGACACAGGAGCATTCAACAAATAGTGAGCAGACCGCGTGGTATTGAAATATTTGAAACAGCAGAGATAACTAAATTGTTAAAGTCAGGTTGTAATGTCGTCACTGCTTCAGTGGTACAAGGACACTGTAATCGATAACTACACACCTTTTACATTTACTACATCTACAATAATAATAACCTTGTTTAATCAACATTATTATTGACAACGCCCACAGATCGAGTCAAAGTTCAAACTGCCAAATGGCCTCTATGTAGCGAAGCTGCGAAGACATTACAAGGGCTTGCCAGTTCGCGTATTCACTTTGCAAGCCATAGTTGACAACAACGGAACCTATAACGGAGACATACAAGGCTACATTACCAAATTAAATGACATTGAGGCAACAGAGAATGTAAGATGTAGCATAAGTGTGTTTATTGTATCACTCGACGTGCGGCCTTTACAGCTATGTTCCTCTATATTCTTGTCTCATAGCTGTAACACTCGACATGCGGCCTTTACAGCTGAGTCCCCGACTCCCCTGTCTCACATTGTAACACTCGACATGCGGCCTTTACAGCTGAGTCCCCGACTCCCCTGTCTCACATTGTAACACTCGACATGCGGCCTTTACAGCTGTGTCCCTGACTCCCCTGTCTCACATTGTAACACTCGACATGCGGCCTTTACAGCTGAGTCCCTGACTCCCCTGTCTCACATTGTAACACTCGACATGCGGCCTTTACAGCTGAGTCCCCGACTCTCCTGTCTCACATTGTAACACTCGACATGCGGCCTTTACAGCTGTGTCCATGACTCCCCTGTCTCACATTGTAACACTCGACATGCGGCCTTTACAGCTGAGTCCCTGACTCCCCTGTCTCACATTGTAACACTCGACATGCGGCCTTTACAGCCGAGTCCCCGACTCCCCTGTCTCACATTGTAATACTCGACATGCTGCCTTTACAGCTGTGTCCCTGACTCCCCTGTCTCACATTGTAACACTCGACATGCTGCCTTTACAGTTGAGTCCATGACTCCCCTGTCTCACATTGTAACACTCGACATGCGGCCTTTACAGCTGAGTCCCTGACTCCCCTGTCTCACATTGTAACACTCGACATGCGGCCTTTACAGCTGAGTCCCCGATTCCCCTGTCTCACATTGTAACACTCGACATGCGGCCTTTACAGCTGTGTCCATGACTCCCCTGTCTCACATTGTAACACTCAACACTCGGCCTTTACAGCTGTGTCCCTGACTCCCTGTCTCACATTGTAAACGTGATTGGCGTGGACTACCACAACACTCTGTTCAACATATAAAGCTCTTTTCTGTTAATCTTTTTTTTTCGAACTTGCTTGTTCTTCTTCTTCTTCGTCATCCATCCTCAGATCAATGTCCCGATTTCTCTTACATCCTCAGATCAAGGTCCCGGTTTCTCTAACATCCTCAGATCAAGGTCCTGGTTTCTCTTACATCCTCAGATCAAAGTCCCGGTTTCTCTTACATCCTTAGATCAAGGTCTTGGCTTCTCTTACAGAGACCACCGTTGTTTGTAAGGGTGTTTTATTATCTCCGTTCATCTTGTGTCTCTCATCTGTCTGACGAGACCATTTTGTTCTCTCTCTATTTTGTTCTATTCTTGCGTGAGCTTTGTAGGATGCGTCCCATGGTCATAGTATTCCCCAAACCCCCCCCCCCCCCCCGCCCCACGTGACACCTGTCATCTGTCCCAACACTCGATGTAGGTAAAGAAAGCTCCCATAGTATCAGGGATGCAGTGTTAGAGCTTTGGGCAGGAACACGACTAAATTACAACAATTGGATACAAATGTTTGGAGTAATAAAGGCTTTAGAAGTACTCGTATATACAATTGTGCATACTATTTTATCTCAAGTGTTTTGGGGACGTTTTTAGAGAACGCTAATAATATTTAGTGTCTATTGAACCGTAACAAGAATCTAATGCAGGTCAAATTATGTCAAATTAAAATTACGTGAATAACCGATTTAATTTATTGAATTTGCAAATCGATTGAGACATAACCAAACCACAAGCACATCAGAAACAAATAGGCTAGTCTGCTTCCTCGCGTCCTAATATAGACCAGTCTGCTTCCTCGCGTCCTAATATAGACCAGTCTGCTTCCTCGCGTCCTAATATAGACCAGTCTGCTTCCTCGCGTCCTAATATAGACCAGTCTGCTTCCTCGCGTCCTAATATAGTCCAGTCTGCTTTCTCGCGTCCTAATATAGCCAGTCTGCTTCCTCGAGTCCTAATATAGACCAGTCTGCTTCCTCGCGTCCTAATATAGTCCAGTCTGCTTCCTCGCGTCCTAATATAGCCAGTCTGCTTCCTCGCGTCCTAATATAGCCAGTCTGCTTCCTCGCGTCCTAATATAGCCAGTCTGCTTCCTCGCGTCCTAATATAGACCAGTCTGCCTCCTCGCGATCTAATATAGGCCAGTCTGCTTCCTCGCGTCCTAATATAGGCCAGTCTGCTTCCTCGCGTCCTAATATAGGCCAGTCTGCTTCCTCACGTTCTAATATAGGCCCGTCTGCTTCCTCGTGCCCTAATTGTGTAACTTGGAAATCTGTTGGATCCCGAAGACAATATTCAGGTTGCTCTGACATAACAAACAAAAACTGTGGAAAACACTATAGAGACCCTCGAAATGGGTTATACACAGGAATGTCACATTTCGTGGACAGAGAAACAAATAAATAGCGACGTCCTGACGAGAGTAGGCATGGGTAGAGACGTCCTGGCGGTAGCAGGCGTAGGTAGAGATGTTCTGACGAGAGTAGGCATGGGTAGAGACGTTATGGCGATAGCAGGAGCGGGTAGAGGTGTTCTGACGAGAGTAGGCATGGGTAGAGACGTTCTGGCTATAGCAGGCGTGGGTAGAGATGTTCTGACGAGAGTAAGCATGGGTAGAGACGTTCTGGCGATAGCAGGCGTGGGTAGAGATGTTCTGACGAGAGTAGGCATGGGGAGACGTCTTGAGGAGAGTAGGAATGGGTAGAAGAGACGTTCTGACGAGAGTAGGCATGGGTAGAGATGTCCTGGCGAGAATATGCATGGGTAGAAGTGACGTTCTGACGAGAGTAGTCATGGGTAGATAACTTTTGACAGACATGAAAATAAGATTTTGATCATATTAAAAAGTCGCGATACTTTATTGAAAACAATACTGGAGGGGAAGGTTGAAGGTCGGCGGGCAGCGCTGTAAGTGGGAGAACAACATCAACAAATGAACTAATGTCAGTCTGGCCGAGACAGGCAACAGAGGATATTGGATGTCCATTGCAGCCCTCCTTCGTTTCAGAGACGACACTTGAATTTATATTTAAAAAAAGCTCTATATAGATGTTTTATCGTAAAGGAAACAGCCCCATTTCACTCCAAAAACCTGAAGTATTCTAGCAGTCATTAAAAACTCATCTATTTATTTTATGATAATTGTTATCATTAACACCGAGAGTTACCTACTTACACAAACGCGGAAAGTGTGCAAGTGATGGAGGTCACGCTGAGCCATTTTCCTGTGAATGTCATGTTTACTTCCCTTTTCATGGGCCTCACGTGCAAAACTACGAATTGATAAATTCTGACTTGATAAAAGGTCGAATCACCTTGAATTTTGACACACACATTAGTCAAGTTTCAGCGAGTAAAAGGTCATTATTTGTTTTTATCGATCGAAAGAAAGTCTGTTAATATTTCTGTCACGACTCAACTGTCGCCACAAAAGCGATGGTAAGCTGTTGGTATGCTCATGAGTTGAATGACGAACACAAGAGTTGCCAGACATTTTAATTGTGACCAGTCCACTATAATAAGACTGAACCAGCGATTTCGGGCGACAGGTAGTAGGCGTGACAGTTCCACTATAATAAGACTGAACCAGCGATTTCGGGCGACAGGTAGTAGGCGTGATCAGTCCACTATAATAAGACTGAACCAGCGATTTCGGGCGACAGGTAGTAGGCGTGATCAGTCCACTATAATAAGACTGAACCAGCGATTTCGGGCGACAGGTAGTAGGCGTGACCAGTCCACTATAATAAGACTGAACCAGCGATTTCGGGCGACAGGTAGTAGGCGTGATCAGTCCACTATAATAAGACTGAACCAGCGATTTCGGGCGACAGGTAGTAGGCGTGATCAGTCCACTATAATAAGACTGAACCAGCGATTTCGGGCGACAGGTAGTAGGCGTGACCAGTCCACTATAATAAGACTGAACCAGCGATTTCGGGCGACAGGTAGTAGGCGTGATCAGTCCACTATAATAAGACTGAACCAGCGATTTCGGGCGACAGGTAGTAGGCGTGATCAGTCCACTATAATAAGACTGAACCAGCGATTTCGGGCGACAGGTAGTAGGCGTGATCAGTCCACTATAATAAGACTGAACCAGCGATTTCGGGCGACAGGTAGTAGGCGTGACCAGTCCACTATAATAAGACTGAACCAGCGATTTCGGGCGACAGGTAGTAGGCGTGACCAGTCCACTATAATAAGACTGAACCAGCGATTTCGGGCGACAGGTAGTAGGCGTGATCAGTCCACTATAATAAGACTGAACCAGCGATTTCGGGCGACAGGTAGTAGGCGTGATCAGTCCACTATAATAAGACTGAACCAGCGATTTCGGGCGACAGGTAGTAGGCGTGATCAGTCCACTATAATAAGACTGAACCAGCGATTTCGGGCGACAGGTAGTAGGCGTGATCAGTCCACTATAATAAGACTGAACCAGCGATTTCGGGCGACAGGTAGTAGGCGTGATCAGTCCACTATAATAAGACTGAACCAGCGATTTCGGGCGACAGGTAGTAGGCGTGATCAGTCCACTATAATAAGACTGAACCAGCGATTTCGGGCGACAGGTAGTAGGCGTGATCAGTCCACTATAATAAGACTGAACCAGCGATTTCGGGCGACAGGTAGTAGGCGTGATCAGTCCACTATAATAAGACTGAACCAGCGATTTCGGGCGACAGGTAGTAGGCGTGATCAGTCCACTATAATAAGACTGAACCAGCGATTTCGGGCGACAGGTAGTAGGCGTGATCAGTCCACTATAATAAGACTGAACCAGCGATTTCGGGCGACAGGTAGTAGGCGTGATCAGTCCACTATAATAAGACTGAACCAGCGATTTCGGGCGACAGGTAGTAGGCGTGATCAGTCCACTATAATAAGACTGAACCAGCGATTTCGGGCGACAGGTAGTAGGCGTGATCAGTCTACTATAATAATACTGAACCACCGATTTCGGGCGACAGGTAGTAGGCGTGATCAGTCCACTATAATAAGACTGAACCAGCGATTTCGGGCGACAGGTAGTAGGCGTGATCAGTCCACTATAATAAGACTGAACCAGCGATTTCGGGCGACAGGTAGTAGGCGTGACCAGTCCACTATAATAAGACTGAACCAGCGATTTCGGGCGACAGGTAGTAGGCGTGATCAGTCCACTATAATAAGACTGAACCAGCGATTTCGGGCGACAGGTAGTAGGCGTGATCAGTCCACTATAATAAGACTGAACCAGCGATTTCGGGCGACAGGTAGTAGGCGTGACCAGTCCACTATAATAAGACTGAACCAGCGATTTCGGGCGACAGGTAGTAGGCGTGATCAGTCCACTATAATAAGACTGAACCAGCGATTTCGGGCGACAGGTAGTAGGCGTGATCAGTCCACTATAATAAGACTGAACCAGCGATTTCGGGCGACAGGTAGTAGGCGTGATCAGTCCACTATAATAAGACTGAACCAGCGATTTCGGGCGACAGGTAGTAGGCGTGATCAGTCCACTATAATAAGACTGAACCAGCGATTTCGGGCGACAGGTAGTAGGCGTGATCAGTCCACTATAATAAGACTGAACCAGCGATTTCGGGCGACAGGTAGTAGGCGTGATCAGTCCACTATAATAAGACTGAACCAGCGATTTCGGGCGACAGGTAGTAGGCGTGATCAGTCCACTATAATAAGACTGAACCAGCGATTTCGGGCGACAGGTAGTAGGCGTGATCAGTCTACTATAATAAGACTGAACCAGCGATTTCGGGCGACAGGTAGTAGGCGTGATCAGTCCACTATAATAAGACTGAACCAGCGATTTCGGGCGACAGGTAGTAGGCGTGATCAGTCCACTATAATAAGACTGAACCAGCGATTTCGGGCGACAGGTAGTAGGCGTGATCAGTCCACTATAATAAGACTGAACCAGCGATTTCGGGCGACAGGTAGTAGGCGTGATCAGTCCACTATAATAAGACTGAACCAGCGATTTCGGGCGACAGGTAGTAGGCGTGACCAGTCCACTATAATAAGACTGAACCAGCGATTTCGGGCGACAGGTAGTAGGCGTGACCAGTCCACTATAATAAGACTGAACCTGCGATTTCGGGCGACAGGTAGTAGGCGTGATCAGTCCACTATAATAAGACTGAACCAGCGATTTCGGGCGACAGGTAGTAGGCGCGATCAGTCCACTATAATAAGACTGAACCAGCGATTTCGGGCGATAAGTAGTAGGTGTGATCAGTCCACTATAATAAGACTGAACCAGCGATTTCGGGCGACAGGTAGTAGGCGTGATCAGTCCACTATAATAAGACTGAACCAGCGATTTCGGGCGACAGGTAGTAGGTGTGATCAGTCCACTATAATAAGACTGAACCAGCGATTTCGGGCGACAGGTAGTAGGCGTGATCAGTCCACTATAATAAGACTGAACCAGCGATTTCGGGCGACAGGTAGTAGGCGTGATCAGTCCACTATAATAAGACTGAACCAGCGATTTCGGGCGACAGGTAGTAGGCGTGATCAGTCCACTATAATAAGACTGAACCAGCGATTTCGGGCGACAGGTAGTAGGCGTGATCAGTCCACTATAATAAGACTGAACCAGCGATTTCGGGCGACAGGTAGTAGGCGTGATCAGTCCACTATAATAAGACTGAACCAGCGATTTCGGGCGACAGGTAGTAGGCGTGATCAGTCTACTATAATAAGACTGAACCAGCGATTTCGGGCGACAGGTAGTAGGCGTGATCAGTCCACTATAATAAGACTGAACCAGCGATTTCGGGCGACAGGTAGTAGGCGTGACCAGTCCACTATAATAAGACTGAACCAGCGATTTCGGGCGACAGGTAGTAGGCGTGATCAGTCCACTATAATAAGACTGAACCAGCGATTTCGGGCGACAGGTAGTAGGCGTGATCAGTCCACTATAATAAGACTGAACCAGCGATTTCGGGCGACAGGTAGTAGGTGTGATCAGTCCACTATAATAAGACTGAACCAGCGATTTCGGGCGACAGGTAGTAGGCGTGATCAGTCCACTATAATAAGACTGAACCAGCGATTTCGGGCGACAGGTAGTAGGTGTGATCAGTCCACTATAATAAGACTGAACCAGCGATTTCGGGCGACAGGTAGTAGGTGTGATCAGTCCACTATAATAAGACTGAACCAGCGATTTCGGGCGACAGGTAGTAGGCGTGATCAGTCCACTATAATAAGACTGAACCAGCGATTTCGGGCGACAGGTAGTAGGCGTGATCAGTCCACTATAATAAGACTGAACCAGCGATTTCGGGCGACAGGTAGTAGGCGTGATCAGTCCACTATAATAAGACTGAACTAGCGATTTCGGGCGACAGGTAGTAGGCGTGATCAGTCCACTATAATAAGACTGAACCAGCGATTTCGGGCGACAGGTAGTAGGCGTGATCAGTCCACTATAATAAGACTGAACCAGCGATTTCGGGCGACAGGTAGTAGGCGTGATCAGTCCACTATAATAAGACTGAACCAGCGATTTCGGGCGACAGGTAGTAGGCGTGACCAGTTCCCTTTCCTTCATCAGCAGCAATCCAGGCACGCGTTTACAGATGGGTAGACTGGAGAGTGCTATAAGGATCTTCTTATTCTTCTTCTGCGTACGCAGTCAGACAGTAACCATTATTTTTTCGAAAAAAGCGGCGGTCATCCTGAGGCTCTCGCCACTGCCATAGAGCTTGTCTTGCAGTTCCACTGGTAATGGCCACATCTGCTCTCTCTGATCCTCGTATGTCGGGCAGTTCTGCAGCAGATGTTCAGCGGTCATTTTACCAGTACCGCACGGGCATTCGTCGGTACACCCTATCTTCAATTTGTTGAATAGGTGGTACCTCAGTCTGTTGTGGCCAGTGCGAAGTCTGAAGACAACGACCTGCTCTCTTCGGTTCAACTGGTAATAGGCATCGTTTTTGGGCTATAAGGATCGACACAGCCCCTTTCTCGCGAGAATCAAGTGCTCTAACAACTCTGCCACTCAGACGTTTTGATGTTGAGAATAAGTAGCAACGGAGGTTATTGTTTACCATCAAAGATTGATATTTGTTTGTTTTAAAGGTTTGCTTTCTCGATTCTACTGGCGACGGCACGCATCTTTCAACCTTAGACAGTAGTCCTTTATGTTATATCAGGACGTATTGACCAGTGTATGGATGCCTGTTTGTACTGTATTGTTGTGAGTGTTCCACTATAGCATGTTTCCAGTACTGTAGTTTTGCAAATCCTTTCTGTACGTGGAGAAGTGGTTATGCCGAGAACAGCCCATGACATGCCAGGTCAAACTACTTTCTGAAGTCGGATGTGTTGGACGGAAATGTGCAAATATCGCAGTCAAGCTGTGAACTACGACACAACGCATTCCGTTCTCTGGACTACATTCTGCTACTTAAGCCATTTCAGGGAACAAACCAAGCCAAACCAAGCCAAACTGGACACGATGTGGTTTCAAACCTGGCTTGTTGGGATTGCAGACCAATCTTGCACTAGATTTACACCCATACGCCACGTTCTCCGCCAAAGATTGCTATGTGCGTATTACCTTTCTTTTATTCTGCATCAAACAGATATCCACAAAAAAACTGAAAGAAATATTAGTTGACTACATTAATACGGTTAACATGCGCAGTGATGTTGAGGACACTTGCACTAATGAACTACAAAATTTCACGTCTACTAAAGAGGTAAATGTTGACCTCGAATCTGGCAAGCCCAGCGCAGTCTACAGTGTGTCATCCATTTTAACTACTGGTAAGTAATGAAACAGATTGTGTCCTTTAGATCCGATGACTTATTTAGATTTTATTTTACTTTATCTCTCCTTTATTTATTTGTCACTCTTATATTCACTCACTACTTCGTGCAAGACATATATTCACTCACTATTTCACACACGAACAAATTTATTCACTCATTTCTTCATTCACGAACTAATATTTAAGAAATAGAAATCCTCCTCCGAGCTACAACCAGCTCACACCACAGTTGGGACCTGCACGTGGGCGCGTGTCCCTGTAGAAGTACAAGTCGACTAAGGCTAAGACTGAGACAAAAGTAGTATTCTATTAATATGAAACGAATTCAACTTTATAATGTGGTGTAACTTTATAATGTGGTGTAACTTTATACTGGGGTGTAACTTTATAATGTGGTGTAACTTTATACTGTGTTGTAACCTAATAATGTGGTGAAACATTATACTGTTGTGTAACTTTATAAATCAATGTGCTAACCAACCAATTTGGTGCGTGCGTGCAATCGCACAGTTGTTAACCTTGGAAGCTTATCTCCCAGTTATCTGTAGTCTACCTAGCCTGCTCTTAAGTTCAGCCCGATCTATGATACAACTAAAGGAAATATGTTCTTGTGTCTTGGTTCTCCGGCTTTTGTCTGTGACTTCTGGTGTTCTTGTGGATTCGTCTTCTACGGTCAGGTTCCGTCGTGGAATAAATTTCTTTCCTTCTTACCGTTAGTAACTCCTGGACAGCGATAATAAGTCAGCGCAGGTATCAGATCCACGATCTGAGAATGCGAAGCTTTCCGATTCACATGTCGATCTTTTAGCCCCACCTGGACTTGGAGTTATTGGTACATTGCAGTCCTCCGATGTTTAAGCCACAGTTTGAGACTGCGAAGCTGCACCTTAAGTCTGACATCTAATCTACACGTGCTTGATGTATGCAATGGGACCAGGGACATCCACTTCTATCTACTGAAAAGAAGAGAGTCAAAGATGGCGCCTAATATGTCGCGGGTTTAACTTTGCTATGGTGTTTTAGTTCATTAAGGAAGCCGCCAAGCCACGGATTTGTCCGGAATTCACACTAGTCGACGACTTACACTTGTGTCTACGGAAACGTGTTGCTGTTTTTTATTTGGATTTATTCGTTCATTTTTTTTATTTTCTTCCTTCTGATTATCCTGTCATGGTTATCGGGTATATGTAATAGTTTTTCGGTTACCCGTGTCGTATTTTCACAGTCTAGTGCACACGGCTGAATTTCACGAGATGGACGCTCTTCGTCCTAGATACAGACAACGTTGGTTTTGATGTGACTGTGAAATTTAGACACATAACTATAATGCACTAGAACACGGTCCGTGAGAGATGTCCAACACATCACTCACACGCTGAGTGATGTCCCTACGACCTCTAGCGGTTATGGGAAAGTCAAGGAACACAACGATAGACGTCATCCACCCTCCGTTGCCTTGCGGGAAACATGTTTATGAGAAAGGCTTCGAGAGTAAACTCTGAGAACAAGTCTGCATCCTGTGCTATCTCCAGTTGCCCCGATAATGTCTTGCTACTGGCCAAAGGTAGCTCAGAACGAGAAAGTGAGGTTGATAAAACGGCGCAGTTACTTCTTTACTTTAATCCAATACACCGCGCAAGTCACCCATTTGAGCCGACACATCAAGAGAGTATCCACACGGTTGAACAGAAAGGGTGGATTTCATCACATGTGATGGACGAACATTACACCTGTAACGTGCTCAGAATGGTGTCTGGGTTGACATGGAAGGACAGTTGTAAACTTCCAAGCGTGAAGTAAAACACCACTAAAGACGACTGCGCATAGAACTAGCAAGCTCATCATGTAAAACTATTGATACTGTCAATGTTTCGTGTCAATAGTTCAGCTTCAGTGGTCACACCATGCTTGTTCTGGGATCCAAGCTACCAATCCTCACCATCACCATCACCATCATCATCACCACCATCACCATCATCACCATCACCATCACCATCATCATCACCATCATCATCACCACCATCATCACCATCACCATCACCATCATCATCACCATCATCATCACCACCATCATCACCATCACCATCATCATCATCACCACCATCATCATCACCATCACCACCATCATCATCATCACCACCATCATCCTCACCATCACCATCACCATCACCACCATCACCATCACCACCATCACCATCACCACCATCACCACCATCACCATCACCACCATCACCATCACCATCATCACCATCACCACCATCACCATCACCATCACCACCATCATCACCATCACCACCATCATCACCATCACCATCATCATCACGATCATCATCATCACCATCATCGCCATCATCACCATCATCTCTCGTTCTTTGTAATACACTTCTACATGTGCGATTATTGTATTGAATATATTGAGATCACTTTCAGATGTACTCGTTCGCTGGCCTCGGATAATGGTCAATGCTAAAACTGGTGACGTCATGAAATCTGCGATACTCGTTACTAGGCTGACGGTAAGTTGACCTAAATATCCTTGCCTCACATGGCAAGCGAAACCACCTTGTTCATATTATTTGGTAGAAAATCATTAAGTTTTCTTCTGTTCTGGTGAATTGTGCTTTCTGATAAATAGTCCGAGTGGTCCACCTGGGTCTTTGTGTGTAACAACGACAAGAATAGCACCACTGCCCCACAAGAGCATGTCGTAAGAGATGACTAACTGTGTGACATGGGATAAAACCGGCCATGGTTAGGTGATTTGTTAAGAGCAGCATAGATGGCCCCTGACAGGCTGCGGGTCTACTTTGCTCATGTGTTTGAGTCTATTAAGGTGGCACTTGTTCCAACGTAGCGGAGTAATAAGCTGATCGTGTCTAGCCTGTCAAGCAGGAAATCCTCCTCCCGGCAGAAGACAGATGAGATAGAGAATATATATGAATACAGGTGAGATATATACACGAAGACAGGTGAGATAAATATATAGGAATACAGGTGATATATATATACACGAAGACAGGTGAGATAGAAAATATATATGAATACAGGTGATATATATATACACGAAGACAGGTGAAATAGAGGATATACCTGAAGAAAGACGAGGTGGAGATTACAAGGAGAGGAAGAATATACCCAATGATAAGCGTGATAAAGGTGAAGACAATTGAGAGGTAGAGACTATACCGGACCGGGAGAGATTGAGATTACACCTGTTCAGTTGAGATATAGGCTATACCTGACCAGGTGAGATGGAGGAAATACCTGACCAGGTGAGATAAAGGCTCTGAATGACCAGGAGAGATAAAGGTTATACCTGACCAAGTAAAATTTAGGTTACACCTGATCAGGTGAATTAGATGTTATAATTGACAAGGTGAGATGAAGGCTACACCTGACCAGGTGAATTGGATGTTATACTTGACAAAGTGAGATGAAGGCTGTAACAGTTCCCACCGGAGCAGAGAGTTTAGGACAGGGGTGATGTGGTTGCTGATAACAAAGGTACCTGAATGCGTGTCAAGGTCACTCACTGTCTCAACAAAGGAGAACAGAGTTGGGGCAAAGAATGTGGACAGGTAGGAGCTGACCACTGGCCTTCCGATTTGGGTAGGGGAGAATGATTGACAGACGGATTGGCAGCGGAGCTTGCTGCGATAGATGAGTGACAGGTGTGCAAAGTATTTCGTTCCAATAAGACTGAATAGAGCCATCCCCTGAGATCCATTGGTCAAGCTCTGACTTTGCTTGAGTGTAAATAACTCGAGACAAAGTTTAGCTCGAGAGGCTGGATGGAGAGAAGGCTGGATAGAGAGATGAGAGAGAGAGAGAGAGAGACTGAATTTAGATAGTATGTTTAACTCACCGACTTAGATAGAGGAGCGATTGATAGACTGTTGTACGAATGTTAGTGATAGAACAGGATCGCTCAAATAGGTGTGTGAGTTTTGTATTAATAGATAATCTGAACGTGTGTTGTAAGGAGGAGACATTGTGAACGAGGTATGTCCAGATCGCCCGCCTGAGGGAATTTGAGTGAGGAAGAGTTTTTGAGGGTTCTTTGAGGGAGCAGATCTGAGAGGTGTGTGTGGCAATCGAACTGGGTTAATGATAGTTGGGAATTCCATCAAAAGCTAATGCCTACAATTTCCGCTTTAGTTTTAATGTATATTAACATATATATAATAATATAATACTTAGATAAGATGATCTGTATTGTATTGTGTTTGTAATTTCACTACTCATTTTTCTGGTATGAGTATTATATAATAAATATGACATCTGCTGTGTGATATGTCATTTACTGAGTATGGTCATGAATGATGTGGATGAGTGTGATAATGTTCTAAGTTAGAATAACGGTCAGGGCAAACAGTGGGGTCTGTTACAAGGCTACACCTGATCAGGTGAGTTGGATGTTATACTTGACAAGATGAGATGGAGGCTACACCTCAGTAGAAAAGATGAAGGCTAGGATTGAACAGGTGTTAATGGCGGCTATATCTGACCAAGTGAGATGGAGGAAATGCCTGAAGAGAGTCCCTGGCCTTAGTGCCCAAGGGACTCGAGGATTCTGCAGATAGGCTACCACCAAATGTCACAAATAACGAGCATACTGCACATAAGAGCTCTAATAATGGACACATTTACTACACACTCTAGCAATGGACACACCAACTACCTGTTATAATAATGGACACACAAACTACATGTAATAATAATGGACACACAAACTACATGTAATAATAATGGACACACAAACTACATGTTATAATAATGGACACACCAACTATATGTTATAATAATGGATATATTTGCTACATGTTATAATAATGGACACATTCGCTATATGTTATACTAATGGACACACCACCTACATGTTATAATAATGGACACACCACCTACATGTTATAATAATGTACACATTTGCTACATGTTATAATAATAGACACCAACTAAATGTTACAATAATGGATACACCTACTACACACTCTAATAATGTACACACCATTTCACGTTCTTATAATGTACACACCCACTACACAACTATTTATCCACAATTTGCATATCTTTATTTCTTTGTCAGTTATTTCTGTGTTTCTTTGCTTCTTTCTGTGTCTAGTAATTCTCTGTTTCTGCCTAGCATATTTTTGTTTTAATTTTTTTGTCTTTTTATCGTCAATGAATTATTTTTTTGTTGCTGTTTTCTTTCTTTGTCAGAGTTCGGGTGTTAAGAATGACGAGGACATTGGAAGGTGCCCGAGACTTGTTGGGGGCAACACCAAGTGCCCTGGCCCTAACTACGGACCTGGTCCAAACGAGGTCAGTCTTGCTTGATGTTTTCTTGTTCGTCCATCACATGTGATGAAAACCACTCTCTTTGTTCGTACAGCAGCTGTGATGAAGACCACTCTCTTTGTTCGTACATCACATGTGATGAAGACCACTCTCTTTGTTTGTACATCAGATGTGATGAAGACCACTCTCTTTGTTCGTACATCAGATGTGATGAAGACCACTCTCTTTGTTCGTACATCAGATGTGATGAAGACCACTCTCTTTGTTCGTACATCAGATGTGATGAAGACCACTCTCTTTGTTCAGCCGCGTGTACAATCTTTTCTCTTGCTGTTTCCTCTGAAATGGGGGACGATCGGTGTTTTAGATTAAAGTAAGGAAGAAACTGCCCCTTTTGTCAACCTCATTCTCTGGTCCTGAGCTACTTTTGGCCAGTGGCAAGATATTTATCGAGACAATTGGAGAGTGTACATGATGCAGGTTTTTCCTCAGGGTTTAGTCCCGAAGCCTTTTCCGTAAACAGGTATCCCGCAAGGCAGCGGAGGGGGATAGCATCTATCGTTGTGTGTCATGCCTTTCCCATAACGGCATCAGGTTGTAAAGACATCACTCAGCGTGTGAATGAGTTGGGCATCTCTCCCCGGCTGTGTTCTGTCCATTATAGTTGTATCTAGATTTCACACACCAAAACTGACGTTTGCAGCTAAGGCGAAGCGCGCCAATCCTGTGAAGTTCATCTGTGTGAACTAGACCGTGAAATACGACACAGGTTTAAGCGTAGTGCTATTCATATAGCTGATGTCTATTTATGAATAATCGGACGGAAGCAATCACCACACACACACAAAAACCTACGAATTAACCAGTCAAAATGGAAAACAACAACACGTTTTTGTGAACACAAGTGTAAGTCGTCGACTAGTGTGAATTCCAGGTAAATCCGTGGTCTGGCGGCATCCATCATGAACTAAAACAGCAGAGCAATGTAGACCCACAGCTGGCTATGGTGGCATCTTTGCTTGATAACCTTGCCTTGTATCATCAAGATTTGCCCGGGTTTTTGGATTTAATGACGCATTCCCCAATCTTGAATGACGTCAACAGATATGGACTTTGAAAGGTCATTGGGAAATTCCCGTGTCCAAGCAGATTCGCCAAGATCGTCAAACAGTTCCACAAGGGCATGAATTCTCGTGTGCTGAATAATGGGGAAATATCAAATGCCTTTTCTGTGACAAATGGGCGTCAAGCGGGACTGTGCACTAGCCCCAACAAATGGCGTCAAGCAGGGCTGTGTACTAGCCCCAAGAAATAGGCAGGGATGTGTACTAGCCCCACGAAATGGGCAGGGATGTGTACTAGCCCCAACAAATGGTGTCAAGCAGAGCTGTGTACTAGCCCCAACAAATGGAGTCAAGCAGAGCTGTGTAGTAGCCCCAACAAATGGGCAGGTCTGTGTACTAGCCCCAAGAAATGGGCAGGGATGTGTACTAGCCCCAACAAATGGGCAGGGATGTGTACTGGCGTCAAGCAGGGCTGTGTACTGGCGTCAAGCAGGGCTGTGTACTGGCCCCAACAAATGGTGTCAAGCAGGGCTGTGTACTGGCGTCAAGCAGGGCTGTGTACTGGCCCCAACAAATGGTGTCAAGCAGGGCTGTGTACTGGCGTCAAGCAGGGCTGTGTACTGGCGTCAAGCAGGGCTGTGTACTGGCCCCAACAAATGGCGTCCAGCAGGGCTGTGTACTAACCCCAACACTCTTCAGCATAATGTCTGCTGCATGCTCAGTGTTAGCTTCTAGGGTTGTATCCAAAACGGAGTGGAAATTAAATACATGTCTGACGGAAAACTCAATCTCAGGCGACTGCAAGCTTACACAAAGGTAATGAACACAACCATCTAAAACTTGCTTTTTGCTGTTGATTGTGCCCTCGCTACCAGCACCGAAAGAGACATATATATATATTCTCTACAAGTACTCTACAGTCTGTGACATGTTCAGATTTGCAATTAATACCCACAAATAAAACCGAAGTTATGTTTCAGTCTGCCCTAAGTGATGCATATCGTGACCCAGATATCAGAGTCAAGAACGAGCGCCTCCAATCAGTAGACAGCTTCACTTACCTTGGCAGCTCTCTTTCCAGGGAAACTACTATTGACTCTGAGATCAGCAGCATAATCTCCAAGGCCAGTGCTGCCTCCTGGAAGGCTGTGCAACAGTGTGTGGGATCGGAGCCGGTCTTAGCCTTGATACGAAACTCAAAGTCTACATAGCCATGTTGCTCAGCACCCTTTATACCATTAAGACATGGACTGTACAGCAGGCATGATATGAACATAAACCACTTCCATACAAGCTGCCTCCGTAGATTGTTCAAAATTCAGTGACAGGATAGGGTACCAGACACCGAGATCCTCATGACGGCAAAAATGTCGAGTATCCAGAAACCCAGATTAGGTGGATCGACCACGCCGTGCCAAACAACCGTATCCCCAAATAACTAATATATGGTCAGCTGAAAGAAGGTTTGTGTCTTTAAAGACTCCCAACAAATATATCAGACACGCTTCAGCATCGATGCAAACTCATGTGAATGTTTAGCACAGATCTGCAAGGCAAGGAATGGAACCACCGTAAGAGGCATCTCCCCTGCTGATGATCGCCTGACCTCCGAGGCACAGAGAAAACGCACTTTGCGAAAATACAAAACAACTGACACTCATGTGTCCAACCCTGATCTTGAATCATGCTTATGTTGAAGGGGTTTCCGTGCCAGGATTATACTATACAGTCACCTCCGGACTCAAGGGTCAGGTGCAGCACAACATGTCTGTCCGGACTCAAGGATCAGGTGCAGCACAACATGTCTGACTGCTGTTGTCGTCGCTTGCGATGCACGGCTGTTATGGTATCCCCAATTTCCTGGACTGCAATGAAGCGAGCTTCTGAGTTGTTGTCCTGGCTTCTTACAGTAAAGGTACCGTGTTCGGACCCTGCTATTGACAGGCATCGATCAACTCAACTGTAAATCGGCGGGTGGCTTGCTAATATTATATGCGAAAATACAGATAGCAAGGGAACTGGCTACCCCACCTCATATAAAACTAAGGCATATTATAAGGAAGTCTAACACTCCCTCCCCAACAGCAGGAGCAGCGATATGACTACTCCTACTGTTATCTGCAATGAAATAGGAGATTAACTTTCACATGTAAATCATTACTGAGAACCGACGGACATGTCAATCATTACTGAGATCTGACGGACAATCTACTTCTGCCTGGTGTGCTTTAGATTGAAATAATATTAGAGCAGACGATAATGACAAGGCTCGCGCGTATCACAAGGAATAGAGAATATGGCCACTGTAACCTTACAATCGTGTTTTGGGGGAAAATAAAAGGGGATTTGTGCTTGGGGTTTGCACCTTGATCAAGTAAAACACATTGCCACTTCAGGACCACACAAAGTTCTGCTTCAGGACCACACAAAGAACTACATCAGGACCACACAAATGACTACTTCAGGACCACACAAAGGACTACTTCAGGACCACACAAAGGACTACTTCAGGACCACACAAAGCTCTACCTCAGCACCACAAAGGACTACTTCAGGACCACACAAATTTCTACTTCAGCACCACACAAAGGACTACTTCAGGACCACACAGTTCTACTTCAGGACCACACACAGTTCTACTTCAGGACCACACAAAGGCCTACTTCAGGACCACACAAAGGTCTACTTCAGGACCACACAAAGGTCTACTTCAGGACCACACAAACGTCTACTTCAGCACCACACAGTTCTAATGATAATGATAGTGGGAAGTCTAAACAAGATAGGACAGGAAAACATCCACTATACAACTTACAGTCTGCGCAATGACACCAGATGTTATGAAGAGACATGGTCACCTTTGCAAGTAGACTGGCATTTTATTTCATGTTTCAGTGAAAGTTCTGTAGAAGTAAGTGGGCTATGTAGCTGCCTAATATATCTCTTTGTTTCACTGGGTATCATTATTACATATATCTCTTTGTGTCTCTGTATGTCACCATACCTCTTTGTTTCTGTCTCTGTGTGTCGCCATAGCTCTTTGTTTCTGTCTCTGTGTGCACCATAGCTCTTTGTTTCTGTCTCTGTGTCACAATAGCTCTGTGTTTCTGTCTCTGTGTGTCACCATAGCTCTTTGTTTCTGTCTCTGTGTGTCACAATTGCGCTTTGTCTGTGTCAGTATGTGTTACCAGTGATTTTCAATCATTGAGTGTCGCCACTGAATGTCTGTGTCGCTGAGTGTCGCCACTGAATATCTGTGTCGCTGGGTGTCGCCACTGAATGTCTGTGTCGCTGAGTGTCGCCACTGTATGTCTGTGTCGCTGGGTGTCGCCACTGAATGTTTGTGTCGCTTAGTGTCGCCACTGAATGTCTGTGTCGCTGGGTGTCGCCACTGAATGTCTGCGTCGCTGAGTGTCGCCACTGAATGTCTGTGTCGCTGGGTGTCGCCACTGAATGTCTGCGTCGCTGAGTGTCGCCACTGTATGTCTGTGTCGCTGGGTGTCGCCACTGAATGTCTGCGTCGCTGAGTGTCGCCACTGAATGTCTGTGTCGCTGAGTGTCGCCACTGAATGTCTGTGTCGCTGGGTGTCGCCACTGAATGTCTATTAGACGCGACAATATTTCTTTTTGTTTCAATTGCAACCCATATCCGCCTGGGGTCATGCAGTAACATCAAACTTGAATTACACCACCAGCTAAATCGGTTCCTATTTAAATGTATTTTAAAATGATAAACATATGTATCGCGTGTTCCTGTGGTTGTAACGGTTAGCAACACCGTCTGCATAAATCAGATTATTCTGTTATGTCTCATCGGCAGTTGCTTTGAAAATCAATTTTTATTCTTCAAACTGGCAATAGCTGTTTAGTTGTAAATTGCTCTGTTCTTTTTCAGATCTGTATAAACGCATCCTTCATTAATGGATACACTGTTCTGGCCAATAAGAGAGTCGAGGTTTACACTTTAAACAACGCGGTCAACACTGACCAATCACAGGTGAATCCCTCTAGTCTAAAGTCTTCTCTCGTAGATCAATACAAGCTTTAAGGACTGCCACTGAGATCTGAATATAAATGACGCTTTATACTTACTTCATCTTCGTCGTGTCCTGTTACCGATTAACAGGAAACGAGTCATTAGTGTTTTAAATTCTGCTAAAGGGAGTTGTTCATGGGGCTGGCAACATCATTTTATAAAAACCGTTTGCTATGAAACCAGGGATTGGAACGCCGTGCAGCGCATGAGCTGTAGCGGTCAGCAACCCTTAGCTAACTGCTAGCGGTAGGACCAGCAACCCTTAGCTTTAGGGCCAGCGACCCTTAGCTGACTGCTAGCGTTAGGGCCAGCGACCCAGAGCTGACTGTTAGCGTTAGGGCCAGCGACCCAGAGCTGACTGTTAGCGTTAGGGCCAGCGACCCAGAGCTGACTGCTAGTGTTAGGGCCATCGACCCAGAGCTGACTGCTAGCGTTAGGGCCAGGAACCCTTAGCTTTAGGGCCAGCGACCCAGAGCTGACTGCTAGCGTTAGGACCAGCGACCCAGAGCTGACTGTTAGCGTTAGGGCCAGCGACCCAGAGCTGACTGCTAGCGTTAGGACCAGCGACCCAGAGCTGACTGCTAGCGTTAGGACCAGCGACCCAGAGCTAACTGCTAGCGTTAGGACCAGCGACCCAGAGCTAACTGCTAGCGTTAGGGCCAGCGACCCAGAGCTAACTGCTAGCGTTAGGACCAGCGACCCAGAGCTGATTGCTAACGTTAGGGCCAGCGACCCAGAGCTAACTGCTAACGTTAGGGCCAGCGACCCAGAGCTAACTGCTAGCGTTAGGACCAGCGACCCAGAGCTAACTGCTAGCGTTAGGGCCAGCGACCCAGAGCTAACTGCTAGCATTAGGACCAGCGACCCAGAGCTAACTGCTAGCGTTAGGACCAGTGACCCAGAGCTGACTGCTAGCGTTAGGGCCAGCGACCCAGAGCTGACTGCTAGCGTTAGGGCCAGCGACCCAGAGCTAACTGCTAGCGTTAGGACCAGCGACCCAGAGCTGACTGCTAGCGTTAGGACCAGCGACCCAGAGCTAACTGCTAGCGTTAGGATCAGAGACCCAGAGCTGATTGCTAACGTTAGGGCCAGCGACCCAGAGCTAACTGCTAACGTTAGGGCCAGTGACCCAGAGCTAACTGCTAGCGTTAGGACCAGCGACCCAGAGCTAACTGCTAGCGTTAGGACCAGCAACCCAGAGCTAACTGCTAGCGTTAGGACCAGCGACCCAGAGCTGACTGCTAGCGTTAGGGCCAGCGACCCAGAGCTAACTGCTAGCGGTAGGGCCAGCGACCCAGAGCTAACTGCTAGCGGTAGGGCCAGCGACCCAGAGCTAACTGCTAGCGTTAGGGCCAGCGACCCAGAGCTAACTGCTAGCGTTAGGACCAGCGACCCAGGGCTGATAAGACTTTTCTCCACCTCCATGTAATGATCCTGGATAACGGGCTGCAACAGAGCAGACTGGCTAAGGAGAAGGGATCAAAGACGGAAGGCAATCCTGTTCCCAAAAAATGCCATACTGAAGTCGGATGTCTCGAACCGGAAGAACAAATATCGCAGTCAGCTGTAAACTACGACACAACACATTCCGTTCTCCAGATTACATCTTGGTACTTGCAGAGCCCTTTTGTAGTGCTTGGTAGCGGGAGTTTGAGAATGCACGAAGACAAAGAAGTAGAATCTATGAAAACACCACCGCAAGCGATTGAATACAGGCTTCCTGTAATGGAGTCAACTGAAGTGGTAGTCCTATGCTTGACTTGGAGCTAAACGGTCAATTACCAATCACCATATACGAGGTGTTATTGCTAGAGCTTTCCTTCGAACCCAGAAGGTGTTTGGTTTAAGTGAATAGTTGCGTGTGCAATAGCAGGAATTGGACATCCTTCTACATATCAAACTGAAACACCCAGTTAAAAATAGGCTAAAGAGAACCCGCTTCATTCATATACCCAACCACCTACACCAAAAATATGGAGAACTAATTCCCAACCAACCTACAGAAATAGAAATGCTTATTAACTATGAAGAGCCAAGCTGCAACATAAACAACATCGAAATAAGTTCAGAGATCCCAGGAATCAGAAGAAAAGACCAACACAGTGTCCACGAGCTGAACATTCTAGCACAAACAATGGTTGAGGAGAAATATAATACCAAGGAATGGACACATGTGTACACAGATGGTTCAGCTGAGAGGGCAGGTCGAAACGGGGGAGGAGGCATATTTATAAGGCATAAAAGTGGAAATATAACAGAAGAGGCCCTCCCAACAGGAAAGTTGTCCACAAACCTTAGAGCAGAATCGATGGCCCTCCTGCGAGCACTGAGAATACTTCAAACAGAAAGGCAACCACCAACAAAAATAGCTGTATTCACGGACTGCAGAGAACTATTAGAGACAATACAAGAAACAAACAACGAACCACTGTTATCAGCGATCAGAGCAGAACTGGGAAAACTCCAGAGATCCTCAACAATAGTGCTCCAGTGGCTACCCTCCCATTGCGGAATCTCAGGAAACGATAGAGCTGATGCTCTGGCAAAAGATGGCAGCAAAAAGGCACAATTTAATCATCGAGAACCATACAGAGAAATCAAGAACATCATCAGAAATCAGTATATACACCAATGAAGAGAAGACAGAAACATAAGCAGTACACCAGACCCAATTCACCAATTCAAAAGAAATCAACAAAGTACCTTATTTCGCCTGAGAACTCGACACTGCAGACTACTAGAACATCTATCCCAACTGAAAATCTCATACACCGACCACGTGGAACAGGATGCCAGAACCCTGAGCATATTCTACAGGAATGCCCAATCTATTAGGGAAATGAGATGCCAGACCTGGCCAGAGGGTGCGGAGCTGAGACAAAAGCTGTAGGGCAGCCGCTCCGACCTGGTGAAGACTACAGACTTTATCATGGCGACTGGCCTGAAGATATAGCTTGACCAGAAGATCCTGGCCGCAAAGAAGAAAGAAGTACATCCTTCTACCATGAGATGGGCTAGCATTTTCCACATACAAAAACCTGTTTTTATACAGAATACGCCACAAAAACTGCGTTTAAAGTAACTAGAAATTCAAATTTCGTTGACTTATATTACAACACTGATGAACGTTGGAATAATGTTGATCAAATATTGATTATTAAATGCAGAAAAGGTTGGAAATAGATCGGGAACAAATTGAAAAGTATGTTAGAACCTTTAATAATATAGATAATAGCATAGTAAATAAAAGAGAAGAATTGGAACTGTATGTAGAAGAAGAAAACCAGATATAATAGGATTAACAGCGTCATGGGTATATGAGGAGATTGCGGATAGTGAACTTGAAATAGAGGGATATACAATGTTATGGAATGATAGGGTAGTTAGGGACAAAGGTAATGGAGGTAGCGTTTTATTATACTGTGGAAATTCAGTTAGTATACCTTTACAAGACGATCTATCTTCTGGCAACAAAAATGAAAGTGTATGGGGAGTAATAGATAGTCGGGTGGGGGGGGGGGGCTGACTATTTTTTGAATCAGCACGTAGAAGAAGCTACGAGAGGCAAAAACACACTCGACTTAATATTTACTACAGAGAAAAATGTGATTGAAAACGTTATCGTTTGGGGAACTGTTTGGCTCAAGCGACCATCCGATCATGCATTGGGAAATTATAAAAAGAAGAGAAATAAACATAATCTCGCGAGCATATGACTTCTCTAAGCCAGATGTTCAGAAGATGAAAGAGACATCCAGCCACATATCTGGAAAGATGTTGAACAAGAGTGAGAGAGTTACAAAACAGTTCTAGAAAAACTAAAAGAGGAATGTGTTCCATGTAGGGAGGTAAACCCCAAGCGTAAACTGTGGATAACTAGATTTGTAGTTTCATGTAGAAGAGCTAAAAATAAAGCATGGAAAAAATATATAGATGCAGGTAAATCAAATAAACATATAATATTTAAAATATTTTAACAAGCAAAACATAGCTCAGAAAGTGAATACTGCAGCAGAAATAGACTTCGAAAAAAAACTTGCTAATAGGATCAAGATTGATAGTAAAAGCTTCTTTTCTAATGTTAAAATTAAACAAAGAACGAAAGACAAGGTAGGCCCTCTCATATATAGCACAGGTAAAATAATAAAAGAAAATAGGGAGGCAGCCAGTATACTCAATCAATACATTGGCAACAGTCTTCACAGAAGAAGACTGCTCCAAGATTACAGAGCCTATATATATTTTCAAATGTAGAATGGATATAGTAGGATTAAAATCAATCTATATTATGGAAAAAATGTGTTTTTTAATTGGAGGGATTAAAAGTGGATACATGTCCAGGTCAAGATGGTATTCATCCAAAATTGTTGTTTGAAATTAGAGACCAACTAGCAAAATCATTGGCTATATTATGTTCTCAATCACTTGCAAAAGGGATTGTTCCAAGAGATTGGGAAGATGCAGGAGTGATCCCCTTATTCAAAAAGGAAAAGAAATCAGATCCACAAATTATAGACCGATAAGTCTATAAAATGTTAGAATCAATAATCAAAGACAATATTGCAATGCATCTAAACAGGTCTAATCAGAAATAGTCAGCATGGGTTTACTAGAGGGAGATCATGCTTAACAAATCTATTAGAATTCATGGAGAAGGTTACTAAAATGATAAATAAGCGGGAACCAGTGCATGTTATTTATCTAGATTTTGCAAAGGCTTCGATAGAGTACCTCATTGAAGATTATTTAAAAAGTTAAAATCACATGGAATAGGTGGGGAAGTTGCCGAATGGATTGAAAGTTGGTTAACGGGAAGAAGGCAGAAGGTGGGCAGAAATAAGGAGTACTCTAAGTAATGTGAAGTAAAAAGTGGAGTGCCACAGGGCTCGGTTTTGGGACCAATTTTGTTCTTGATATATATATATATATAAACGATTTGGACATCGATATGAGATCCATGATTGCATAATTTGCTGATGACACAAAACTATGCAGTAGTGTCTCATCTAAAGCAGAAGTGGATATATTGATGTCGGATTTAGATAAAATTCGAGAATGGTCTGTAAGCTGGAAAATGGAGTTTAATGTAGATAAATGTACAGTCATCCACATGGGTAGATCCAATATGGAACATAATTACAGAATGGGCGAGAACAATATTAGAAAGATAGATAAGGAAAGGGACCTAGGGGTTATAATAGATCATACAGATAAGGTGAGTGAGCAAGTCCAGGTAGTAGTGAATAAGACAAATGCAACGTTAGGTATGATATAAAGAAATATTTAACATATGAGCAATTAAGTGATTGTCAAACCGTATAAAGAATTAGTTAGACCTAGATTGGAGTACTGTGTACAGGTGTGGAGTCCTTATCATAGAGGAGATACAAACATGCTGGAAATGATATAAAAAAGAGCGACAAAACTGAAAGTGGAATTTCAGAATTACAGTTATGAGGAAAGACTAAAAAAAACCGGCCTACAGTGTCCAGAAAAGAGAACAACTCGAGGTGACTTAATACAGGTTTATAAGATAATGAAAGGAAAAGTTAAATTAGAATGAAATACTTTTTTTTTAAAATACAACCACCAAGAAGAACAATAGCTACAACTGAATCCGTTATAAAACATGTGCACAAACATAACATCAAATGGAAGCTGTATTTATGTAACATGCAGAATAGCCCAAACAAAATCGATCTTCCAGACCAGGAAGGGAATCTTGTGCAACAAAACCTTATCGCTGGAACAGAGACAGAGTATTTTGATGCTTCGTGGAACCAGTACTGACATATGGCAGTGAATCATGGACAATTAGCAAGCAAGCGAATAGATCTTTGGAAGTAACGGAGATGTGGTTTTACAGAATAATGCTGCGGATCCAATGGACTGCAAAGAAGACTAATGATACAGTACTCGAGGACGCACGAACATAGACAACTTACTGCAAGGATCATAACAAGGCAATCATCCTTTTCTGTGCATGTTATGAGAAGAGGAAGCTTGGGGCACGTTGTGGCAACGGGAAAGATAGCAGGCAAGATAGAGGAAGGCCGAGAGAGAAGAAATTGGACAGCCTGAGAGACAGAGGAAGGCCGAGAGAGAAGATGTTGGACAGCCTGAGAGAGGAAGGCCGAGAGAGAAGAAGTTGAACAGCCTGAGAGACAGAGGAAGGCCGAGAGAGAAGATGTTGGAAAGCCTGAGAGACAGAGGAAGGCCGAGAGAGAAGATGTTGGACAGCCTGAGAGAGGAAGGCCGAGAGAGAAGATGTTGGACAGCCTGAGAGACAGAGGAAGGCCGAGAGAGAAGAAGTTGGACAGCCTGAGAGACAGAGGAAGGCCGAGAGAGAAGATGTTGGACAGCCTGAGAGATAGAGGAAGGCAGAGAGAGAGAAGATGTTGGACAGACTGAGAGATAGAGGAAGGCAGAGAGAGAGAAGATGTTGGACAGCCTGAGAGATAGAGGAAGGCAGAGAGAGAGAAGATGTTGGACAGCCTGAGAGATAGAGGAAGGCCGATAGAGAAGAAGTTGGACAGCCTGAGAGAGGAAGGCCGATAGAGAAGATGTTGGACAGCCTGAGAGACAGATGAAGGCCGAGAGAGAAGATGTTGGACAGCCTAAGAGAAAGAGGAAGGCCGAGAGAGAAGATGTTGGACAGCCTAAGAGAAAGAGGAAGGCCGAGAGAGAAGATGTTGGACAGCCTAAGAGAAAGAGGAAGGCCGAGAGAGAAGATGTTGGACAGCCTGAGAGACAGAGGAAGGCCGAGAGAGAAGATGTTGGACAGCCTGAGAGAGGAAGGCCGAGAGAGAAGAAGTTGGACAGCCTGAGAGACAGAGGAAGGCCGAGAGAGAAGATGTTGGACAGCCTGAGAGACAGAGGAAGGCCGAGAGAGAAGATGTTGGACAGCCTGAGAGAATGACTTGGGCTACAATCATCAACAGAGTTGGTCAACGACACACGTGATAGTAGCGGATGGAGGTCCAAACGGGCAGGGTACCTGATGATGAAGAGGTCCAGATGTTTCCCTGGAGCAGACCAACTTTACAGATGTCCCTCGTGGAATAAGTTCAAATATCACCTTTGAGACGACACTGCTATCGGGAATGAAGTGTTTAATAGTATGCTAGGTCGCAGCTTTTTATTCATCATTTCTCCCTATCTGTGCTTCCCTAACACTATAACTCAGGTAGCCATTTACATCTGAGTCGACTGAAGCGTGTCGTTAACCGATCTCTAACTCGCTATCTTTGCAATAAGAAGGGATATCTCTAACACTCTGTAAATAGTGGTACATACCCCGAATGAATGAATGAACTACATATAATCGAATATTCCTATTTCACCTAAATGCTAATTAGGACACGCGCAGTAAGACACTAATCCTCGTGTTCTGTTGACCTGTTTACACCTATGCTCTGTTCTAGATTGTCAAATTCAAGCCAGGCGAACGACTGCCTGCAGTGAATAACGGTAGTTTTCCAGGGATCGACGCCTTTTTCTATGCTACCAAAGCTCTGGAAATGTTTATTGTAAGCGATATCATCTGCTTTCTTGTCCTGTTTTACATCCGTGAAATTGTTTTATAATCGTCATATGTTTATTCATTATGTTGAGCTCAGTTCAGTTTGACAAAAATCTTATTCAACTAAATGTGGCTTTCTTTCTTTCTCTGCACCCTGATCTAACCGAAAGGACTAGACTGAAAGAAGGATTTGTTGCCAATATGAGATAAAAAGCCTAAATACTAGACGTGTTCAAATGAAACCGGAGCAAACTGGAAAAAGTGAACATACGTACGATGCGCATTATGACGTCACTTCTGATGTAAACAGTACATACCAACTGTCGAGTTTGCAAAATTTCATTATCCTCCGACTCATAGTTTCCTCAGCAGACCGTTGAAAACACGGAGGGTGTGATATGGAATCTATCCAGAGTTGATCGGCTAGCGGTGATTCGGTTTATAACAGCGGAAGGATGTCGACCAGTTGACATTCATCACAGAATGCAGGCAGTGTATGGTGACAAAAGTGTGTCCAAGACAGAACTAAGAACTGGACAATGATGTTTAAAGAAGTACGTGAGTTAACGCAACAATATGCGTCCGACCTGGACTCGGAAGATCTTTCGTTAACTCACATCCTTCTTTAAACATCGTTGTCCAGTTCTTCACTGCTGTCTTCGAAACACTTTTGTCACCATACACTGCCTGCATTCTGCGATGAATGTCAACTGGTCGACATCCTTTAGCTGTTAGAAACCGAATCACCGATCACTGATCAACTCTGGATGGATTCCGTATCACACCCTCCGTGTTTTCAACGGTCTGCTGAGGAAACTATGAGTCGGAGGAATTTGCCAAACTTGACGATTGATATGTGCTGTTTACACTATAAGTGACGTCATCATGCGCATCGTACGTATGTTCACTTGTTGCAGTTTGGTCCGTTTTTATTTTAACACGCCTCGTAACTTATATCACGACTACCATTCATGTTCAGTCCTTGTTCGAGAATGACATGTGTGATGACAGATTTGACGCTGAATGACATCATATGACATCCACATCAAGAGTTCAAAGCTTTTACTCACATCAACATCAAGAACACTGCCCTGTTTTCTCAGCGAATATTTGAACTTACAGAAATCTGAAATTGACTAAGCCAGTGACAGTGTCGAAGCCAATGTTCTTTGTCAGCCAAAGGTTTTCCCAGCGTCATTTTGTCCGTACAACAACTGTTGACATTACCACCAAAAAGACACTCTGTAGAAACATCTTTAGATAGCCAAAACAAACTTAATCTCTCAAAAGGCTTTTTCTATCAGGTTTGATCCATTTGAATGTTTTTCGTCATTCTTGTTATTCTGTTTCTGTTTCTAAGAATCGATATCAATGCACTCCAGGCATAAGTGCTCAGTCTCTCGCTCTCAGCAAATGATGCAGGGCTTAGATGCTGATGGTCCCTGTAGCTCGCTGGTTGTACACTCCTGCTCCGTTCTCTCATGCATCCTACTCCGCTCAAGCCTCGTTTAATGTCGAAACATTGCAGCCTGTGGATTGCTGCTTCATCTATTGCAGTATCCACATCCAACAATCCGTCATTCATTGATTTCAAAATGTCACTCCTATCCATCGCCGACGTGCCCATGATAGAAGCTTGCGAAGTTAACATGTCAGCTTTTTCATTCCCCTGAATTCCAGATTGAGGCCCTTCTTATTCTAATCTTCTTTGTGTAATCTGTTGACTGTTTCTTTGTGCAAGCGTATTTTCATGTTCTCCCCATTTCCCACTACCCACATCTTCTCTCTGTTGGACTGTCAGCCATATTGCTTTACCTAAAGTTGTTGACATTAAAATTAGAACGTGTACAGAGATGGTACAATTTATAAAACAAGACTGAGATTTGACTAACAAAAATTAATGTGCTGGTATTTGAGAGCGAGAGAAGAAGACTATATTGATTGACTAAAATTCCTTTCTATTTGTCATTTCCTCTTTTTCACAAAATTACTCATGAAGCCCATTGCTAATGTATTGTACTACTTCCACGTCATTCATTAATCGTATTGTATCTTCTTTTTTTTTTAGGAATGGGGCCAGTTGGATGAAACTCTACTCAAAGACCCGTTAAAACTATACGTTAACTTCGCCCCCGGCTTCGACAACGCACTTTTTAATGGGTTATCCATTTTTCTCGGGGACGGCAATAGGACATTTTACCCAGTGACGACCCTAGAAGCTATTGGTCATGAGGTAAGAAAGATAGTCGCCATGACATTATTCCTCGTGACGACCCTAGAAGCTATTGGTCATGAGGTAAGAAAGATAGTCGCCATGACATTATTCCTCGTGACGACCCTAGAAGCTATTGGTCATGAGGTAAGAAAGATAGTCGCCATGACATTATTCCTCGTGACGACCCTAGAAGCTATTGGTCATGAGGTAAGAAAGATAGTCGCCATGACATTATTCCTCGTGACGACCCTAGAAGCTATTGGTCATGAGGTAAGAAAGATAGTCGCCATGACATTATTCCTCGTGACGACCCTAGAAGCTATTGGTCATGAGGTAAGAAAGATAGTCGCCATGACATTATTCCTCGTGACGAGCCTAGAAGCTATTGGTCAAGTAGTAATCCTTGTCACCAAATCTCCAGAGAAATATACAAATCTGGAAGAAGGAGCTAAAGAGGAGCGGGATGGCTGTCAGCAACCCCACAACATAAGATGGTTCAGAGAAATCACATTCATCTGGACAACAGCACACGGAAGGTGTTAACCAGTTCAAATACCCAGAGCCTGTGATAGATAGAAAGGGAGATATAAAAGAAGAGGTGATTCTCGAAGAACAGCTAGTAAATTTTTGCAAGTTATAAACACAGGATTCGTCAGCAACAAAACAAGTTTACATGAAAACAAAAATGAATGTTTGTTACGTTACCAGTGAACCTGTCCTGACTAACCGATGCGAGTAGTAGACCCTCAACGGCAGACACCCGCTAGGATGGTACGGTAGGACAGTTTATAAAAGACCAAGGTTCTGATCTCGTTTGTTCTTAACAATTGGCACGACTGCAATCCAGGAATACCCAGACGTGTGTAGGCTCTCCCAGAAGATAGCGTAGACGGTTGCTGCTGGATGCCACAGACCGAAGTCCCAACAGGTGCCTCGTCTTTATAATCGTGATATTTCTAGTGTAACCCAGAGACAGTCGCATTTATTTATTCTGGCTGCGTTTCAACCTTTCCCACTGTGGTCTTGATAGTCTGTGGACGCCTCTACTGTAATCAACAACTGACAGAACTGGCAACAGAGGACGAAAAGCAGTCACTGCTACAAGTTTGCAGTTGCCACTGTCTTGAATTTTTGTATAGCTATATGACAGACTCCGATCAAAAGTTACTAAAATGTATTTCAACCTGTCGCAGACACTTCCATCAAAGATAATACCCGGTTGGTCAGCATTCCCTATAGAGTTGTTCAAGGTCATCTTATCACGCAGTCCTTGTTAGGCTGTATATGGAAGCTGGATGCCTCCAACCATCCCATGCCTATCTGAGTCAGGCATTCATGCCAGTATATCATATGTAAATAATGTTCGTCCTGGGCAAGTGGGTTGAATGGTGACCTCTCTTAGTGTGTGCATGTTGAACAGCACCTATGAGAGTGGAGAAGTTTGAGACAAGCCTGGACATATTCTTATTCGTTCTGATGCCCAAGATCCCAAACATAGTGCAACTCTTCCCATCTTTAGGGCAGCTGATATACGGCTCATGCCATAGGTTGACGCCACACGCCTTCAAACAGCGCATCAAAGTCATTAAGTGATTCCAGTTGTATGCATCCTTTGGGTTGAGATCCACCGTGACTGCCTTGGAACACCGCACACGCATAATATGCAAATGTCCCAGCGTTACACAAAGTCTCTGTCATTGGTCTGTAACGGGCCAGCGCATCGGGCAGAATATGTGCTCGTTCTATATGAGGCATTACTGATATGTCTACTATTTCTCAAGCAGCTTAACATATGCATTATGTCAAGGTATGGTCATTATGTCAAGGTATGGTGATTATGTCAGGGTATGGTCATTATGTCAGGGTATGGTCATAATGTCAGGCTATGGTCATTATGTCAGGCTATGGTCATTATGTCAGGGTATGGTCATTATGTCAGGGTATGGTCATAATATCATGGTATGGTGATTATGTCAGGGTATGGTCATAATGTCAGGGTATGGTCATTATGTCAGGGTATGATGATTATGTCAGGGTATGGTGATTATGTCAGGCTATGGTGATTATGTCAGGCTATGGTCATTATGTCAGGGTATGGTGATTATGTCAGGGTATGGTGATTATGTCCGGCTATGGTCATTATGTCCCCATCACCCCGGCCCTTAACGCCCATGCTCCTGCTAGAACTGTTACACTTATTGCCGATTTGATTTATATTCCATTTAAAGAGCCGGCAGTATTAAGTGAAGTAAGGAGAACCAGCAGTGTTACGTAAGTCAACTGCCCTATATTGATATTCACCCCAGGTGGCCCACTACGTCGCCACGATTCTCGATATCCAGCAGTACCGCGACGAAACGTTAGGCCCGTCTGAGGCTCTCTCTGACATCTCAGGGAAATCATTATCTGCGTACTTGAGCCCAACAGGTAAGTAGGTCACATATATTCTTCTGTTGTTGTTGTTTGGTGGTGTTGTTGTTGTTTGGTGGTGTTGTTGTTGTTTGATGGTGTTGTTGTTCTTTGATGGTGCTGTTCTAGGCACATCAATACGGGGATTTCTGTGATAATCCCCACCTGGCTGCCCAGACTGATATAACGGCCTCTTTCTAGAACGTGAGGCAGCGAGGTCTTGTGGTTAGTGTTTCACTTGACCTTGATCCGAGCCACTTACTACCCGACATATACGAGGACGCTCACATAGTAACACTAATATTTGATCCATTCTCTTCGCCTTTACGGCACTCCCGGCGTATCCTTAGGGGCTCTCTCTCTCTCGTTCTCTCTCTCTCTCTCTCTACTTCAAACGGACACTGCGCCCTGTTAGATGTCTCTAACTGCTGGACTGTTTTATCCGGTGAAACGACTATCGCAATCGGTGCAACAGTCTGCATGTCTAGCGGTTAATTTAGTTCACCGGGACCGAGGTGGTGATACGTCTGATTATGTTGCTTATAACGCCTTCAGTATTCCACTTTTCTGCGTCGCATTTCTGTGGGAAGGACGTTTCACACTGTTTGTTTGACTGTTTGCGTACCTCGCTATCGGGACGACCTACCGCCTCTTGTCTCCGCAGTTTATTTGGAATCTCTTTCAATTCGTTTATCGAGTCGTTTAATTCTTCAGGTGTTTATTTGAACCGTCCTCTAATCTTTTCCATTACTTCTATAATGTCCATTTCTTCTTATGCTTCATCATCTGCCCAGTAGTTCTCTGTCGCGTGGACACATCCCTTCCATTCGTGAATTGGTGTCTTTCCCTGAAGAGGAACTTCTAACTTTTTGGAATAAACAAAACCTACATTTGTTTCTTTCTGTTGTCGATTTTTCTTGCCCTCAAAGTCTCTATTATAGTTCTTTGCAAATGATAATTTATAATTATATAAAAATCTGCCTCATTCAATTTTCCTTTGAACTATTTTAACATCAGTTTGTTTTGGAAAATTTACCTGGGCTAAGCTCCTCCCATTTTTGCCATGTGCGTCTCCTGCCTGACCATTGAGATACGTAATCGTTTGACCTAGTCTTCGCCAAACCCTGAGATCTCAATTTCATCCCCCGTCAAAATCAGGATGTGTAGGTTGGTTGAGCTTGCAAGTCACGTTGCTTCCACTTTGCTCCTTCCCAAAGCGCTGGGTGGTGTTTACTTTTTTTCATTCCTCCTCTCGTTCCTCATTGGTTTTGCCGCAGATTGTTGCACGAATTGTTGCAACATCTGTCTGCTATCTAATTCCTGCTTCTCCAGCAGAACAACTCTGTTCGTCAGTTGTCTTATCTGGTTTTGGAACTGTCTGTTTTTGTCGTCTGCTCTATCGTTCGTCATTTTGACTTCAGCGACTGCCATGAAAGGCCAACTTCTGTCATCGTTTTGCGTAGCTCACCAGTCAAAGTTACGTAACACATTGACACACCCTGCTGCCAGGTGCCCAAAAGCTAAACAATGATAACATTGTTTAACCTGGCGTCTCGACATGTCTTCATTGGAATAAACTAGTCTGGTTTTTTTTAAAATTCGAGACTGTCAAGTACACTCAAAATGTCAAGTCTGTCAGTAATGCTTACAATGGATTCAAAATGTGAAAAACTTACCCGTCAGATGGTTGGTAGGATCTATAGTACTAACAACTACTCCCTTACTCCTAGCTACACACATAACTATATATATATATATATATATATATATATATATATATATATATATATATATATATATATATATATATATATATATATTAATATAATATAACTACAGGGGAAGTTTTAAGCATTATGTTTTGTTAACTCATCCATTCTCATTCAACCCAGTTCTAGCCGCTACACTCCCCTCCCCTTACCTACACACTCTCACAAACTCGTTTTCACGATCGTATTCTGTATTCTATCATTCCGTGCACCCACACCCACTCAGATCCCTTCAGACAGGTGATCTGTGCATTCACAAATACTTCGATCACGCCCTTCTAGTCGGAATCACGTATTCACTTTTGGTCACAGACTCAGTCGATCTGTGCATACACCTACTTCAGAACACACATCGTTCACTCAGTGTCCTGCACAATATCACAGACATTCAGATCTCTTCTAGTCACAGGTTGTCCAGCACACACACTTATAGAGCGACTGGCTAAGACTTGAAGGCGTATGCTGGTTCAGTCACCCTGCAACACATTCTATCACTCATAAACTCTTAACAAGCCTGCTAGCTAGTTGCAGCCTTTTAATAGCTCTCTAGTCAGCCTGCTAGCTAGTCTATGCAATTCATTCTCTCTCTCTCTCTCTCTCTCTCTCTCTCTCTTCGGGCCAGTCTCCTGAGTTCATCTTTGTCGAGTAATATATAATCTCAAACAACTTCATGGCTGTCCAATGGCCTTCTGTTGGTTGTCTGACTTAGCCATCACCCTAGTTTGGATCTACCTCCAACTAGTTGTTATTGGACGAATCACTGAAAATTCCTGTCACTTTAAATGTCGCAGCATCAGAACGTGACGACCTGTGACTGCTACCAAAGGGGCTACTATAGTCAGTCATGACTGAAAGGGGCTACTATAGTCAGTCATGACTGAAAGGGGCTACTATAGTCAGTCATGACTGAAAGGGGCTACTATAGTCAAGCATGACTGAAAGGGGCTACTATAGTCAGTCATGACTGAAAGGGGCTACTATAGTCAGTCATGACTGAAAGGGGCTACTACTAGTTAGGTGGTAGTTGTAATGTATGTTGTCATTAGTCCACGATAAAGGTGCCTTTGTTGTAACGTATGCTATTTTTGTTTGCTGACTTCTACGAATTTGAGAGGTCTATACTGCTTCCAGGAGAGGTCTCTAATGGTTCAGTTAAAGGTGTTTGGGGGTTCCGTGAGAGATTGTGATTGAATAAAATACGTAATTAAAAACACAACTACCCTCACAGTTATGGACAGAGACACAACTAATCTCGCAGTTATGGACATAGTCACACCTACCCTCACAGTTATGGACATAGACACAGCTAGCCTCACAGTTATGGACAGCGACACAGCTAGCCTCACAGTTATGGACAGAGACACAGCTAGCCTCACAGTTATGGACAGAGACACAGCTAGCCTCACAGTTATGGACAGAGACACAGCTAGCCTCACAGTTATGGACAGAGACACAACTAATCTCGCAGTTACGGACACACGATAAACAGCTGTCTATTGTATCATTAATAAATATGTTCTATTGTACAGTTTTGACATATGACAATTACTAGTTGTGCTATTCAAAATTACCTAAAATGTTGATGTCGTATGCAGATTTATTTAGAATCTATTAAAAGATCATAGAGGATTATTGTTAGAGGATGGTAATAAAAACTGACTGACAAGAGGATGGTAATAAAAACTGACTGACAACACTAACCGATCTTGTCCTGTAGATATAATATTTGTCAGTGCAGGGCTTCCTTGAAACCTGACAAGGATGTCATGGCTTTCCCGAAGCATGTCATTGATGTCAAGGGTTGAACGAGATGTCATTGATGTGAAAGTTTTCCCAAGGTCAGCGTTTGGCTTGGTTTGGCTTCGTTTGTTCTCAATCTCCCGCTATCAAACCCTGATAGAACTTAAGTAGCAGAATGTAGTCCAGAAAACGGAATGCGTTGTGTCGTAGGTTACAGCTTGACTGCGAGTGTTGCACCCTTCAGTCCAACACATCCGACTTCAGCAAGCATTTTTTGAGTACCGTGTTAGCATTCCCTATTCGATCTCTTCTCCTGAGCCAGTCTACCCTGCTGCAGCCTGTTATCCAGGATCACGGCATGGAGGTGTAGAAGGGTCTTGGCAGCTCTGGTTCGCTGGCCCTAACGCTAGCAGTCAGCTATGGGTAGCTGACCCTGACGCTAGCAGTCAGCTATGGGTCGCTGACCCTGACGCTAACCAGTCAGCTATGGGTGGCTGACCACTGTAGCTCATGCGCTGCCAGATCAGCTTTTAATGTCAAGGGTTGAACGAGACCTGACAATGATATCAATGGCTCTCTGAAACCTGACAATGATATCAATGGCTCTCTGAAACCTGACAATGATGGCAAGGGTTGAACAAGACCTGGGGTTGACTATAAAAGTTTACACGAGGTATGACAATAATATAGAAGGTCTTCACGAGACCTAACAATAATATAAAAGGTCTTCACGAGACCTAACAATAATATAAAAGGTCTTCACGAGATCTGACAATGATATCAAGGTCTTCACGAGATCTGACAATGATATCAAGGTCTTCATGAGATCTGACAATGATATATCAACGATTCATCCACGATAACAATTTTGATGGGAAATACAACAGAATATATGCTAGATATATGTCTATATGTCTTCAACTTCATAATTCTCCATCATGTCGTTCATGTCACAGGTTTCAGGGAGGTTGGGGCAGATCATCAGATGATCTTGGTCCTGAACTGCGCCGCATTCACATGTGTCGACATCCGAGTATCCCCATTTCTTCAAGTTCACTCTGCATCTTGAGACACCAGTTCGAAGTCTGTCCATTGCATTCCACACAGCGAAGGGCAGATGGTGTCCAGGCGCAGCCCAGTCCTTGAGCTCTACCCATGGATCCTGCATTGTTTCGCGCGATCTCTCGATGCGTCGACCTTCCGGGCTTGTCTGGATGGTCTCTGTCGATTTTAAGAAACTGTCTTGATTTAAATCTTGTGGCTTGTTCCTGGTGGCCAAACATCGAGTGTCTAGGGTCGTTTTCCTGTTTCCCTCGTTCGATTTCCGCAGCTACACCTCTTCTAATATCAGGTGGTGCAATGCCAATTAAGGGATATATTTTGTTTGTGGGGGTGGGTTTAAGGCACCCCGACACTATCCTGCCCATCTTGTTCACTGCTGTATCAACTTGTTTTGCATGGGCGCAGTTTTTCCAGACTGGGGCTGCATATTCCGCTGCGGAAAGGCACAGGGCAATCGCTGATGTGCGTAAGACTGATGGCTGAGCACCCCATGTCGTGCCAGTCAATTTTCGGATAATGTTGTTTCTCGCATGTACCTTACGTTTTGTCTCATGACAGTGTGTCATATAGGATAATGAATGTCATTGGTGAAAGATGCGGTTATCCATGCAGACAAGATAAAGAACCGCTGAGCTGGTCACCTGCTTCGGAGAACTGACGACCGTTGGAGAACTGACGACCGTTGGAGCACAGCGACAGCAGTCTGGTACCCACGAGACAGAGACGACCACGGGGAAGACCACCGAATTCCAAATCAATATCCGCGATGCTACAAACGGGAAACTTATATGTCACAGTGGTCAACTGTTGCCAAAGACAGAAGATACTGGGAATTACGTTGGGAACGGCAGCGACGCAACGGGCGTCCAGTATAATATGTCAAATGAATGCTGGGTGGATCCATGTGCTAATTACTGAGGAGGAAAGAATACTACCACTTCGCCTCATTGTATGTCATGTAAGACTATTAAGGCAGGGTGTGCATGGGGATATGTTAGTCATGTTCAGGCAAAATAAACTGAACAAGTCCCTCCCCTCGACTTCCTCGCAGTTCTTCCTAGAAACGGGCTGCTTTCATGCACCTAAGAGTAGACTTACTCATTATGAGCATTCAACAACAACAACAACAACTACTACTTAAACGTTTACTTGGATCCTGATATTCAATAAGGCAACACAAAGATGGACGCACGCTGACAAAAAGACACGTACATCCAAACACACAAACACATACTTGGACAGACGCTGACAAAACGACACGTACATCCAAATACACACTTGGACGCAGTCTGACAAATAGACCAAACACAAAGACATAGATGCATCCAAACTGTTGGACACATACACCCAACCGGACATACTTAAACACAGCGATGGATACAAGCTGACATATGGACAGACACCCAAACATATAATACCTGATGTTAGTACACAATCTGCTTCCAATATTTTCTAGGAAAAGTCAAAGACTGGAACTTTGCTTTCTGTCTCCTGCTAGCACGAAATGAGTCCCTTCGCTACTTCTACGATCCCCCAAAAGACAACTTCTGCATTGATAATCTCCATGACTACGACACCCTTAACGAGTCAGCGTAAGTTTGATAATGGGAAGCTAGACCAAATTGTTTATATTGTTCGTGCCGCCTTGTTTCCTTGACGACCAATAGTAAGGTCGACAACCGTAAATGAGACAATGAGTCAGAGAAAGATGCGCCCCACAGGTGGATGTCCATACGTTTTAATCGTGATCAGCGAATAAACAACAATTTTGTAAGTATTTGATCAATACAGCAATTGTGGTAATGTATTATCGTTGTTAATATTATTATAAAAATATTATCAGAGTTGGCCATTGGAGTTAAAGGAATAGCCGGGTCACACTGCGATTCATGGGCCGAATGCAAGAGGAACATTAAGTCGTGCGACATCCCATCCGAGGGTTGGGAAATCATTTCTCAGGATCGAGCTACCTGGAGACAGTCAGTTGGAGGGGACATAGTCCTTGCTGACGCTAGTAGAGGTCTTCTGGCTGCAAAGAAAAGAGAAAGACTGAAGAGATCAAGGAACAGCCAGGCAAGCCAGCCTCCTCAGTATGGTTGTACGATCTGTGAAAGGGACTGTCAGTCGCGAATCGACCTTTACAGCCATAGCAGACAGTGTCGAAATACAGGAGACAGAGCTGGACAAAACTCACAGGCGCCCAGGGCATGGTCTACAGAGACTGAGATGCCTATGATGATGATCAGAGATATTAAGATACAGAAATGGGCTAAATGAGAAGTTTTTACAAATATGGTGTATTCATTTTGACATTATTGAAAGCAATGGCGAGCTTCACTGGAACGGTCATCAATCTATCATTGCACGTGGCTCCCTTCGAAGCATAGGCCATTGACAACACTCATCCAGCAAGTTCGGGTTGGGCTGCCCTTTCTGCCTCTCCCCAGTTGGTGTCCAGGGAACTAAGTTGATTTTAACACTCTTCTCCGAGTGTTTCTTGATCTTCCTCTCTTCCTCGTCCCTTGGGGATGCCATGGTCTGTCTGGCCATGTTTGAAGTTGATATCCACACAGTGTGGCATATCCAACCTCTTTTCCTATGTTTGATCTATTGCTCCATTGATTGTTGCATGCTCCTTTCCCATAGATCTTCATCCCTCACCATGTCTTGCCAGTCTATACCCAAGATCTTCATCCCTCACCATGTCTTGCCAGTCTATACCCAAGATCTTCATCCCTCACCATGTCTTGCCAGTCTATACCCAAGATCTTCATCCCTCACCGTGTCTTGCCAGTCTATACCCAAGATCTTCATCACTCACCATGTCTTGCCAGTCTATACCCAAGATCTTCATCCCTCACCATGTCTTGCCAGTCTATACCCAAGATCTTCATCACTCACCATGTCTTGCCAGTCTATACCCAAGATCTTCATCCCTCACCGTGTCTTGCCAGTCTATACCCAAGATCTTCATCACTCACCATGTCTTGCCAGTCTATACCCAAGATCTTCATCCCTCACCATGTCTTGCCAGTCTATACCCAAGATCTTCATTCCCCACCATGTCTTGCCAGTCTATACCCAAGATCTTCATCCCTCACCATGTCTTGCCAGTCTATACCCAAGATCTTCATCCCTCACCATGTCTTGCCAGTCTATACTCAAGGTCTTCATCCCTCACCATGTCTTGCCAGTCTATACCCCTTATCCTGAGTAGACATTTAATGACGAACGACTGGAGTTGTATTGTCTGTGTCGCACCCACGTTTCTTCTCCGTACACAGAATAGAGAAAACTATATATTTTCTGGTGAAATGCACAAAACTTTAACAGACAATAGAATTCATAAACTTGGGTAATGTGGTCACACAAGATGGAAGGATGGGTACAGAGGTGGAATTAAAAACACAGAAAGCAAATGCAGTTTTCTACCAGCCCCTACCATTATTAAGACATAAACACATCCCAATGAAGATAAAAGAGACAGCTGATAAAAAGTATTTGTATATCAACTCTCTGCTACCAGCACAATATCAACTCTCTGCTACCAGCACAATATCAACTCTCTGCTACCAGCACAATATCAACTCTCTGCTACCAGTCTCTCTGCTACCAGCACAATATCAACTCTCTGCTACCAGCACAATATCAACTCTCTGCTACCAGCACAATATCAACTCTCTGCTACCAGCACAATATCAACTCTCTGCTACCAGTCTCTCTGCTACCAGCACAATATCAACTCTCTGCTTCCAGTGTCAGACATGGAGTCCCACCAAGGCACACGAAACAAAAAACATGGTATGTGAAATGAGACGTCACAGATTGGACAAAAAAGAAATCAGGCAGAAGACGGGTGTAGAACCATACATGAAAAGGTATTGAATCAAATGGTTTGGGCACCTGGCAAGAATGCAACCAGTGTTATCACCCGCGAAATCTACAATACCAGACACCAGAGTTGCAGAGCAAGAGCCAGGCCAAGAAAAAGATGGATGGACAGTGTTAGTGGGACAATGAACCAACCCCAGAGTGACAACAACATTTGCAACACACTTGCCACATGAAAGAAAACTGCACCTCTCCACGTGGTCTAACGACACGCGTTATCCTTAACCCCTCTCTGTACTTCTTACCATTATCCTTAACCCCTTCGCTGTACTGCTTATGATTATCCTTAACCCCTTCGCTGTACTGCTTATGATTATCCTTAACCCCTTCGCTGTACTGCTTATGATTATCCTTAACCCCTTCGCTGTACTGCTTATGATTATCCTTAACCCCTTCGCTGTACTGCTTATGATTATCCTTAACCCCTTCACTGTACTGCCCTTCGCTGTACTGCTTATGATTATCCTTAACCCCTTCGCTGTACTGCTTATGATTATCCTTAACCCCTTCACTGTACTGCCCTTCGCTGTACTGCTTATGATTATCCTTAACCCCTTCGCTGTACTGCTTATGATTATCCTTAACCCCTTCGCTGTACTGCTTATGATTATCCTTAACCCCTCTCTGTACTTCTTACCATTATCCTTAACCCTTCTCTGTACCACTTACCATTATCCTTAACCCCTTCTCTGTACTGCTTATGATTATCCTTAACCCCTCTCTGTACTTCTTACCATTATCCTTAACCCCTTCGCTGTACTGCTTATGATTATCCTTAACCCCTCTCTGTACTTCTTACCATTATCCTTAACCCCTTCGCTGTACTGCTTATGATTATCCTTAACCCCTTCGCTGTACTGCCCTTCGCTGTAGTGCTTATGATTATCCTTAACCCCTTCGCTGTACCGCTTACCATTATCCTTAACCCCTCTCCGTTATCCTCAACCCTTCTCTGTACTTCTTACCATTATCCTTAACCCCTTCTGTACCGCTTACCTTTATCCTTAAACCTTCTTTGTTTGGTTTACCTTATCCTTAAACCTTCTCTTCATCGTTAACCTGTATCCTTAAACATTCTCTTTATCGTTAACATTTATCATTTAACCATATATGTACCGTTAGCCGCCTTCCTAAACCCTCTCTATAATATTTACAGGTTTCACATAAACGTCTTGTAACAGGTTTTACATAAACGTCTTGTAACATGTTTCACATAAACGTCTTGTAACAGGTTTCACATAAACATCTTGTAACAGGTTTCACATAAACGTCTTGTAACAGGTTTCACATAAACGTCTTGTAACAGGTTTCACATAAACGTCTTGTAACAGGTTTCACATAAACGTCTTGTAACAGGTTTCACATAAACGTCTTGTAACAGGTTTCACATAAACGTTTTGTAACAGGTTTCATTCCTCTCTGAATAGACCCACAATTGTGATCACTCAACCCTCTTCTATCCATTAATCACTCATTCAACTTCTGTTTTCATAGGTATAGAGCCATGGGTATATTAAACAAAGCCTTCTACTGCATTGTCAAAGAGAAGGGCACTCCTATCAAAGATGCCTTCAGAGCGTATTTCCTTGCCGCCCAGATCTACTTGAATGAGGTAAGTCTTTATGTACTGTCCCTTCCAGTCGTTCCATTTGATGAAATTTAAATGACCGCGTGCATGTTAAACATCTAATCTGAAGTATTCTCTTTCGTCAGCTATACCGACTGCTAATGATGATTGTGGTATTCTACTTACTTAGTCGCTCCTCTTCTACCGTGAGGTGTAGAGGTATTGTGGTATTCTACATATGCATATATACAGGGCTTGACAATGCTTAGAGTGGCTTACCAGTTGGTCAAAACATTTCACCAGTCATCATGGTCAAACTACGGTCATGACATTTATGTTAACAAATTGAAACTAAGCACTAATTTACCTTTCATTTCAACATAACAATGCATACCAAACCAAAATATATTGTATTACTTACATAGTATTAGCCAATTTCTTCTTAATAAAAAATGCACTGCTGTCAAAGGCATGGTGTGTGTGTCCTTGAACATTCTTGGTAGTTTTAGCACTGCAGTACTATTTATCAATGGCCTTATTAAGTTTAAATTGTGGTAGTGGAGATCCATTTAGATTCACCATCATAAGCTAGCGTATGTACAATCTATTCAAACTGTAACATCATTAATAATCGTGTGAGAGTCGTTATGTAGTAACGATTAAATAATTAATAAACTGATTTGTCCTATACTTGTCACAAACAGTGACAATGTCAAATACTGAGTGTAAAAGAAACAGATAAACAACAAAATTTCTAGAAGTGCATGAACAAATAGATGATAAAATATCAGTTATCTGAAGTCCTGTAATGCTCAAAGACATGAGTTTTTGAAGACTAACATAATGACAATGGTCTATGCCACTGCATATGATAACTGATCTAGACTAGTCACATAACGTTTTGTCTTATTTTCAGAATCTTCTCCTGATAGTATTTATTACAAGCTGACATACAGCTATTCTTACTGTTAGTTTCTTGGTTAGTCTTAATTTATTGCTACTTGTTTCGCTAACTAATGTCATGAGTGGTCCGCCGGGGTCGTTGTGTATGACAAGGTTCATAATAACACCACTGCCACATAAAGAGCATGTCGTAAGAGGTGACTAATTGTGGGACATTCCACAACACCAGCCATGGTTTGGTGGTTTTTTTATAACAGCAAAGATGGCGCCTAACAGGCTGCAGGTCTACTTTGCTCTAGTGTTTGAGTCTATTAAGATGTACTTGCACATCGGTTAACCACTCTCCTCGGCACTAGTCCCAACGCATCGGAGTAATAAGCTGCTCAAGCCTAGTCCGCTAAGCAGGAAATCCTCCTCCCGGCCACATCCAACTAATGCCAGAGCTGGGGCCTGCATAGGGGCATCTGCTTGTGTAGAAATACAGGCAGACGACTCTGCAGAGTCTGTATACAACCATTTTCTTCTGTTCTACTTGATCTAAAAATAACTTTGTGTATTCAATCTATTTTTGAATGCATTTACTGACCCTACCCCTACAATTTTCAGTGGCAATGCATTCCAAGCACTCACCACTCTCTGACTAAAACAATCTTATCTAATGTCTTCTGTTTTCCCTTTGTGTCACATTCCGACTAGGGTAGTCAACTATGGTTTTTCACAACGGAAGTCTTCATACTTTCAAGTAAATGGCAGCTGAATTCAATTTAGGTTTTATAAACATCTTTAGTTTATTGTCTGCTTGGTCTTTGAATCCTTTGTTTAATAGCATCTCATTCAATTTCTTCTACTTCTTCGATCAACTGATACTATGCTTCTAGACCGGTGAGTTTCACAAAGAAGATTGCGTTTCAGGTCTTCGATCGTCCCAACAGCTTTTCAAGCATGGTTGCTTTCATGGGCCAGACTGCCTCTCTGTGGTCTGCAAAAGTGGGGCGGTCCTGCAGGATATGTTCTGTTGTTTGCTTGGGTGGTCCACAACCACACGTGGCGGTGTATCTGAGACCCATTCTGTGGAGGTGGGCCTTGAGTCTATAATGTCCCGTTCTGAGTCTGAAGATCTTTGCCTGCCAAGTTTGTCTATGCTGTCATTTTCTGGTTTGTATTCTTTGTATCCCAGACAGCTATTTGTCCTCTCCCACTTATCCTATAAACCTGTATTAAGTCACTTTGAATTCTTCTCTTTTCTAGACACCGTAGGCCGGTTTTCCTCATATGTTCATCTGAGTCTTTCCTCATAACTGTAATTCTGGAATCCCACTATCAGCTTTGTCGCTCTTTTTAGTATTCTTTCCACCATGTTTATATCCCCTCTATGATAAGGACTCCACACCTGTACACAGTACTCCAATCTAGGTATAACTAAAGCTTTATACAGTTTGACTATCACTTCCTTGCTCCTATGTTTAATGTTTCTTTTTATCATACATAACATTGCATTTGCCTTTTTCACTGCTACCTGAACGTGCGCTCACCTTACCTGTATGATCTATTATAACCCCTAGGTCACTTTCCTTTTCTATCTTTGTAATATTTTTCTCGCCCATTTTGTTCAATATTGGATCTACCCATGTGGATGACTGTACATTTATCTATAGTAAACCCCATTTGCCAGCTTACAGACTATTATTGAATTTTTTCCGTCTTGTATGCCAGCTGTAGTGGTGGACCATTGCTCTTACTAGAGTAGAAAAGAACAGATAAAGATAATCATATCAAATAATTTATTCCGTCTCTTAATTGTTATTTTCAGGCAACAGGGTTCATTGATTCAGCGTGTGGCATTTATAGGTCAGCCAACAACCTTGGCCTAAACACATCTCCATTTTACAGCTGTTTTAAAGAACGCGGTGTCAACTTGACTTTCTGCAGCGTGAACTAGAACGTAGACATGTCCAGGATAGAAGGACCACTGTCAAACTACAGCACGACTAGGGAAAAATTTAAAAAATTCATGAAACTCAACATCAAAATTTGTAGTTAAGCTACAGATTAGAAATTGTGTTTTGTTTCGTGATACTGTATCAAATTTTTGTTTTTAACTGATGTCCTTTATTAATGGTACATTACAGCAGACTTCTCAGTGTAACTACGACTTTTCAAATGGCTCATTTGTGTTTATATTCAAGAAAGCATGTGTTCATGTTGAATTCAAAATGTTTGCCATTTGTTAATGACTAATGTAATAAACGTGAAAACATCAGATTATGTTGACCTTTGCTTCTTCTTCTTCTGCGTTCGTTCTCATTTTTTCTCTATACCATACCCTGAAAGGGCTTAAGTAGTAGAATGTAGTCCAGAAAACGGAATGCGTTGTCGTAGTTTACAGCTTGACTGCGATATTTGTACCTTTCGGTCCAACATATCCGACTTCAGCAAGAATTTTGTTAGTACCTGGTTAGCATTCCCTCTTCGATCCCTTCTCCTTAGCCAGTCTGTCCTGCTGCAGCCTGTTATCCAGGATCACCACGTGGAGGTGTAGAAGGGTCTTGGCAGCTCTGGTTCGCTGGCCCTGATATGTGTTGGGCCGCCAAGACTAGGAATAGATGTATGTCATATTTACATTATGTCATGAGGAGCAGCGGGGTACAAGGTATAGGTAGTTGTATAACATATTCTATTGTAGGGAGTGAAGTGTTCAATGCATGATGTTGGGGGTTGCTGTAGCTGAGACCCTTGCCTCTCAAGAAACGAACTAACAGAATCGCGGATCATTTTTTTTTTTTTAATCCTGCAAATTTCAGGCGTTCCCTGGCCTTGAAGGATGTGAGATCAGCTTCTTGTTCTATTGGAGACTGCCGATAAACTCATAGTTACTAAGTAACATTATGCACATAAGAGAACCACTGACAGCTGACAATAAAAAAGATTCAGGCTGTTAACCGCTGTCGGGGCAAACGTTCTTCGAGTAACGAAGTTAGTTCCCTATAAAGATCTGCATCAAGTGTGGCCTGACACCTAAAAACACAACAGACCCATTGCCTGTCCGTCTGTACACTCGACTGCAAGTATAGACACGAGAAAAAATACTTCCTCCGTGGCACCTGATGGCCTATTGTTGTCAGAGGATTATGTACTGCTCATGCCATTGGACCATTTCATTAGAATTGAGCACTCTATCCTTCTCTATTCCATTACCAACTATGGCTGTCAAGAGTTCGCATACCTTGGGACCATTTCATTAGAATTGAGCACTCTATCCTCCTCTATTCCATTACCAACTATGGCTGTATTTTCTCCACAGCTTTATTTTTATTACTGTTGATGTGAATGACTAGAAAACGAGGAGCACAGAATAGAAGCACTGTGACAGACAAGGCATACCATCTAGAAATGCAGAAAAATTATACACACAAGTAAAGACCACTATTTCTCTGTGTTAAGGCTTTTTGGTCATGCTAGATCTGTAGTCCTCTTGCTAGGACAAAGTCCACAGTCCTCTCCAGATTCAGGTGGCAGCCCCAGAGCTTCTGAGTCACCTCGGCTCTCTCTGGTCAGGTTTGGCATCTTAGGTCTCTGTGTATTGGACAGTCCTGTACAATGTGTTCAGGGTTCTGGACTCTGGTTCCGCATGGGCAGTCACCTGTGTGTGATATCTTGAGCTCATGTAGGTGACCTGATAGTCTGCAGTGGCCTGTGAACTTAACGTTTTTAAACTGGTTTAGAAGACTGCAGAGTCTGTATACAACCATTTTCATTTACATTTCTTTGCTCTAAAAGCTATGTGCATACAATCTATTCTTAAATGCATTAATCGTCCTAGCCTCCACTACTTCCTGTGGCAATGCATTCCAAGCATTCCCCCACTATCTGACTAAAATATATTTCCTAATATCTAATCTTTAGTTATTTTGTAGCTATGCCCTCTTGTTCTTATATGTGGTTTATTTTGAAAAACTTGTTATAGTCTAATTTATCCTTTCCTTTGATTATCTTATAAGCCTGTATTAAGTCACCACAAATTCTTCTCTTTTCTACAAACTGTAGGTCGGTTTTCCAGAGTCTTTCCTCGTAACTGTTCTTAGGCAAAAGATGGTGGTTTGTTGGTGTCTGTAGAGCTGGTGGATTGGGTCAGGTCTACTGCTCACTTCCATTTTAAGTTGTACCAATTATAGATGACACTTTTTGCCTGCCGGTAAGACACAGACCTCTGTAACCTAGTAAGCACTACCTGCTGATTATGTGCCTAGCTAGTGCAAGTGGCTACTGACTGCTACCAGTATTCGTGGTCCTGGGCTGCACTTTCTGCCTATTTCCCTTCAGTTGAAGATTCCATGTAAGAGCTGTCTGGCTATGTTAGACGCTTCCTTCTGTAGCGTATGCCCTATCCAGCCCCATTGTCTTCGCTTAATTTGTTGTTCCAGTGACTGTTGTTGGCTCCTTTCTCATAGGTCCTCATTCCTCACCACGTCCTGCCACTTCATGCCCATTATCCTTCAAAGGCATCTGTTAACAAAGAACTGGAGTCTTTGTTGTATGACTTTGGTCGTTTTCCATGTCTTTGCTACAAACAGCAGCACCAACTTGACACTGGCGTTGAATATTCTAATTTTGGTTTCGAATCTGGATTTCTCTGGATCTCCATATAATGTTTAGTGTCAGGACTTCAGTATTTGTAATGACAAATAAATTAAAGTGTTTTATGACAAGTAAAACAAAGTAGTTACAACAAATTAAACAAGGTATTTATTTAACTAATCTTCTGATGTCTGCTACATCTGTTATAAGATACACCCAGCCAAGTGGGAACATCTAGACTGAACTGGCTCACATGAGACAGGTTTAAATGGGGACATTTTTCCAGTGTTGTGCTCTACAAAAGGAGATGATAGAGAAAAGAGGTTGAATGTGCCTAGCCACAAAGTGACTGACATATACTCAAAGTTCATTACATACAAATAATACTCACAAATGCATACATGGACAATGCTTGAATTGCACGGCAAAAGCACTTAATGAAAACAGTTTTTTCTACTACTACAACATCAACATAAGAATCCATGAGGCCAAGCAAAAAACCCAATTGCCCTCAAATTAAAATAATTTTTTTTATTAATAGTAAAAATAAGTTTACTACAGACCACCATAAAATGTCCAAATAAAAGTCAAATTAGATGATGAAAACTACAAGCAACAAAAACAAACAAATAATATTGCATAAAATGTGTCTATAAAAATATCTGGTGATGTGGCTGTCCCTTCTGATAATGCAACCCAGTGCTCAGGAAAGAAATCCTCTTTCTTCATCTCATAGGCCAATTTTGTATCTGGTAGTGGGGAATCTTTATAATACACCACATGACCATTAGCTAACCAAGCACTCCACCAACCAAATGTTCCCACTGTAATAATAGAATGGTTACATAACGTTAGAACAGAAAAGTCTGACCAGGAATCGTGAGCCCTTGAAAAAACTATTGGTACTTTATCTAGTAAAGTTTTCTTTTCCAATCCGATAGTAGCTTTTTCTAAACTTTCTTCACTGCCAAAAACATCACCAAGTTTTGGTGGAATAACATTGTCTTTACACCATTCTATATCATCAGATGCAACAAATAAAACTGCATGAGGATGTCTTTCTAACATGTATTTTATGGCACTATCTATATAAGACTTTGGTGCATGACAGAATCCTAGCTTTCTAGCGGCTGGACGAAGCACATCCCCTCGTCTCACATGTATGCTAATGACAACACGACCCTCTTGGATGTACTGGCCAAAATAACTTATATAATCACGTTCAGCATTAGTCCTCAAATAATCTTTCAATCTAAACTCCTTTCTAATTTCTTGTTCAATGAACCTGAAGTACTTCCAAGACTGAATATATCCCTCAATAGAAATATTACCAGGAGGTAGATTCATGAGCTGTGGGTTGTATGAGCAATGGAAGTCATCATACAAAGTGTACAGGCAGTCTGCATCCCTATCTTGCAGTCTGGTTACATCTAAGATGTTGGTCAGAGGATGGGAAGAGCTGAAGTATGGGATATAGCCATTGGCTTTGGCTATTCCTAACAGGGCTGCATAACTGAACATCCAATTTCCAATTCTACCATGGAAAGCTACTGTCACATATGAAGGCTCTGGTCTCTCCTGCAAGCAAAAAGGTACAATATGATAGCTATTAGAATGACTTGACAGCTAAAATACAAATGCATTCATTCTATAACAAATGGATGTTGTTAAAGCATCATGGCAAACAAAACCACAATCTATGGCTACAACTTTTAAAACAGATAAAACAATGAAATAATCAATAATAGTCAATTATGACCTATTTACTGACTTGCTATACAACATTACAAAAGGGAAAACAAAATATCCTGTGTATCTTATTAACAACTCGATAAAGACGGCAATATACGAGCAGACCTATTCATCTCAGTAGTCTTACAGCGTTATGCTATGCAAGTGAAACCTGGTCTCTGACAAAAGCCATGGGGAACCAGCTAAGGACAACATATGCCTCACTTGAGTTCTGTCTCATGGGCCTATCAATTAGACAACAGTGCCAAATGGGACTACACAACAGTGACATCTGGGCATTGTCACATGTCAAGGATGTCCTACAGCATGCCAACAACTCCAAGCACTGCTGAGCTGGCCATGTAGCCAAAAGGAGAAATGAGCACAGCATCCACTCTGTGGTACCCGCACGGCAAAAAAAGACTTCCTGGAAGACCCCCCCTCCCCCCCGCTTTCAGCCTTCACAAGGTGGCAAGATTTGCTTGAGTAGCACAACACTCATAATCCTAAAACATACAAGTTAGCCTTTCACTGGACAACCCGTGCTTGAGACAGAACCGACTGGAAACTAAGCTGGGATCAGCATAAAATAAAAATAAGCAGTACTGCTCGAGCGCAGCCCGCTAAGCAGAGAAATCCACCTGCCCGGCTCCCACCAACTCGCACAAGAGTTTGGACCTGCACAAGGGAAACTGTTCTTGTAGATGTATACAGGTTGACTAAGATTAAGACTATAAACAATTGCACACAATTCCCTGCATTTTGTCAGCTAGAAATATAAGTATAATGCCTGAAAGTACACTATTGTTTATTTTTTTGTTTGTTCTCAAACCCCTGCTACCAAGCCCTAAAAAGGGATTTGCAAGTAGCAGGATGTTGTCTGGAGAATGGTATGTGTTGTGTCGTAGTTTACGGCTTGACTGTGATATTTGTACCTTCCAGTCTGATACATCCAACTTCAGGAGGCATTTTTGAGTACCCGTTTAGTCTTCTCTCTTCGATACCTTCTCCTTAGCCAGTCTGCCCTGTTGCAGCCTATTATTCAGGATCACCGCGAGGTGTAGAAAAGGTCTTGCCAGCTCTGGTTGCTGGTCCTGATGCTAATAGTCAGTTATGGGTCGTTGACCACTGCAGCTCATGCACTGTCAGGATCTTGATCCCTGCTATTTTTTTTTAAGCGAACCTATCAGAGTTGTTAGCTCCTGACAAAACTTTTCTGCTAGGTGGCTGTTGGTGTCTTCTGGTATAGTCCTGGCATACTGAATAAGTAGTCCTTGGCCTGCCTGGATGTAGTGCAATGCAAGGTTTCTCAGTATGCTCACCACAACAAAGTGTTAATTACCACCTCATGGGCAAGCTGCTGTAACGCAGCATGTTTCAAGGTACACGGAATGTACGTGAAATGGCATCTTTGTCAATGTGCTGTGCTTGACACACACAACTTCGCAATTTACTCTTCGGAGTAATGAGATTTCTGCTACAATTAGATAGAACAATGTGTTCTTATATGATTTCTTGTTAAAGGAACAGAGACATAACTTTATTGCTAGTCTAGTTGATTTCCAGCATGTGTATCCAGGAAATGCTCTTATATTATTGGGGAAACTCAGTGGTCTTGAGATAAGGTGTCCGCCTCGGGTGCCGGAGGTCGCAGGTTTGAATCATGATGAAGACCAGGATTTTTTTCATGTGGATCTTCTGATAAAAGTTCCCCTGATCTCTGGGTAGTAAGATCAGACTCCCATGTTCAGTGTCAAGCACATTAAAAATTTATTGGCAGTTGGAAATCGAAAACAGTAGGCTTAACGGCCGCTGCCGGACACAAATTCAAGTTTAAAATCTACCCAAGTTATTTGTACCTTCCATCAGGTGGTTTGTTAAGAGCAGCTATAGATGGTGCCTAGCTATAGTATTTGAGTCTATTAAGATGGACTCACACATCGGTTAAACCACCCTCCAAGAAACTGGTTGTATACAGTATTCTAAACCAGTATAAAAACATTAAGTTATTATCATTTCAACAAAAATAAATTTGTTCAAAAGATACTGTGAATAAAGCATTTTAAAACACTGCAGGCTTCAAAGTAATAAAATATTTGATAGTGCACTATTACAGATCAGCTGGATAACACTTCAGTCTGCCTCCAACCATGAAAATGTTTGTATAGTGGCAAAGCTTCAGAGAGAATTTGTGAATTTCACTTAAAACGTGATGTTTAATGTGCTTTCTCAAAGTTTGCATTCTGATTTTTTGAAAATCCACTTCTGCACTGGTCCCCAGACTATTGTCTGCAGAATCCAGGAGCCTTCAATAGACTATTGTCTGCAGAATCCAGGAGCCTTCAATAGACTATTGTCTGCAGAATCCAGGAGCCTTCAATAGACTAGTGTCTGCAGAATCCAGCAGCCTTCAATAGACTAGTGTCTGCAGAATCTAGGAGCCTTAGGTGAATCTGGTGGTGGTCTGCGCATCAAAACTAGATTAAACTATGTTCCTGTGGGTAGGTTTTCAATTTCATATCACGTGTCGGGGGAGATAAGGAGAGGCATCGCAAATTCTCTGTAGTTTTAATGTGGAAAAGGCTGGGATCGCTGTTTGAAAAGTCTGAAACATTAACCATCTGACTACATCGATACGCTGACAGAACAAATAAGTACATCACCTCTGTCTCATACTGTCGTCTTTGAAATGCACACTGCCGATAATTAGCATTCCATAAAAACTTGGCAGTGTGGATGACAGGTCTTTGATATGTCCACAAGATCCAACACAGAAAAGCAATCACCACTAAGCAGTTACACAGCGATTTCCAATGTTGACAGGCATATTTACTTGATCTCCACAAATTCCTGTTACAAGAAATAATATACTGTTTAAAAACACAACAGAAATTTAAAATTCCATAAAATGATTTCTTGTAGTAGATGAATGTAAAGATCAAGGTTGTCTGAGATTCTCGGAACAACTCAAAAAAGCAACAGCAGGCTGAGATGTGTTCCAAAGTGCTGTAAGAATGCTGAAAGCCAGTTGTTCAGTTGGTATGCACTATCGAGGATGGGACGAACTCTTGTAAGAATGCATTTTGTGAACAGTTTGTAAATTACCTGGAGAAGTGTAATTAGGTAATTGGACTACAATTTTCAAAATCATCTTTTTATCTTCCTTCTGGTGTAAGAGTTGTCTTACCGCTGGCCAAGCAGTTGGTGTCAGACCCCCAACCCACGGAAGAAGCTAAAACTGTGAGCATGAAGCCATTCTCGACGGGTGATTTTTCGAGGCGACGTGATATTCCCTCTTTGACTTTAGTGTGCAAACTAAAACTAAAAGGTGGTAATTTCTGAGGCTGAGGTTAAGAGAGGAGATGATGCGAGGACGGTCTAAAGATTTGAATGGTTTGGTATGATAATCTTTAATGATTGACTACTAGCCCAGCATCAATGTGGTGTGGGATCTATCTGGAACTTTCAGACAAGGAATGACTGGATAGTGTTCAGTTGCACATTTGATTGAAGCTGTGGCGTGTGGTGGTGGGGCGAGATCTAGGGCACCCGCTTGCGTAAAAACCCTGCGTGATCTTCTTTAAGTTTTTGACCGCAGATTTTGCTGTGGGTGTTTAAAGCATTGAGAATTACTGATGAGTTTTGTTGGTATAACTTACATTTTCAGAGGTCATGTTGTCTCATAGAAAGATTTTCCCCAGTTGATGTCTGAGTGTTCCCGTCTGCTAGAGCCACCATGTTTACCCTACAGTTGCCAGGTATTTCACAGTTGTCGGCCAATTTCATAAGGTGTGCACCAGATCATTCTTACAACCTCCCTCTTGGCATATTCCACAATTAAGAGGCGTTAGGGGCAGCAATTTTCTTTCTAGGTGTCGGGTGTGCTTTTAATTGGTTAGCAACGTAAACACATAGGTCCTGTTTTTGTTTCACTGTAAGATTGATTTACAACGTTGATACATTTCCTTTGGACACGAAAGAACTTTGACGAAGAATACCTGTACCAACAGCCTCTTTGTCGTTTCTGACAAGGTAACAAAAAGTGTTTGTGAAAACAGCAACGGACACGAGACTTCATGATAACAGCAAATTATGAATATAGGGTTTAGTGATAACGATAAATGAGATAAAGATAATGGAATGACAACAATTTTTGGGACCAATTTTGTTCTTGATATATATATATATATATATATATATATATATATATATATATATATAAACAACGTGGGCATTGATATGTGATCCATGATTGCATAATTTGCTGATGACACAAAACTATGCAGTAGTGTCTCATCTAAAGCAGAAGTGGATATATTGAGGTCGGATTTAGATACAATTCGAGAATGGTCTGTAAGCTGGTAAATGGAGTTTAATGTATAGTCATCCATATGGGTAGATCCAATATGGAACATAATTACAGAGTGGGAGAGAACAATATTAGAAAGATAGAAATGGAAAGGGACCTAGGGGTTATAATAGATCATACAGGTATAGTGAGTGAGCAAGTTCAGGTAGCAGTGAAAAAGGCAAATGCAATGGTAGGTATGATAAAAAGAAATATTAAATATAGGAGCAAGTATAAACCAGTATAAAGACGTCAAGTTAAGTGCACAAGCTCTACAGTCTTCTAAACCAGTATAACGTCGTTAAGTTAAGTTAACTGTGAACGAGATAGATATTATTTAGTGATAACATTGCATTCCCTAACAAACAGTCAGGTACTGTTTTCACCTGTGTAGACCAGGGTTTCTCAACTAATGTTCACCGAACCCCAGACCACGGTCCACGAGTGGTTTCCATGGATTCCGTGAAATATCTTTTTAACACGAATCTCGTATAGACTGAGCGGTATTGCATGTCAATGCCTAGTAACAGATTATAGTTTCTATTCAAACTGTGTTTTTACGTGTGATTAATTATTATACTAACTTTAATAATCAACAGTATCGTAACTAACATGACAGCAGCTACAGCCGTGCTGCGGGTCTCTGTCGTGTAAGTGGGCCCGACCCCACCAAGAATGAAACAAATTATGAGCAGCAAATATGACCTTTCTCAAATGTTTCAGGCTCTTTGATCTCCTTATAATGCTTGTTCCATTTTTCTTCTAACATAATTGTCTTTACACGGAAAAGAGATAAAACTACATAACTAGAGGAATGGTCTTACATATTTCAGCCTACCTCACCTTAATCCATGGTTGCTGCCAGCTTGTTGGTCCTTCCTCTAAGTTGTCCATTAATAGCACGCCTAGGTTCTTGTTCGCTATAGGCTTGATTCTAAAAATAAACTTGACCAAGAGAACGTTATTGTGAATCTCTATTCCAACCTGCTATTCAGTGTCTGTTTCTGGGCCATAAAGTAGTGACGAGTATACATTACATCTGACAATTCTAATTTTCAATTTATGGTTTATCTGTTTAGACGTCAGTGTGTGTCGCTGAATACCATCTTGGCCATACATATTCTCTTTTTGACTTCTTTTTCACAGCTACCTTCTTCTGCCCCGAGTGGTCAGCCGGGGTCTTTGTGTATGACAAGGACAAGAATAGCACCACTACCTCACAGAGAGCATGTCGTAAGAGGCGACTAACTGTGTGACATGGCATAACACAGGCCATAGTTAGGTGGTTTGTTTAGAGAAGCATAGATGGCGCTTAACAGGCTGCATGTCTACTTTGCTCTAGTGTTTGAGTCTATTAAGATGGACTCGCACATCGGTTAATCACCCTCCGTAAGCGCTTGTCCCAACGCAGCGGAGTATTAGGCTGCTCGAGCCTAGCCCACTAAGTAGGAAACTCTCCTCACTGCTACATCCAGCTCATACCAGGGCTGAGACCTGCACATGGTCATCCGTCCCTGTAGTACAGGTCGACTAGGTGGGACCTGCACAGGGCCATCCGTCCCTGTAGTACAGGTCGACTAGGTGAGACCTGCACAGGGCCATCCGTCCCTGTAGTACAGGTCGACTATGTGGGACCTGCACAGAGCCATCCGTCCCTGTAGAAGTACAGGTCGACTAGGTGGGACCTGAACAGAGTCATCTGACCCTGCAGAAAAACAGGTCGACTAAGAATTAAGAACCTTCTGCCGTTATTATATGACCTAGATAGGAGAGAAACTCTGCATCTGTTGCACTAGTTGATCTTTTTTTTTATCTGCATACATGGTTTCTTGTCCCAAGTATCGTAATCCTTGTTTTCTTTACGTTTATGTGTAATCCAAACTCTTGACGTATTTTGTATATTGTTGTCACAAACTCCTGTAATTCAGGCTCACTTTTTACCATAACAACTGTATCATACACATATCTAAGGTTATTCATTGCAACTCCTTGACATTTTAAAAATGTATATATCGCAGAACTACTGTCACGTTTGCTTGTCTCACAACGTGTGTTTGAGAAACTATAAACTTATAATTAAACCAAGATCCTGGTTTACAATACATCTGTCGTTAGCACGCTGTTATATGATAGCGATACTTGGGCAACCTACGCCAAATAAGAACAATAGATTAATACCTTCCATTTACGGCATCTGCGATTAATTCTTGAAATTACACGGAGGGACAGAGTGACAACTGCAGACGTGCATTCTCGTACTGATCTCTCAAACATGTTCGTCGCATTAAGATTGTCGTATTCCCAAAGATATCCTCTAAGGACAGTTGGTTGATGGTAAGAGGACAATTGGCTGACTGGAGTGAGGTTCAAGTGTGTAAGCTTTATATAAAGGCACTGGGCATGGGTACGCCATCCTTGGACGATGGAGCTGCAGACCGATTCAGGTCGAGATGTACGCTGAAGAGCCACCTTGTGCTGGGTGGAAAGAAACTCCTGCAACGCGGAGATGGGAGACAACAACGTCGCAAAGATATAGAAAACCAAAATCCCAGTAGTTATCTCTCCTAGATCAAATCATACAATAGCCAGATATGAGAGGGGCTGACACTGGCCCACTCCTAGATCATATCATACCATAGCCAGACATGAGAGGGGCTAACACTGGCCCACTCCTAAATCATATCATGCCATAGCCAGACATGAGAGGGGCTGACACTGGCCCACTCCTAGATCATATCATACCATAGCCAGACATGAGAGGGGCTGACACTGGCCCACTCCTAGATCATATCATACCATAGCCAGACATGAGAGGGACTGCCACTGGCCCACTCCCAGATCATATAATACCATAGCCAGACATGAGAGGGGCTGACACTGGCCCACTCCCATGTCATATCATACCATAGCCAGACATGAGAGGGGCTGACACTGGCCCACTCCTAGATCATATCATACCATAGCCAGACATGAGAGGGGCTGACACTGGCCCACTCCCATGTCATATCATACCATAGCCAGACATGAGAGGGGCTGACACTGGCCCACTCCTAGATCATATCATACCATAGCCAGACATGAGAGGGGCTGACACTGGCCCACTCCTAGGTCTTATCATACCATAGCCAGACATGAGAGGGGCTGACACTGGCCCACTCCCAGATCATATCATACCATAGCCAGACATGAGAGGGGCTGACACTGGCCCACTCCCAGGTCTTATCATACCATAGCCAGACATGAGAGGGGCTGACACTGGCCCACTCCCAGGTCTTATCATACCATAGCCAGACATGAGAGGGGCTGCCCCTGGCCCACTCCCAGGTCATATCATACCATAGCCAGACATGAGAGGGGCTGACACTGTGTGCTATATCCAAAGAGTTTCATCAATTTTTATGTGAACAAATATGGCTGATATACTATTTTGATTGAGAGACATTTCGTGTTTTTTTAAAGATGGTTCGAAACCGATGCCTAAACTAAAAAACGTATAATCTAGAAAACGTCTATGCTAAAAAAAAAAAGTCAAAGCTTGAAAAGCAATAAATTTATTGTGTCAAATTTCTTGGCGTCCTTTACCTACCGGCGATTGAGGGTTCGGGGGATCGGCACGCCTGTTCCTGGACCACCACTTTGAGAAACATTCATGTAGGTGACACATCAAGAGAACAGCTGTTGACAGTGATCTCACCTTATTGTGACACACACATACATACGCACACACACACTTCTGGATTGAAATTTGGAGTTTCTTTGCCCAGTTGAAGTTTTTGTCTCTCGAAGTGAATTAATACAGGTTTATAAGATTATCAGAGGAACGGATACCTTAGACTACAACAAGTTTTTCAAAATACAACCACCAACAATAACAAGAGGGCATAGCTACAAATTAACTAAAGAAAGGTCCAGATTAGATATTAGGAGATATTTTTTTAGTCATAGAGTGATGAATATGTGGAATGCATTTTCGCAGGAAGTAGTGGCGACAGGGACAATTAATGCATTTAAGAATATATGGGACGCGCATAGCATTTAGAGCAAGGTAATGTAAAAGAAACTGGTTGTATACAGACTTGGCAGAGTCTTTTAAACCAGTATAAAGATGTTAAGCTACGTTAAGTTAGCAAGCCAGCTTACTGTCGACTAGACTTTCTCATCTACCCAGTTGTAAATGTGTATCTAATCTACACGTATGAAAGAAAAACAAATTTATGTTGCATTATTATTAACGACAGTTCGATGGTTGGTTCAAGGTAAAGCTATTTTGAGGATTAAGAGCGTTTTAGAGCTGTACAAGAGTTTAAATTTCTATATGCTTCATAAGCGCTGATATACCCAAAACGACTCTGTGATTAAAAGAAGCACACCATCGACAGAGAAGAATACAACTAATAACTGAAAATGTGTAGAAGGCAATGAGACGGCGAGTACGATCACTGATCATTTCCAACAAATAAGTAAAAGAAGATGAGACCTAACACAATGAAGTCTGCACCTCATCATACTGTGACAACGTAAGGCGTTTAGTGAAGTAGTTTACTTATCTAAAGAGTTACAACATGTATCCACACCACGACACGACTACACACAGGAAAGCGCAGTAAACACTATCATGAATGGACATTTAACATTATCGTTTAAAATGCATATCAACAAAAATAAACAAAGTACATCTAAACTAAATAATCATAATATATATATATTGAACTACAATCGGAGTTTTTAAGCACTAGCTTTTGATGATTTCTTCAAGGACGTGATACCCAGACTCTCGCCGTTGCACTCCCCTTATCTGCTCACTCAACACACAATCACGAACTAGTCCTCACGATCGGATTACGTACTCAGTCGTTTTGTGCATTGACATATAATCAGATCACCTTCAATCAAGTAATCTGTACATCCACATACAATCGGTTGACGTATGTTCAGGCGATCTGGGCATTCATATGTAATTAGATCACGTCACTTATAGTCGGATCACGTACTCACTTGTGGTCACATACTCAGTCGATCTGTGCATACGCAGATAATCAGAACACACATCGTTCCCAAAGTGTCTTGCACATACCACACACATTCAGTTCTCGTCCTAATGCGATTTGTACATTCACATACAATCAGCTCACTTACAATTGGGCGATCTGTGCATTCACAATTACTTAGATCACTTCACGTATTCACACGAATCTGTGCATTCATATGTAATTAGATCACGCATCGTTCACTAGGTGTCCTGCACGTACAACACACATTCAGATCTCTTACTGTTCAGAGGTTGTCCAACATAAACACCTATAGAGCGACTGGCCAAAACTCGAGGTGTATTATGGTCCAGTCACCCTGCAAACTCACACAATCACAGACTCCTGATAGACTCTCAGTCTCTCTCCTAGCCAGTCTCCTTGAGTTCATCTTTGCAGAGCATTTTATAGTCTCAAGCAACATCATGGCTGTCCAATGGTCTCCTGTTGGTTGTCTGACTAAGCCATAACTCTAATTTGGAACTACCCCAAACTAATTCGTATTGGATGATATCCCCGAATCCCTGTCACTCTAAATGTCGTGGCCTGTCGTGGCGGCATCTGACTGTTACCAACCCCAATCCCCCCTCCACCCACCTTCCGCAAATTCGGAACGCCAGAGTGGTCAGCTACGAACCCCCACCTAAGCTCCGAACACACACCCCCCCCCCTTCCCACCCCCGAGACGGTGATTGACCTTTACACACATTCAGACAACCTTTGTTTCCAGAAGAGTTGCCAGCCCAATCTCCCCTGCCCTAAACGCAAATGCTCGAGCTGGAACTGTCACAATCCCCGACGGCAGTGCCTGCTACGGTACACCTTTTATCATGACCGTTGTTAACCACACAAAACCGAGGCTACGAGAATCAAGAATAGCTATGACACGATTCAGAATATATTAGGCGCGGATCTCCGCCCGGACGTCGAGTCAGGCCTGCATCTGCGCAGCAAGATAGACACAAGGGCATATGTTGGTGACAATGACATGCATAACACATCGATAAATACAAGTATATCACGTCAAGCAGGATGCATTCGTCTGACATTCCCAGATATTCCCATATTTGCTCAAGCTTATCGCCCGGAACAGAACGGAAGGACATTATACCGGAAAGCCGACATGTCAAGGTCAACTCAGTTCATTTCAACTGCTGTATCCGCAATAAAGATTGGCTGTAATGTATCTCCAATATCCTTTATCTCTCGCCCTAGTGGTGCATACTACTGCTCATCCATCGTTTGATGTTGCCCATCCACTTGTAGAGCTGCCTACATCGTACTTGACTACCTTCAACTTGTCTCTCTGATGTGGTTTTTACAAGCGTGTCATGTCTTTCAATCTGGCCAAAATATATTATTTCTCGGCTCTTAATGTCTGTCAACAGTTCTTTTTTCTGACCTAGTTTCTCCAGGGCCTATACATTTGTTAACTTTTGTTTCCATGACATGTTTCCATGACCCATTCTTCTGTACATCTACATCTACAAGGACTCTGTTCTATTTTCTGTTTGCTCATTGTCCAGGTCCCCGCACCAAACAGTTCTGAGTTCTTAGTCCGACCCGTTCTTCGCTATGGGGCGGTCACCCTTGTGTGGGTCCCAACTCAGGGTCCAGTCGTTTCTTTCGCGTGCGCATGTCGTCCAGTGGGACAGTAGTCTGTCTGTTGTGGGGTCGTGTGTGTTGTCAATCGTCCAGTGGGACAGTAGTCTGTCTGTTGTGGGGTTGTGTTTTGTGGGTCGTCCAGTGGGACAGTAGTCTGTTGTTGGGTCGTGTGTTTGTGGGTCGTGCAGTGGGACAGTGGTCAGTTGTGGGGTCATGTGTGTTATGGGTCGTCCAGTAGTCCTATGGTGTGTGTGTGTGGGGGGGGGGGGGGAGGGCTGTCTTGTGTGTTGTGGGTCGTCCAGTGGGACAGTAGTATGTCTGTTGTGGGATCGTGAATATTGTGTTTTTCTAGTGAATCTCGCCAGCGAGTTGGGGGCCATCCCAGAAGTCTCTTTTTGTCGCACGGCTACCACATCGTGGTTATGGTACTCCAACTTGCATCTTGTCTGGCTATATGGCCTACCTAGCGGTGTCTCGAATGGTTGACGTGCTGACGGACATCCTTGATGTGTGACATTCAGCGGATGTCCCTATAGTGCAGTTCGCTTTCCCGCTGTTGTTATACTCACGTGGCGCCTATCAAGAGATGCGTGTGGTGTTCTCAGCTGGTTTTCTGCTGCTTTTGTTAAAGCCCAGGTTTTGCTACCATAGCAGGGGGCTGGTACTGCTACAGATTCGAAGATGGCAGCACGTAGTCTAGTGTTTTTTGTGACGCCTGTTTCTGCCATGATGGAGTTGAAGGCCATCTCCGTCTGGCGATCTGAGGCTGTTCTCCATGTTGAGGAGCCTTCCCAGGTAGGCATATTCGTAATCGTTTTCTATGGGCGTTCCATTCAAAAGTATAGGATTTGGCTTTGCGAAGCGGTTGCGCATAGTCTTGGTTTTCTCTAGACTTATGGCTAGACCTGCTTTCCTGCCTTCCGTGTCTAGTGACCGTAGTATCCCTGTCGCTTCTAGGAGCGTCTCTGTGGTGATCGCGACGTGGTCTGCGAATCTGAGGTGGTTAGTGGTCTTCAATCCATTGTGATGCCGTAGTTGTTCTCTGTCGGTGGTCGCACCATCGCTGCTTTGCAGGTTACCCGTTCACTGGAAAGGTTTCGTGAGTAAGCACTGAGAAAAAAACTCGGCATCCTGCGCAATCTACAGTCGTCTCGATAATGTCTTCCCACGACTAAATGTAGCTCAGGACAAGAGAGTGAGGTCAACCAATTGCGCTGAACGTCATCACTTTAAGCAACATTTTTTTTTGTTTTTTGCTTTCGCCTTATTTCTATATTTTTTAAGGCGTGTGCGTTGCACTACGTTTTTGTATTGCGCCTGTCGGCTCAATACAACCGACTTCGTCATCCATTTTATGTAAGGGTCTGTTTCATCCTGCATTTTCTAAGGGTTTGCTTTCCATGGGTAACGGCCGGTGCTGTGATGTGGGGCGAACACAGCACATTCGAGTTGTGAGCCATGTCACGTAACCACTAGCACACACCGTTCCACTTTAAGTAATTCACCACGACAGTCAAAACATCATAACAATAAGCCAAATCACAGCGACAGTCAAAACGTCATAACAATGAGCCAAATCATCACGACAGTCAAAACGTCATAACAAAAAGCCAAATCACCGCGACAGTCAAAACGTCATAACAATAAGCCAAATCACCGCGACAGTCAAATCGTCATAACAAAAAGCCAAATCACCGCGAGTCAAAACGTCATAACAATAAGCCAAATCACTGCGACAGTAAAACGTCATAACAAAAAGTCAAATCACCGTGACAGTCAAAACGTCATAACAATAAGCCAAATCACCACGACAGTCAAAACGTCATAACAATAAGCTAAATCACCGGGCAAGTAACTCTTTCAGCCACTTCAATAACAGAAAAATGTTTGGACAGAAAAGATTATCCCCCTTAAATCTAGACACATGGAATGTGCTCAGACTACCTTACATAGAATCCAACACCAACAAACCCAAGAGACGAACTGTCTTGATCCAGAGAGAACTGGCCAGATACAACACAGACATAGCAGCTTTGAATGAAACACGACTTGCAGGCGAAGGCCAGGTCTGCGGAGAAGGGGCCGACCACACGTGCTACTGAAGTCGAAAGAGGGACTGAAGAAAGACGCGAATCAGGTGTGGGTGCTGCTGAAGACCGATGTGTCGGACCGAAAGGTGCAAATAAACTAGCGACACAACGCATTCTGTTCTCCGGACTACATTCTGCTATTGGCAAAGCCCTGTTCAGGTCTTGGTAGCGGGAGATTGAGAACGAACGCAGAAGGAGTGGGTTTTGCTATCAAAACAGAAATAGTTGGCAAGTTAGCGGGTCCCAAAGGGAATAAATGATCGACTCGTGTAGGTCAAGATCCCCCTGTTCTATGGAAGAAAACATGACATGACCATTAGGTGATCTATGATTGAGTAATAAAGCAAATGAGACCCAAGGTGCTGTTGGTAGCCATTACGTGAAAAACCTCTACCACGCACTCAAAGCGGTATATGGTCAAACGCCATTACGTTCATTATCTGTTCTTCATTCTGCTTGAGAAACCACCAGTACGGACAAAGAAATGTATTCCCCAACGCTGGGTGGAACTTTTTAATGGCATTCTGGACACGCCATGATACCCTAACTGTGCAGCCATCGATCGCCTGGCACAAGTCCCTTTAAACAAAGAACTAGATGTTCTACCAACAATGAAGGAGACCAACAAACGATTCGCCATCTTTCTAGTGGATGGGTTCCCGACTCTGATCCAATCCCTGATGAGGTCTATAAAATGAAGGTACACTTTTCTGATAGAGAAACATCACATGATCTTCCAACTTCTTCTTCTTGTTCGTTCGTTCTCAAACTCCCGCTACCAAGATATGAAAAGCCTTTGCAAGTAGCAGGTACATGAGACGTTGTGTCATAGTTTACAGCTTGACTGCGATATTTCCACCTCTCGGTTCTACCCATCCAACTTCAGCAGGCCTTTTTGGGTACCTGGTTAGCCGTCTCCCTTCAATTCTTCTCCTTAGCCAATCTGTTCTGTTGCAGTCTGTTATCCAGGATCACCGCATGGAGGTGTAGAAGGGTCTTGGCAGCTCTAGTTTGCTGGTCCTGACGTTAGCAGTCAGCTATGGGTCGCTGACTACTCCAGCCCATCCACTGATCAGCTCTAGTTTGCTGGTCCTGACGTTAGCAGTCAGATATGGGTCGCTGACTACTCCAGCCCATCCACTGATCAGCTCTCGTTTGCTGGTCTTGACGTTAGCAGTTTTAATTGTGTTGTGTGATTTCTTCGTGTTTCGTCTGGTGTTGTCAGTGTGTAATCATTTTGTCTACGTAGGCTGCTCTGGATAAGGTGGCAGGACAAAGTGCCTAACTCTGAAATCCTTGCAGAAACTAACACGCTGAGCGTCCATCCGCGGGACACGATGTTCGCATGCCATGTAAGCGCATCCTGAACCAGCTATTGCCAGGTAAGCGCATTCTCAACCAGCCGTTGCCAGGTAAGCGCATCTTCAACCAGCCGTTGCCAGGTAAGCGCATCCACAAACAGCTGTTATAGGGTGAGCTCACAGTAGGCAGACGCTCCCCATGGAGGGGTGAGGGCCAAGAAACGCTACAGAGACGTCCTGAAAATGTATATGAAATTCTTCAATATTGACGTCACCTCCTGAGAGATGCTTTCACAAAACCGTACCCCCAGGCGCGCTAGTATCACCGATGGTGCTCAGATCGCAGAGAGTACGGTTATCGCGGAGGCTCAACGAAAGCGTGCTGCCCGCACCACGTTTCACCAGCTCGCTCCCTTTTTATGTACCCTGAATGTGGCAGGGTATGTCGTTGCAGGATTGGTTTTACAGCCATCAGAGAACACATTTCGCAGCAATAGTAGGGTTCTGCCACCATCTTCGCTTGCGAAAGACACCTATTATAATCATCGCATGAGTTTCAGTGGTCAGCGACTCATAGCTGACTGCTAGCGTCAGGGCCAGTGAACCAAAGCTGCCAAGACCCTTCTACACCTCCACGCGGTGATCCTGGATAACAGGCTGCAGCAGGGCAGACTGGCTAAGGAGAATGGATCGAAGAGGGAATGCTAACTCGGTACTCAAAAAATGGTTGCTGAAGTCAGATGTATTGGACCAAAAGGTGCAAATATCGCAGTCAAGCTGTAAACTACGACACAACGCATTCCGTTCTCTGGACTACATTCTGCTACTTAAGCACTTTCAGTGTTTGATAGTGGGAGATTGAGAATGAACGAAGCCAAGCCAAGCCATTTTGACCATTTCTTGTTTGGTGCACTCTATTTCATAACTGGCATATTGTGTCACGTACTTTGCTGGCACATCCTCTTATGGCACCAACTTAAAACCGCTCGTTTTACATCACCTCATCCTTTTTGTAGTGATTTGTTAGTTGTTGTCGATCGTTCTTTATCTCTGACTAAGAACTTGTGGCCGTAACGTATGTGTCGTTTTTTGCTTTTATTCTTACGCGGTCATTAAGTCATTATCTATATGTTTTTATCGATTCAGAACTACATTACAAACAAATAGACCCCGAATGCCTTACCTGTTCGAGAAATCCAACTGTAGTGTCGGATATGCGCACTACCAGTTTATTATTATCGTTATTATTATGAAGGTACGCAGGCTTGCCAGGTTGTCAGTAGAACTGTGACGTCAGAGACAAGGTCAGCAGTACATTGAGTTGACATTCCCAAGGTTTCACAGGTCTGACTCTAATGTGCACTTAATATGTTATCGCCTGAACATGTTTTCGGGTTTTTGCGTGCATGGGGAGTGAAATAAAGGTTTCAGCTTACGTCACCGCCCCCCCCCCTCCTCCCCTTCCTCAAACTTCAAGGTGTGAATGAGGTACATTTGTGATGAGAGATCTTGACGGTAACATACACCGAAAAGCAAATGAAAGGATTCAAAAAAGCTCACTATTGTGTTTTTGTTTTTAAATTAATTGGATTTTCTTTAATATGATTTGACGCTGTTGGGGGTTTTAAACATTTCTTATGAATTGTAATTAATTATAATTTTATTAACAGTTTATTCTGCCTGGTCTGATCCTAGAGTCTAGAATGAATAGGGTCTACAACTTCTGCTGTTACTGAATCCAACATCTAATACTATTACACACTACCGAAGACAGATGTGTCGGGCCGAAAGGAGCAAATATCATAGCTGTAAACTAGCGATACCACGCATTCCGTTCTCCGGACCATATCCTGGTACTTGCAAAGCCCTGTTCAGGGCTTTGTAGCGGGAGATTGAGAACGTTCAGGGCTTGGTAGTGGGAGAGTGAGAACGTTCAGGGCTTGGTAGTGGGAGATTGAGAACGTTCAGGGCTTGGTAGCGGGAGATTGAGAACGTTCATGGCTTGGAAGCAGGAGATTGAGAACGTTCATGGCTTGGAAGCAGGAGATTGAGAACGTTCAGGGCTTGGAAGCGGGAGATTGAGAACGTTCAGGGCTTGGTAGCGGGAGATTGAGAACATTCAGGGCTTGGTAGCAGGAGATTGAGAACAAACGCAAAAAGGAGAAGATGAATACTATATATGTTACAACGGTTGCTACTACTCCTACAACAACAACAACTGCTTCTACTCCTACAACAACAACAACTGCTTCTACTCCTACAACAACAACAACTGCTTCTACTCCTACAACAACTGCTTCTACTCCTACAACAACAACAACTGCTTCTACTCCTACAACAACAACAACTGCTTCTACTCCTACAACAACTGCTTCTACTCCTACAACAACAACAACTGCTTCTACTCCTACAACAACAACAACTGCTTCTACTCCTACAACAACTGCTTCTACTCCTACAACAACAACAACTGCTTCTACTCCTACAACAACTGCTTCTACTCCTACAACAACAACAACTGCTTCTACTCCTACAACAACAACAACTGCTTCTACTTCTACAACAACAACTGCTTCTACTCCTACAACAACAATAACTGCTTCTACTCCTACAACAACAACAACTGCTTCTACTCCTACAACAACAACAACTGCTTCTACTCCTACAACAACAACTGCTTCTACTCCTACAACAACAACAACTGCTTCTACTCCTACAACAACAACAACTGCTTCTACTCCTACAACAACTGCTTCTACTCCTACAACAACAACAACTGCTTCTACTCCTACAACAACAACAACTGCTTCTACTTCTACAACAACAACTGCTTCTACTCCTACAACAACAACAACTGCTTCTACTCCTACAACAACAACAACTGCTTCTACTCCTACAACAACAACAACTGCTTCTACTCCTACAACAACAACAACTGCTTCTACTCCTACAACAACTGCTTCTACTCCTACAACAACAACAACTGCTTCTACTCCTACAACAACAACAACTGCTTCTACTTCTACAACAACAACTGCTTCTACTCCTACAACAACAACAACTGCTTCTACTCCTACAACAACAACAACTGCTTCTACTCCTACAACAACAACAACTGCTTCTACTCCTACAACAACAACAACTGCTTCTACTCCTACAACAACAACAACTGCTTCTACTTCTACAACAACAACTGCTTCTACTCCTACAACAACAACAACTGCTTCTACTCCTACAACAACAACAACTGCTTCTACTCCTACAACAACAACAACTGCTTCTACTCCTACAACAACAACAACTGCTTCTACTCCTACTACTACAAACAACTACTTCTACTTATATTTCTACTACTGCTACCACTACTGCTACCACTACTGCTACTGCAATTCCAACAACAACTACTGCTATTGCAACCACTATATACCACATTAGCATTGCGTCTGTCGTATACATACGTGTGTGTGTGTTGGGTGGGCGAGCATGCGTGTGTCTCTCTCTCTCTCTCTCTGTCACTCTCTCTTTTTCTCTCTCTCTAAATTGTCGTTAGATCAATAAAGTTAGTGACGCGAATACTGATTTGAGGTCAAGACAACCAGGACAGACTGCGAGGGAGGCGTTAGTAAGGGCCATGAGGTTACAGGTAATCTGGTGACGACAATTGTCTACCTGTTCCGTTAGGTGTCTGAAACGTTAATCGGTAATTGACGGAAATGCTACCTCATTACTGGGAGGTTCACTTCCCGGCAGGCACGTGTACTCTTGCGTGGGCTCCATAGTTGTAGTAGTCGGGGGCTGGACGTTAAGTTAAGGGAGTAGTCGAAGGCTGGACGTTGAGTTAAGGGGGTAGTCGAGGGCTGGACGTTGAGTTTAGGGAGTAGTCGAGGGCTGGACGTTGAGTTAAGGGGGTAGTCGAGGGCTGGACGTTGAGTTAAAGAAGTAGTCGAAGGCTGGACGTTGAGTTAAGGGGGTAGTCAAGGGCTGGACGTTGAGTTAAGGGGGTAGTCGAGGGCTGGACGTTGAGTCAAGGTGGTAGTTGAGGGCTGGACGTTGAGTTAAGGGGGTAGTCGAGGGCTGGACGTTGAGTTAAGGGAGTAGTCGAGGGCTGGACGTTGAGTTAAGGGGGTAGTCGAGGGCTGGACGTTGAGTTAAGGGGGTAGTCGAGGGCTGGACGTTGAGTTAAGGGGGTAGTCTAGGGCTGGACGTTGAGTTATGGGGGTAGTCGAGGGCTGGACGCTGAATTAAGGGGGTAGTCGAGGGCTGGACGTTGAGTTAAGGGAGTAGTCCAGGGCTGGACGTTGAGTTAAGGGGGTAGTCGAGGGCTGAACGTTGAGTTAAGGAAGTAGTCGAGGGCTGGACGTTGAGTTAAGGGGGTAGTCGAGGGCTGGACGTTGAGTTAAGGGAGTAGTCGAGGGCTGGACGTTTAGTTAAGGGAGTAGTCGAAGGCTGGACGTTGAGTTAAGGGGGTAGTCGAGGGCTGGACGTTGAGTTAAGGGGGTAGTCGAGGGCTGGACGTTGAGTTAAGGGCGTAGTCGAGGGCTGGAGGTTTAGTTAAGGGAGTAGTCGAAGGCTGGACGTTGAGTCAAGGGGGTAGTTGAGGGCTGAACGTTGAGTTAAGGGGGTAGTCGAGGGCTGGACGTTGAGTTAAGGGGGTAGTCGAGGGCTGGACGTGTGTTGACCAGCGAAACGTTATCACGTGGCCAGCCGACCCCTGGTCAACACACGTCAATTCAAGCCTGCGGCTGCTGACTTAACTTTTTCCTGACATCCACGACCTAATTCGACAAGCGGCACGAGGGAACAAGACCAAGAGCGATCTACCTGGGTTGAGGTCGCAACACGATGTACTCACCGGCGCTGTTCCGGCCATAATTCGGACTCGCATTACGTCACGGTAGGCCAACCACGGGCAAGGTGACTGTTGACAATAGTTTAGGTGTAGGGGTAGAGATTGTTAGGTGAGGTAATCCCTGGATAGGAGTGAGTGAGTTGTGAATAGAAGAGAGCCAGTGTGGTAAGGAATTAAAAATTTGTGTCCCACTAAGCTTATGGTTAATTGTGTTAGATTCTTTAGATTAATGTGTGTAGAGCGGCCTTAGTTAAGTTAGATAGAGCAATACTCTGTTCTCTCTGCTACATTCATCACAGCATGCAGGCAGTGTATGGCGACAAAAGTGTGTCAAAGACAATAGTAAGGAACTGGTCAACGATGTTTAAAGAAGGACGTGAGTTAACGAAAGACCTTCCGAGACCAGGTCAGGCGCATATTGTTGCGTTAACTCACGTCCGAGACCAGGTCAGGCGCATATTGTTGCGTTAACTCACGTCCGAGACCAGGTCCGGCACATATTGTTGCGTTAACTCACGTCCGAGACCAGGTCAGGCGCATATTGTTGCGTTAACTCACGTCCGAGACCAGGTCCGGCACATATTGTTGCGTTAACTCACGTCCGAGACCAGGTCAGGCGCATATTGTTGCGTTAACTCACGTCCGAGACCAGGTCCGGCACATATTGTTGCGTTAACTCACGTCCAAGACCAGGTCAGGCGCATATTGTTGCGTTAACTCATGTCCGAGACCAGGTCCGGCACATATTGTTGCGTTAACTCCCGTCCGAGACCAGGTCAGGCGCATATTGTTGCGTTAACTCACGTCCGAGACCAGGTCCGGCACATATTGTTGCGTTAACTCACGTCCGAGACCAGGTCAGGCGCATATTGTTGCGTTAACTCACGTCCGAGACCAGGTCAGGCTCAAATTGTTGCGTTAACTCACGTCCGAGACCAGGTCAGGCGCAGATTGTTGCGTTAACTCACGTCCGAGACCAGGTCAGGCGCATATTGTTGAGGTAACTCACGTCCGAGGCCAGGTCAGGCGCATATTGTTGAGGTCACTCACGTCCGAGACCAGGTCCGGCACATATTGTTGCGTTAACTCACGTCCGAGACCAGGTCAGGCGCATATTGTTACGTTAACTCACGTCCGAGACCAGGTCCGGCACATATTGTTGCGTTAACTCACGTCCGAGACCAGGTCAGGCGCATATTGTTGCGTTAACTCACGTCCGAGACCAGGTCCGGCACATATTGTTGTGTTAACTCACGTCCGAGACCAGGTCAGGCGCATATTGTTGAGGTAACTCACGTCCGAGACCAGGCCAGGCGCATATTGTTGAGGTAACTCACGTCCGAGGCCAGGTCAGGCGCATATTGTTGAGGTAACTCACGTCCGAGACCAGGTCAGGCGCATATTGTTGAGGTAACTCACGTCCGAGGCCAGGTCAGGCGCAAATTGTTGAGGTAACTCACGTCCGAGGCCAGGTCAGGCGCATATTGTTGAGGTAACTCACGTCCGAGGCCAGGTCAGGCGCAAATTGTTGAGGTAACTCACGTCCGAGGCCAGGTCAGGCGCATATTGTTGAGGTAACTCACGTCCGAGACCAGGTCAGGCGCATATTGTTGCGTTAACTCACGTCCGAGACCAGGTCCGGCACATATTGTTGTGTTAACTCACGTCCGAGACCAGGTCAGGCGCATATTGTTGCGTTAACTCACGTCCGAGACCAGGTCAGGCTCAAATTGTTGCGTTAACTCACGTTCGAGACCAGGTCAGGCGCATATTGTTGCGTTAACTCACGTCCGAGACCAGGTCAGGCTCAAATTGTTGCGTTAACTCACGTCCGAGACCAGGTCAGGCGCAGATTGTTGCGTTAACTCACGTCCGAGACCAGGTCAGGCGCATATTGTTGAGGTAACTCACGTCCGAGGCCAGGTCAGGCGCATATTGTTGAGGTAACTCACGTCCGAGACCAGGTTAGGCGCATATTGTTGAGGTAACTCACGTCCGAGGCCAGGTCAGGCGCAAATTGTTGAGGTAACTCACGTCCGAGGCCAGGTCAGGCGCATATTGTTGAGGTAACTCACGTCCGAGACCAGGCCAGGCGCATATTGTTGAGGTAACTCACGTCCGAGACCAGGTCAGGCGCATATTGTTGCGTTAACTCACGTCCGAGACCAGGTCCGGCACATATTGTTGTGTTAACTCACGTCCGAGACCAGGTCCGGCACATATTGTTGCGTTAACTCACGTCCGAGACTAGGTCAGGCACATATTATTGTGTTAACTCACGTCCTTCTTTAAACATCCTTGTCCAGTTCTTCACTGTTGTCTTCGACACACTTTTGTCACCATACACTGCCTGAATTCTGCGATGAATGTCAACTGATCGACATCCTTCAGCTGTTAGAAACCGAATCACCGCTCGCTGATCAACTCTGGATGGATTCCGTGCCACACCCACAATGTTTTCAACTGTCTGCTGAGGAAACTATGAGTCGGAGGATAATGAAATTGTGCAAACTTGACGGTTGGTATGTGCTGTTTACACCAGAAGTGACGTCATCATGCGCATTGTATGTTCACTTGTTGCAGTTTGGTCCGGTTTCATTTGAACACGCCTCGAGCATCAAGTCAACCAGGTGACATTCACATGGATGCAACAATTACACATACAGACTAACGTTACAACGTTCATTTCCACTGCTGAGGTCTACAGGAGGTTAAAAGCTGTTTGTCTGTGCAATCACCGAGCAGTGTACAGTGTTTGCTTATTTTTCACCTCCAACAGGGAACAAAAAAAAAAAAGAAAAGACGATTGACCATGGCGAAGCAGAAGGTAATTAACACACACAACCTATTGGCACAATACTAACAAGCAACTAAAATTGAAGATCCCGAGAACATGCATATTCTCTGTGGCAATGTACGGGGGCGAGACTATGACACAAGCAGCAAGGAAGTAAATTGGAGCGTTCGAAACAAAATGTTTAGAAGACTCCTATAATTTCCTTGGATAAAGAAAGTGACATAATAAAGTCATCATAGAAGACCTGAATTTTGAAAGAAAACTGGCTCATAAACAATGTTATGTTTCGTCACACTTCATGACGTACTGGAACGAACGATCATGGAGGGTATGGTTCCAGGAAGGCCATGGGGGGTATGGTTCCAGGAAGGCCATGGAGGGTATGGTTCCAGGAAGGCCATGGAGGGTATGGTTCCAGGAAGGCCATGGAGGGTATGGTTCCAGGAAGGCCATTAAGGGTATGGTTCCAGGAAGGCCATGCAGCGGTCGACCAAAGCGAAGGTGGATACAAGATGTCAAGAATACTCTAAACATGGATATGGAGCAGGTGGGAAGATTGACTGCAGACCGAGATTCATATCGGCCGGATGTGATGAGAGCGACGTTCTACAAAGGACATGCTACATGATGATGTGGAGGACAAAACACGTATGCCATACTGATGTTTTGAGTCCGAACCCTTTTGGAAAGTAGACTGACATTCAAACTACTAGGTCACGAATCAGTCATCACTATGTCATCACAAGATCATCGCTAGGTCAATGATAGGTAATCAATAGATCTCTGCCAGGTCAAGATGAGATCACCACTAGCTCACTGCAGCGTCAGCGCTGTGTCATCACTATGTCGCCACAGCGTCAGTAATGTGACTACTAGGTCATCGAATCGTCAGCACTGTGTCATCACTAGGACACCACAGCGTCATCGCTGTGTCATCACTATGTCACCACAGCGTCAGTAATGTGACCACTAGGTCATCGGAGCGTCAGCACTGTGTCATTAATAGGTCACCACAGCGTTAGCACTGTCAGCATTAGGTTACCTCAGTGTCAGCACTGTGTCACCGCAGCGTCAGCACTAAGTGATAGTAGCGGCAGCACTAGGTTATCACTAGGTCATCACAGCGTCAGCACTAGGTCACCACAGCGTTATCAATAGATCACCGCAGAGTCAGCACTGTGTCTCCACTAGGTCACCGCAGCGTCAGCACTGTGTCAACGCAGCGTCAGCACTGTATCATCAATAGGTCACCACAGCGTCAGCACTGTCACCAGTAGTTCATCGCAGCGTCAGCACTTTATCACTACAGCGTCAGCACTTTGTCACTCCAGCGTCAGCACTGTGTCCCCACTAGATCATCGCAGTGTCAGTAATAGGTCATCACTTAGTCACTGCAGCGTCAGCACTGTGTCATCACTAGGTCTCCGCAGCGTCAGCACTGTGTCACCACTAGGTCACGACAGCTTCAGCGCTGTATCATCAATAGGTCACCACAGCGTCAGCATTGTGTTATACCTAGGTCACTGTAGCGTCAGTGCAATGTCATCACTAGGTCACAGCAGCGTCAGCACTAGGTCACCACAGCGTCAGCACTATATCACCGCAGCATCAGTACTGTGTCATCACTAGGTTACCGCAGCATCAGCACTGTGTCACCACTAGGTCACCGCAGCGTCAGCACTGTGTCACCGTAGCGTCAGCATTGTGTCACCGTAGCGTCAGCACTGTGTCATCACTAGGTCACCGCAGCGTCAGCACTAGGTCACCACAGCGTCAGCCCTGTGTTAGCACTAGGTCACCGCAGCGTCAGAACTAGGTCACCACAGCGTCAGCACTGTGTCATCACTAGGACATCACAGCGTCAGCACTGTGTCATCACTAGGTCACCACAGCGTCAGCACCGTGTCATCACTAGGTCACCACAGCGTCAGCACTGTGTCATCACTAGGACATCACAGCGTCAGCACTGTGTCATCACTAGGTCACCACAGCGTCAGCACCGTGTCATCACTAGGTCACCACAGCGTCAGCACTGTGTCATCACTAGGTCACCACAGCGTCAGCACTGTGTCATCACTAGGTCACCACAGCGTCAGCACTGTTTCATATTCTTCTCTCATAACTTATGTTCTGAGTCAGACAAGTTTGGGCACATTGAGTTAATTCTGACAACGAGAAACACAAGCCCGAGTGTATTAGTCGCTAGGAAAGGCGCGACAACATAGTTGAGTTGGTCCGATGACGGTTAAAGCCCTGTTCCGAGCTCCACTGGCCCATCAACTATCAGCTACAGCTCCATTCCATTCCAGCTCCGCTTAGTACACATGTCACGAAGTCATTTGTAGTCAGAATACTGAAAATGAAAAACACACATCTGAAAGCATTCATTACAATTCTGAAAATGAGAAATACAGAAGCAATGCATTTAGTCATAATTTGACTATATAATACAGAAGCAATACATTTAGTCACAATTTGACTATAGAATATAGAAGCTATGCATTTAGTCACAATTTGACTATATAATACAGAAGCAATACATTTAGTCACAATTTGACTATAGAATATAGAAGCTATGCATTTAGTCACAATTTGACTATAGAATATAGAAGCTATGCATTTAGTCACAATTTGACTATAGAATACATAACTGTAATGCTTCATTCCGTCTTGCCAGACGTTAGTAGTTGCACTTTGGAAAAAGGCTGTAACTATCCTCCATGGCGATTAGGAATGTGACGTGTAAGGTCATTCCGTGCACAGAAGCGTCTCCCACAGTGTGTGCAAGGAAAGTCAGAACCGTCTTTAGCATTACATGGTGTGGAGTGTCTTCTCAAACGCTGAGCCCTTAGCCTATCAGCAATCAGTATCTCCTTTGTATGTATTCCCTGCTTGAATCCTGCTCCTCCATGTAAAACGATCAATGGCATCCTGTTCCCATGATTCAAATTCTATGCCTGCATCATTCATATCCCGCTTGCACACATCTTTGTTCCGAGGTAGTGGCCGGCCCGAGACCTTTTCGCTAACTGTTATTATCCATAGAGAAGATCTTTTGGTATTCTGCCATCATCCATCCTCCGAGTATGTCCCAGCTATCGATGACTAAGCATATAGTGTATTTAGTCACAATTTGAGAATAGCATACATAACTATAGTGTATTTAGCCACAATTTGAGAATAGCATACATAACTATAGTGTATTTAGCCACAATTTGAAAATAGCATACATAACTATAGTGTATTTAGCCACAATTTGAAAATAGCATACATAACTAAAGTGTATTTAGCCACAATTTGAAAATAGCATACATAACTATAGTGTATTTAGCCACAATTTGAAAATAGCATACATAACTATAGTGTATTTAGTCACAATTTGAGAATAGCATACATAACTATAGTGTATTTAGTCACAATTTGAGAATAGCATACATAACTATAGTGTATTTAGCCACAATTTGAAAATAGCATACATAACTATAGTGTATTTAGCCACAATTTGAAAATAGCATACATAACTATAGTGTATTTAGCCACAATTTGAAAATAGCATACATAACTATAGTGTATTTAGTCACAATTTGAGAATAGCATACATAACTATAGTGTATTTAGTCACAATTTGAGAATAGTATACATAACTATAGTGTATTTAGTCACAATTTGAGAATAGCATACATAACTATAGTGTATTTAGCCACAATTTGAAAATAGCATACATAACTATAGTGTATTTAGTCACAATTTGAGAATAGCATACATAACTATAGTGTATTTAGTCCCAATTTGAGAATAGCATACATAACTATAGTGTATTTAGTCACAATTTGAGAATAGCATACATAACTATAGTGTATTTAGTCACAATTTGAGAATAGCATACATAACTATAGTGTATTTAGTCACAATTTGAGAATAGCATACATAACTATAGTGTATTTAGTCACAATTTGAGAATAGCATACATAACTATAGTGTATTTAGTCACAATTTGAGAATAGCATACATAACCCTAGTGTATTTAGTCACAATTTTAGCAACTAGAAACACGCGTATGAGAGTGTTCAGTCAAAATTCTAACAATGATAAACAAACGACTTGTTATATTTAGTCACAATTTTGACAATGAGAAACACATAGTCACCGTTTTAAACACACTTTTGATATTATTTATTCACAATTCTGACAATGAAAAATACACTTCTGAGAGTATTTAGTCATAATTCAAAGAATGCGAGCACAAGTCTTGTTGTATTTAGTCATAATTCTATCAATAAAGACATGCTAAACTTGAACAATTGTGTTTCTTTCTTGAACACCTGAGAAGCCAGAAAAATACTGAACTTAATGATTTAAGAGCAGTACTCTGTCAACTATGCCAGCAGTCCGCACCAAAAAGGGTAGTGGTAAAGTGGGTTCCATCCTACTGCAACATCCAAGGCAACGAGGAGGCAGACAGACTGGCAAAAGAAGGTGCAAGACTACCACAACCAGATCCTAGTATGACCTACGAAGAGTCCAAAAGGTTTATTAAGGCCACATACATGACCAAATGGGAAACAGAACATACTGACTACACAAAAAATGATGCATATTACCAGTTGAACAGAAGAGAGCAGGTCGTAGTCTTCAGACTTCGCACAGGCCACAATAGACTGAGGTACCACCTATTCAATAAACTGAAGATAGGTGGCACTGACGAATGCACCTGTGGTACAGGGAATATGACCGCTGAACATCTGCTGCAAAATTGCCCGACATACGAGGACCAGAGAAAGCACATGTGGCCATCACCAGTGCCAATACTAGACAAGCTCTATGGCAGTGTCGACAGCCTCAGGATGACAGCTGCTTTCTTCGAACAAATACAAGTTGACGTCTGACAGCGTACGAAGAAGAAGAAGAAGAAGAAGAAGAAGAAGAACACACGAGAAACACAAGTCAGCCACACCATCTATCCCAGCTTGTCCTGTTAAGCCAGTCTATATTTGGCCATCTCCTCAATATGCCTTATATGGCAGGGCTGAAGCTGCAGTCATCAAGTTCACAGCAGTCAGTGACTCATATCTGAGTGTATGTGTCAGAGTCAGTGAACCAGACTATATTCTGCCTCCAAGTATTGGTCCTGTAACCAGACTGCACACGTGCGGACTGGTTGAGAAAATATGGGTCGAAGGTAAAGGTGAAGGTGGTTCTCATAGCAACAGTTGCCGTCGGGGATGAAGATAACTCTTCATGAACTAAGCCGCAGCCTATGTGAGGTGCGGTGGCCAGTTCCCTTCCTTGCTGTTTATTCCTTCCATCTCATACAACAGGTACCCATTTACAGCTGGGTCCACTGGAGAAGTGGTCGTACCAGGAACGAACCACACCCGGATTTTGTTTCTATTCATCCTTGATTTCGAAACATATTGTGCTGTAAACCCAGTCTTAGCAAGCCAGCTGACTGTCGACTAGGCTACACGCTAAGATAGGCTACACACTAAGAGGAAAGGAAAGTCTAGATAAAAAGGTTTGAAGTGGTAAAACCAGATGTATTGAATCAAAAGGTGCAAGTGTCGCGGTAAACTACGAGACAACGTGAGATAAATGATGTCTCAAGTCAACAATAAAAGCCAGATTGAATATTAACACAGAGAAAACGAAAAATATGATAATTAGCAAAGTGGACTCAAAATCTGCTCTACATAAAGCAGTAAACTAACCACTAGAACAGATCGTATCTCCTATCTTGGAGATGTAACTGAGCATGGGAGATAGGAATCAGGAAGAGAATATTGAAAGTCAAATCTGTTTCCCCCAAAATGAGTCATATATTGACATTCAAGCAAGTCACTCACACATTAAAAATTAAAATGACTGAATGTTATACTGTACTGAAGTAGTTTTATGGATCAAGATGTCGAGCGGCGCATGAGCTGCAGTAGTCAGTGACCCATAGTTGACTGCTAGTGTCAGGGCCTGCGAACCAGAGCTACCAAGACCCTTTTACACCTCCACGCGATGATCCTGGATAATAGGATGCAACAGAGCATATTGGCTAAGGAGAAGGGATCAAAGAGGACAGGCTAGTCTGGTACTAAAAAAATGCTTGCTGAAGTTGGATGTGTCAGTCCGAAAGGTGCAAATATCGCAGATTGAGAACGAACGAAGTCAAGTCATACTCTACTGCATAGAAACATTTGGACAATGAACAAATGATTTCACAAGATATTTCATGCCTTTGAAATGTAGATATATAGATGAAAGGTTGCATTTAGTGGAAAGAAAATAAAACAAGGAAGTCTTGGAGAAATTAGGGAAGCAAAGAGAATTGATTAATGAAGTGAGAGTCAGACAGTTCAAATATTTGAGTCACATCACAAGACATAACAACTTGGTGACAACAATCCTGAAGGAAAGGTCAAGGCAACCGTGCTAGAGGTAGGCAACGCTGTAAGTGGGGGGACAACATTAACAAATGGACAGAAAATAGTCTAGCAGATTGTACCAACAAGGCAAGAGACAGAGGACATTGAAGATCCATTGCAGCTGACTTCCACTGCGGAGGTGGTACATGAACTGATCTGAATGTTCCTTTTATGAAGAATGATGAAGAAGAAGAAGAGAGAATCCACTTCGATGTGCCTTTTGTAACTCTTCATAGAATCCTCTTCGATGTGCCTTTTGTAACTCTTCATAGAATCCTCTTCGATGTGCCTTTTGTAACTCTTCATAGAATCCTCTTCGATGTGCCTTTTGTAACTCTTCATAGAATCCTCTTCGATGTGCCTTTTGTAACTCTTCATAGAATCCTCTTCGATGTGCCTTTTGTAACTCTTCATAGAATCCTCTTCGATGTGCCTTTTGTAACTCTTCATAGAATCCCCTTCGATGTGCCTTTTGTAACTCTTCATAGAATCCCCTTCGATGTGCCTTTTGTAACTCTTCATAGAATCCTCTTCGATGTGCCTTTTGTAACTCTTCATAGAATCCTCTTCGATGTGCCTTTTGTAACTCTTCATAGAATCCTCTTCGATTTGCCTTTTATAACTCTTCATAGAATCCTCTTCGATGTGCCTTTTGTAACTCTTCATAGAATCCTCTTCGATGTGCCTTTTGTAACTCTTCATAGAATCCTCTTCGATGTGCCTTTTGTAACTCTTCATAGAATCCTCTTCGATTTGCCTTTTATAACTCTTCATAGAATCCTCTTCGATGTGCCTTTTGTTACTCTTCATAGAATCCTCTTCGATGTGCCTTTTGTAACTCTTCATAGAATCCTCTTCGATGTGCCTTTTGTAACTCTTCATAGAATCCTCTTCGATGTGCCTTTTGTAACTCTTCATAGAATCCTCTTCGATGTGCCTTTTGTAACTCTTCATAGAATCCTCTTCGATGTGCCTTTTGTAACTCTTCATAGAATCCCCTTCGATGTGCCTTTTGTAACTCTTCATAGAATCCTCTTCGATGTGCCTTTTGTAACTCTTCATAGAATCCTCTTCGATGTGCCTTTTGTAACTATTCATAGAATCCTCTTCGATGTGCCTTTTGTAACTCTTCATAGAATCCTCTTCGATGTGCCTTTTGTAACTCTTCATAGAATCCTCTTCGATGTGCCTTTTATAACTCTTCATAGAATCCTCTTCGATGTGCCTTTTGTAACTCTTCATAGAATCCTCTTCGATGTGCCTTTTGTAACTCTTCATAGAATCCTCTTCGATGTGCCTTTTGTTACTCTTCATAGAATCCCCTTCGATGTGCCTTTTATAACTCTTCATAGAATCCCCTTCGATGTGCCTGTTGTAACTCTTCATAGAATCCCCTTCGATGTGCCTTTTGTAACTCTTCATAGAATCCTCTTCGATGTGCCTGTTGTAACTCTTCATAGAATCCTCTTCGATGTGCCTTTTGTAACTCTTCATAGAATCCTCTTCGATGTGCCTTTTATAACTCTTCATAGAATCCTCTTCGATGTGCCTTTTGTAACTCTTCATAGAATCCTCTTCGATGTGCCTTTTGTAACTCTTCATAGAATCCTCTTCGATGTGCCTTTTGTTACTCTTCATAGAATCCCCTTCGATGTGCCTTTTATAACTCTTCATAGAATCCCCTTCGATGTGCCTTTTGTAACTTTTCATAGAATCCCCTTCGATGTGCCTTTTGTAACTCTTCATAGAATCCCCTTCGATGTGCCTTTTATAACTCTTCATAGAATCCCCTTCGATGTGCCTTTTGTAACTCTTCATAGAATCCCCTTCGATGTGCCTTTTGTAACTTTTCATAGAATCCCCTTCGATGTGCCTTTTGTAACTCTTCATAGAATCCCCTTCGATGTGCCTTTTGTAACTCTTCATAGAATCCCCTTCGATGTGCCTTTTGTAACTCTTCATAGAATCCTCTTCGATGTGCCTTTTGTAACTCTTCATAGAATCCTCTTCGATGTGCCTTTTGTAACTCTTCATAGAATCCCCTTCGATGTGCCTTTTGTAACTCTTCATAGAATCCCCTTCGATGTGCCTGTTGTAACTCTTCATAGAATCCTCTTCGATGTGCCTGTTGTAACTCTTCATAGAATCCCCTTCGATGTGCCTGTTGTAACTCTTCATAGAATCCCCTTCGATGTGCCTGTTGTAACTCTTCATAGAATCCCCTTCGATGTGCCTGTTGTAACTCTTCATAGAATCCCCTTCGATGTGCCTTTTGTAACTCTTCATAGAATCCCCTTCGATGTGCCTGTTGTAACTCTTCATAGAATCCCCTTCGATGTGCCTGTTGTAACTCTTCATAGAATCCCCTTCGATGTGCCTGTTGTAACTCTTCATAGAATCCCCTTCGATGTGCCTGTTGTAACTCTTCATAGAATCCCCTTCGATGTGCCTTTTGTAACTCTTCATAGAATCCCCTTCGATGTGCCTGTTGTAACTCTTCATAGAATCCCCTTCGATGTGCCTGTTGTAACTCTTCATAGAATCCCCTTCGATGTGCCTGTTGTAACTCTTCATAGAATCCTCTTCGATGTGCCTTTTGTAACTCTTCATAGAATCCTCTTCGATGTGCCTTTTGTAACTCTTCATAGAATCCTCTTCGATGTGCCTGTTGTAACTCTTCATAGAATCCTCTTCGATGTGCCTTTTGTAACTCTTCATAGAATCCCCTTCGATGTGCCTTTTGTAACTCTTCATAGAATCCTCTTCGATGTGCCTTTTGTAACTCTTCATAGAATCCTCTTCGATGTGCCTTTTGTAACTCTTCATAGAATCCCCTTCGATGTGCCTTTTGTAACTCTTCATAGAATCCCCTTCGATGTGCCTGTTGTAACTCTTCATAGAATCCCCTTCGATGTGCCTGTTGTAACTCTTCATAGAATCCTCTTCGATGTGCCCGTTGTAACTCTTCATAGAATCCCCTTCGATGTGCCTGTTGTAACTCTTCATAGAATCCCCTTCGATGTGCCTGTTGTAACTCTTCATAGAATCCCCTTCGATGTGCCTGTTGTAACTCTTCATAGAATCCCCGTCGATGTGCCTGTTGTAACTCTTCATAGAATCCCCTTCGATGTGCCTGTTGTAACTCTTCATAGAATCCTCTTCGATGTGCCTGTTGTAACTCTTCATAGAATCCCCTTCGATGTGCCTTTTGTAACTCTTCATAGAATCCCCTTCGATGTGCCTGTTGTAACTCTTCATAGAATCCTCTTCGATTTGCCTTTTATAACTCTTCATAGAATCCTCTTCGATGTGCCTTTTGTAACTCTTCATAGAATCCCCTTCGATGTGCCTGTTGTAACTCTTCATAGAATCCTCTTCGATGTGCCTTTTGTAACTCTTCATAGAATCCCCTTCGATGTGCCTGTTGTAACTCTTCATAGAATCCCCTTCGATGTGCCTTTTGTAACTCTTCATAGAATCCTCTTCGATGTGCCTTTTGTAACTCTTCATAGAATCCTCTTCGATGTGCCTGTTGTAACTCTTCATAGAATCCTCTTCGATGTGCCTTTTGTAACTCTTCATAGAATCCCCTTCGATGTGCCTTTTGTAACTCTTCATAGAATCCTCTTCGATGTGCCTTTTGTAACTCTTCATAGAATCCTCTTCGATGTGCCTTTTGTAACTCTTCATAGAATCCTCTTCGATGTGCCTTTTGTAACTCTTCATAGAATCCTCTTCGATGTGCCTTTTGTAACTCTTCATAGAATCCCCTTCGATGTGCCTGTTGTAACTCTTCATAGAATCCTCTTCGATGTGCCTTTTGTAACTCTTCATAGAATCCCCTTCGATGTGCCTGTTGTAACTCTTCATAGAATCCCCTTCGATGTGCCTTTTGTAACTCTTCATAGAATCCTCTTCGATGTGCCTGTTGTAACTCTTCATAGAATCCTCTTCGATGTGCCTGTTGTAACTCTTCATAGAATCCTCTTCGATGTGCCTTTTGTAACTCTTCATAGAATCCCCTTCGATGTGCCTGTTGTAACTCTTCATAGAATCCCCTTCGATGTGCCTGTTGTAACTCTTCATAGAATCCTCTTCGATGTGCCTGTTGTAACTCTTCATAGAATCCTCTTCGATGTGCCTGTTGTAACTCTTCATAGAATCCTCTTCGATGTGCCTGTTGTAACTCTTCATAGAATCCCCTTCGATGTGCCTGTTGTAACTCTTCATAGAATCCTCTTCGATGTGCCTGTTGTAACTCTTCATAGAATCCTCTTCGATGTGCCTGTTGTAACTCTTCATAGAATCCCCTTCGATGTGCCTGTTGTAACTCTTCATAGAATCCTCTTCGATGTGCCTGTTGTAACTCTTCATAGAATCCCCTTCGATGTGCCTGTTGTAACTCTTCATAGAATCCCCTTCGATGTGCCTGTTGTAACTTTTCATAGAATCCCCTTCGATGTGCCTGTTGTAACTCTTCATAGAATCCCCTTCGATGTGCCTGTTGTAACTCTTCATAGAATCCTCTTCGATGTGCCTGTTGTAACTCTTCATAGAATCCTCTTCGATGTGCCTGTTGTAACTCTTCATAGAATCCCCTTCGATGTGCCTGTTGTAACTCTTCATAGAATCCTCTTCGATGTGCCTGTTGTAACTCTTCATAGAATCCTCTTCGATGTGCCTGTTGTAACTCTTCATAGAATCCCCTTCGATGTGCCTGTTGTAACTCTTCATAGAATCCTCTTCGATGTGCCTGTTGTAACTCTTCATAGAATCCTCTTCGATGTGCCTGTTGTAACTCTTCATAGAATCCCCTTCGATGTGCCTGTTGTAACTCTTCATAGAATCCCCTTCGATGTGCCTGTTGTAACTCTTCATAGAATCCCCTTCGATGTGCCTGTTGTAACTCTTCATAGAATCCTCTTCGATGTGCCTTTTGTAACTCTTCATAGAATCCCCTTCGATGTGCCTGTTGTAACTCTTCATAGAATCCCCTTCGATGTGCCTTTTGTAACTCTTCATAGAATCCCCTTCGATGTGCCTGTTGTAACTCTTCATAGAATCCCCTTCGATGTGCCTGTTGTAACTCTTCATAGAATCCCCTTCGATGTGCCTGTTGTAACTCTTCATAGAATCCCCTTCGATGTGCCTGTTGTAACTCTTCATAGAATCCCCTTCGATGTGCCTTTTGTAACTCTTCATAGAATCCCCTTCGATGTGCCTGTTGTAACTCTTCATAGAATCCCCTTCGATGTGCCTGTTGTAACTCTTCATAGAATCCCCTTCGATGTGCCTGTTGTAACTCTTCATAGAATCCCCTTCGATGTGCCTTTTGTAACTCTTCATAGAATCCCCTTCGATGTGCCTGTTGTAACTCTTCATAGAATCCCCTTCGATGTGCCTGTTGTAACTCTTCATAGAATCCCCTTCGATGTGCCTTTTGTAACTCTTCATAGAATCCCCTTCGATGTGCCTGTTGTAACTCTTCATAGAATCCCCTTCGATGTGCCTGTTGTAACTCTTCATAGAATCCCCTTCGATGTGCCTGTTGTAACTCTTCATAGAATCCTCTTCGATGTGCCTTTTGTAACTCTTCATAGAATCCTCTTCGATGTGCCTTTTGTAACTCTTCATAGAATCCTCTTCGATGTGCCTGTTGTAACTCTTCATAGAATCCTCTTCGATGTGCCTTTTGTAACTCTTCATAGAATCCCCTTCGATGTGCCTTTTGTAACTCTTCATAGAATCCTCTTCGATGTGCCTTTTGTAACTCTTCATAGAATCCTCTTCGATGTGCCTTTTGTAACTCTTCATAGAATCCCCTTCGATGTGCCTTTTGTAACTCTTCATAGAATCCCCTTCGATGTGCCTGTTGTAACTCTTCATAGAATCCCCTTCGATGTGCCTGTTGTAACTCTTCATAGAATCCTCTTCGATGTGCCCGTTGTAACTCTTCATAGAATCCCCTTCGATGTGCCTGTTGTAACTCTTCATAGAATCCCCTTCGATGTGCCTGTTGTAACTCTTCATAGAATCCCCGTCGATGTGCCTGTTGTAACTCTTCATAGAATCCCCTTCGATGTGCCTGTTGTAACTCTTCATAGAATCCTCTTCGATGTGCCTGTTGTAACTCTTCATAGAATCCCCTTCGATGTGCCTTTTGTAACTCTTCATAGAATCCCCTTCGATGTGCCTGTTGTAACTCTTCATAGAATCCTCTTCGATTTGCCTTTTATAACTCTTCATAGAATCCTCTTCGATGTGCCTTTTGTAACTCTTCATAGAATCCCCTTCGATGTGCCTGTTGTAACTCTTCATAGAATCCTCTTCGATGTGCCTTTTGTAACTCTTCATAGAATCCCCTTCGATGTGCCTGTTGTAACTCTTCATAGAATCCCCTTCGATGTGCCTTTTGTAACTCTTCATAGAATCCTCTTCGATGTGCCTTTTGTAACTCTTCATAGAATCCTCTTCGATGTGCCTGTTGTAACTCTTCATAGAATCCTCTTCGATGTGCCTTTTGTAACTCTTCATAGAATCCCCTTCGATGTGCCTTTTGTAACTCTTCATAGAATCCTCTTCGATGTGCCTTTTGTAACTCTTCATAGAATCCTCTTCGATGTGCCTTTTGTAACTCTTCATAGAATCCTCTTCGATGTGCCTTTTGTAACTCTTCATAGAATCCTCTTCGATGTGCCTTTTGTAACTCTTCATAGAATCCCCTTCGATGTGCCTGTTGTAACTCTTCATAGAATCCTCTTCGATGTGCCTTTTGTAACTCTTCATAGAATCCCCTTCGATGTGCCTGTTGTAACTCTTCATAGAATCCCCTTCGATGTGCCTTTTGTAACTCTTCATAGAATCCTCTTCGATGTGCCTGTTGTAACTCTTCATAGAATCCTCTTCGATGTGCCTGTTGTAACTCTTCATAGAATCCTCTTCGATGTGCCTTTTGTAACTCTTCATAGAATCCCCTTCGATGTGCCTGTTGTAACTCTTCATAGAATCCCCTTCGATGTGCCTGTTGTAACTCTTCATAGAATCCTCTTCGATGTGCCTGTTGTAACTCTTCATAGAATCCTCTTCGATGTGCCTGTTGTAACTCTTCATAGAATCCTCTTCGATGTGCCTGTTGTAACTCTTCATAGAATCCCCTTCGATGTGCCTGTTGTAACTCTTCATAGAATCCTCTTCGATGTGCCTGTTGTAACTCTTCATAGAATCCTCTTCGATGTGCCTGTTGTAACTCTTCATAGAATCCCCTTCGATGTGCCTGTTGTAACTCTTCATAGAATCCTCTTCGATGTGCCTGTTGTAACTCTTCATAGAATCCCCTTCGATGTGCCTGTTGTAACTCTTCATAGAATCCCCTTCGATGTGCCTGTTGTAACTTTTCATAGAATCCCCTTCGATGTGCCTGTTGTAACTCTTCATAGAATCCCCTTCGATGTGCCTGTTGTAACTCTTCATAGAATCCTCTTCGATGTGCCTGTTGTAACTCTTCATAGAATCCTCTTCGATGTGCCTGTTGTAACTCTTCATAGAATCCCCTTCGATGTGCCTGTTGTAACTCTTCATAGAATCCTCTTCGATGTGCCTGTTGTAACTCTTCATAGAATCCTCTTCGATGTGCCTGTTGTAACTCTTCATAGAATCCCCTTCGATGTGCCTGTTGTAACTCTTCATAGAATCCTCTTCGATGTGCCTGTTGTAACTCTTCATAGAATCCTCTTCGATGTGCCTGTTGTAACTCTTCATAGAATCCCCTTCGATGTGCCTGTTGTAACTCTTCATAGAATCCCCTTCGATGTGCCTGTTGTAACTCTTCATAGAATCCCCTTCGATGTGCCTGTTGTAACTCTTCATAGAATCCTCTTCGATGTGCCTTTTGTAACTCTTCATAGAATCCCCTTCGATGTGCCTGTTGTAACTCTTCATAGAATCCCCTTCGATGTGCCTTTTGTAACTCTTCATAGAATCCCCTTCGATGTGCCTGTTGTAACTCTTCATAGAATCCCCTTCGATGTGCCTGTTGTAACTCTTCATAGAATCCCCTTCGATGTGCCTGTTGTAACTCTTCATAGAATCCCCTTCGATGTGCCTGTTGTAACTCTTCATAGAATCCCCTTCGATGTGCCTTTTGTAACTCTTCATAGAATCCCCTTCGATGTGCCTGTTGTAACTCTTCATAGAATCCCCTTCGATGTGCCTGTTGTAACTCTTCATAGAATCCTCTTCGATGTGCCTGTTGTAACTCTTCATAGAATCCTCTTCGATGTGCCTGTTGTAACTCTTCATAGAATCCTCTTCGATGTGCCTGTTGTAACTCTTCATAGAATCCCCTTCGATGTGCCTGTTGTAACTCTTCATAGAATCCTCTTCGATGTGCCTGTTGTAACTCTTCATAGAATCCCCTTCGATGTGCCTGTTGTAACTCTTCATAGAATCCTCTTCGATGTGCCTGTTGTAACTCTTCATAGAATCCTCTTCGATGTGCCTGTTGTAACTCTTCATAGAATCCCCTTCGATGTGCCTGTTGTAACTCTTCATAGAATCCTCTTCGATGTGCCTGTTGTAACTCTTCATAGAATCCCCTTCGATGTGCCTGTTGTAACTCTTCATAGAATCCTCTTCGATGTGCCTGTTGTAACTCTTCATAGAATCCTCTTCGATGTGCCTGTTGTAACTCTTCATAGAATCCTCTTCGATGTGCCTGTTGTAACTCTTCATAGAATCCTCTTCGATGTGCCTGTTGTAACTCTTCATAGAATCCTCTTCGATGTGCCTGTTGTAACTCTTCATAGAATCCTCTTCGATGTGCCTTTTGTAACTCTTCATAGAATCCCCTTCGATGTGCCTGTTGTAACTCTTCATAGAATCCTCTTCGATGTGCCTGTTGTAACTCTTCATAGAATCGCCTTCGATGTGCCTGTTGTAACTCTTCATAGAATCCCCTTCCATGTGCCTGTTGTAACTCTTCATAGAATCCCCTTCGATGTGCCTGTTGTAACTCTTCATAGAATCCTCTTCGATGTGCCTGTTGTAACTCTTCATAGAATCCCCTTCGATGTGCCTGTTGTAACTCTTCATAGAATCCTCTTCGATGTGCCTGTTGTAACTCTTCATAGAATCCTCTTCGATGTGCCTTTTGTAACTCTTCATAGAATCCCCTTCGATGTGCCTGTTGTAACTCTTCATAGAATCCTCTTCGATGTGCCTTTTGTAACTCTTCATAGAATCCCCTTCGATGTGCCTGTTGTAACTCTTCATAGAATCCTCTTCGATGTGCCTGTTGTAACTCTTCATAGAATCCTCTTCGATGTGCCTGTTGTAACTCTTCATAGAATCCTCTTCGATGTGCCTGTTGTAACTCTTCATAGAATCCTCTTCGATGTGCCTGTTGTAACTCTTCATAGAATCCTCTTCGATGTGCCTGTTGTAACTCTTCATAGAATCCTCTTCGATGTGCCTGTTGTAACTCTTCATAGAATCCTCTTCGATGTGCCTGTTGTAACTCTTCATAGAATCCTCTTCGATGTGCCTTTTGTAACTCTTCATAGAATCCCCTTCGATGTGCCTGTTGTAACTCTTCATAGATTCCTCTTCGATGTGCCTGTTGTAACTCTTTATAGAATCCCCTTCGATGTGCCTGTTGTAACTCTTCATAGAATCCCCTTCGATGTGCCTGTTGTAACTCTTCATAGAATCCCCTTCGATGTGCCTGTTGTAACTCTTCATAGAATCCTCTTCGATGTGCCTGTTGTAACTCTTCATAGAATCCCCTTCGATGTGCCTGTTGTAACTCTTCATAGAATCCTCTTCGATGTGCCTGTTGTAACTCTTCATAGAATCCTCTTCGATGTGCCTTTTGTAACTCTTCATAGAATCCCCTTCGATGTGCCTGTTGTAACTCTTCATAGAATCCTCTTCGATGTGCCTTTTGTAACTCTTCATAGAATCCCCTTCGATGTGCCTGTTGTAACTCTTCATAGAATCCTCTTCGATGTGCCTGTTGTAACTCTTCATAGAATCCTCTTCGATGTGCCTGTTGTAACTCTTCATAGAATCCTCTTCGATGTGCCTGTTGTAACTCTTCATAGAATCCTCTTCGATGTGCCTGTTGTCTACCCCAGGTGTAGAACGAGTATTGTCTTATTATGTCCCTGGACGACTTTCATGTTGGGATCTACTCAGTTACTGATCGTTTCTTCTGCAACTATGAGTACGATGTTCATCCCCATTGCTGGGATCCTCTGGATTGATATATACGGCTAGGGAATAAAGGTCACTTGTCATTGTTTCACCACAAACTGTACAACCTAGGTTTTTATAGTGATGTTTTTTATAATTAAGTTGTTTACACACACACACTCTCTCTCTCTCTCTCTCTCCTTCCTTGCCCTCTCTCTGCCTACCTCATTTGGCCCTTCACAACAGCCAATCACGACTGCCGACCCCAACTGCTGATCAATCAACTATTATCGCTGATGTTGGAAGCTACTCGTGCCGATCTCTTCTCACCTCATGAATCCTCTCTGACACCAAACTTGGCTGCTGATGTTGGGAGCTACTCGTGCCTACCTCTTCTCACCTCATGAATCCTCTCTGACACCAAACTTGGCTGCTGATGTTGGGAGCTACTCGTGCCTACCTCTTCTCACCTCATGAATCCTCTCTGACACCAAACTTGGCTGCTGATGTTGGGAGCTACTCGTGCCTACCTCTTCTCACCTCATGAATCCTCTCTGACACCAAACTTGGCTGCTGATGTTGGGAGCTACTCGTGCCTACCTCTTCTCACCTCATGAATCCTCTCTGACACCAAACTTGGCTGCTGATGTTGGGAGCTACTCGTGCCTACCTCTTCTCACCTCATGAATCCTCTCTGACACCAAACTTGGCTGCTGATGTTGGGAGCTACTCGTGCCTACCTCTTCTCACTTAATGAATCATCTCCGACACCAAATTTGGCCTTGGTCAGAACATTTCACGTAAGTCTCCATGAATTTCCCATGTGTTGCTATGACGACGTTTCTGTTGGTTGTTTCCTTGACCTTGTGATAGCTGTAAGCCTCCTTTTTATTGGCATCACCCGATCTTTTACCGTTCAATGTGAAATGTTCAAAGAATCCCAGCCATCCTCTGTAAAAACCCATTTCTAAAACACTCATCAATTTCAAACAACGTTTCTGTTGTTTCTCCAACTGTCCTTGTTACCGCTGAACAGAACTGGACTTTACCTCATTAACTCAGTTATTATTACCTCTTTCTAAGGCTTTATTACGCCAATATTGTTGAATATCTTGAAAAAAAAACTCAATATAAACTCACACTGTCCAATGACTGTCGTGTCAAGCTACCTTAATTGTTCAGCCCTGTAAACCACCCCATCCCCTTTTCCCGTATCAAAGCAGTGGTTATAAATGTTGTAGCTTCTCTTTTTTCATATTTCTTTGTAATCAACAAATCCACGTTTGCTGTAGCCACCCTTGCATTGTAATATATAAAAAAGAGAGAACATTATCCGATGAAGTCAACCAACTTGCTAATTGAAAGAAAATGGTGTCAAAGATGGCACTTTATGCTCCCCTTCTAACTGGGATCCGATCCCGCATCTTGCAAGTCTAATACTATCAAGTTAGACCATAGTCACAAAATGTGCATTATTTTTATATGAATTATATCAAATGACGTTTTATTATGACAATAAACATGTACAGAAATCATAAAATAGTTCATTCATAAATATGGTGACATCCATTCAATACATACATCATTCATAAATCTGGCGACATCCATTCAATACATACATCATTCATAAATATGGTGACATCCATTCAATACACACATCATTCATAAATATGGTGACATCCATTCAATACATACATCATTCATAAATCTGGCGACATCCATTCAATACATACATCATTCAATTGATGACGAGTACATATATACAGTAAATATGTAAATCACCGGTTCGGACATCAGCTATGGATTACTTGATTCTTTTTTCATTCTTATAAAGTTGTTGGTTGGTGTTTTATCTTGTAAGACAATTGTTTGGTTTTCTTTCTTGTAAAGTTTTTGGTTCGTTATTCCTTGTTACGAATAATGGAATGCAACAGATTCATGTGTCATGTCCTGTAGGAAGCGTTGTTCCTGTGCTCTTGTCAACTCTGTTTTCCAATTAATTATTACAACACAAATCACACTCGTAAACCCGACCTGCTATATAAGTCTAGGGGACATACTAAGGGGGCACAGGGAAGCCGTTCCTTGTTACTCGGTTTGTGGGCAATGTTGGGAAGAGTTTAGTTCCCTCTGGCTGCCTGATAGCGAAGCACGAGGAATCCCATACATGACAAAGGGTTTCGCGCCTAATGAGGTTTTGTTGCCAGATTTCAAGACACTGGACACGAAGTCGATGGATCGTTGGTTCAGATGTTTTCTGGACATGTCAGCTTTCTGAAGCTTGACCTGTCCACCTCGTCTCAGGAGTATGACTGTGGCGAGTTGACGATTCACCTGAAGTAATAAACACAGAAGGTTATAGGGTGTGATTGGACAACATGCAAAGAAGACAGTCGATAACTTACTCAAATCAATCAATCGACCTGCCTCCTCCGTTCATCCATCCATTCATCCATCCATATTCAGCCTACGCTAATACTTAATTATCTCGTCCCCTTACACCTGTGCCCATCTCAACAAAGACCTTACCTGTTTCCGCCACGTCATCCAGGCACTATATTCAGGACTTCCAGGTGAGGGTCTGCCAGGTGTGACAGGCTCCGTTACGGCGGTCCTGTTGTCTTTCTCGTCGTGTAGAACCTCCTTCCTGACCCCATCCCCTGCTGGTCCATGTGCTGATATGACGACGTTTCTGTCGGTTGTTTCCTTGACCTTGTGATAGCTGTAAGCCTCCTTTTTATTGGAATCACCCGGTCTTTTACCATTCAATGTGAAATGTTCAATGTTTATTTCAAGGTTCAACGATTTATCTTTAGACATTTTGATGTCTTTTTTGTTCAGGTTGTTGAGAAAGTCAACATCTAAATTATCAAGTGAGATGTCGTAGTCAGGTTGCAAGTCATCCACCCAGGTGCTGTCAAAAAAGGCGTTTGTGGGGATCGTTAAACTTGTATAGTCTGCTATTGGGGTCTCGTCGTCTGCTGCTGTCTCGTCCAGCGGGAACCCCAATTCTTGATCTTGTATAGTGTTTTCTAGGAACCGTAATAAATCTTCGTCCAACAATTCAATAGGTGGAGCCGATGGTGTTGTCTCCTGGCTGATGCGAAGGCCACACTTCTGTGACCCATCGCGGTTATCAAATTTGGAACTGGAAGTGTTTTCTGTTAATCTGGGGTACAGGGGAGACTTACCCCCCTTCAAATTGTTCCTCTGTTTGTTTATGTTGTTTCTCTTGTTAATTTCTTGTGTGCTAACATTGTTTGCAGTGTAATCCTGTCTAACGTCCTTTCTGTACAGTCTCTCCTCAGGGACGCTGACGCAGTCATTATCCAGGTCTGTACTAAGGCCGATGTATCTATCCTCATAAAATTTGCTCAAGGTCGGATACAACTTAGAGGTCGCCATTGAGGTTCAACCACAGAGCAGTCAGCAATGTAGAATGTTAATTTCTAAAACTGTCTGACGTTTCAACAGCATCTGTGAATACGTAGATCAAAGAACATATGAGTGAATGAATGTAAGATATGTTATATACAGTTTATAACAAGTTATAAAGTTTGTAACTGTGGTCAACGTATGATAAATTAGGTGTTCACTGTAAGGTCTCTATGGATCTATGTAAGGTCTCTGTGGATCTATGTAAGGTCTCTTGGAATCTATGTAAGGTCTCTAGGGATCTATGTAAGGTCTCTATGGATCTATGTAAGGTCTCTGTGGATCTATGTAAGGTCTCTAGGGATCTATGTAAGGTCTCTTTGAATCTATGTAAGGTCTCTAGGGATCTATGTAAGGTCTCTAGGAATCTATGTAAGGTCTCTAGGAATCTATGTAAGGTCTCTTGGAATCTATGTAAGGTCTCTTGGAATCTATGTAAGGTCTCTAGGGATCTATGTAAGGTCTCTAGGGATCTATGTAAGGTCTCTAGGGATCTATGTAAAGTCTCTAGGGATCTATGTAAGGTCTCTAGGGATCTATGTAAGGTCTCTGTGTGTTCCGTATAAAATCTTTATGTGTTCCGTGCAAGGTCTCTGTATGTTCCTTGTAAGGTCTCTATGGTTTCAGTAGAAGGGATATAGGTTCCCCGTATACGTTTTCTAGGTTTCAGAAAAAGGTCTCTCTCTCCTCAACTGCAGATATCTATAAAAATAGACCTCTACACCCCCACATGGGTAGAAGAGGAGTGACCAAGTGAAGTGTGTGTAGGAGTTGTCTGAGACCTAACATGTAGGAGTTGTCTGAGACCTAACATGTAGGGGTTGTCTGAAATCTAACATGTAGGGGTTGTCTGAGACCTAACATGTAGGGGTTGTCTGAGACCTAACATGTAGGTGTTGTCTGAGACCTAATAATTTGGTTAAACATCCTCCATCATCAAACAGATTGAGAGACAGGCAGTTCCAACCAAGGTGAGCCTTACTTTGTGGGGACGAGCCGCACAGATTGAGAGACAGGCTGTTCCAACAAAGGTGAGCCTCACTTTGTGGGGACGAGCCGCACAGATTGAGAGACAGGCAGTTCCAACCAAGGTGAGCCTCACTTTGTGGGGACGAGCCGCACAGATTGAGAGACAGACTGTTCCAACAAAGGTAAGCCTCACTTTGTGGGGACGAGCCGCACAGATTGAGAGACAGGCAGTTCCAACCAAGGTGAGCCTCACTTTGTGGGGACGAGCCGCAGAGATTGAGAGACAGGCAGTTCCAACCAAGGTGAGCCTCACTTTGTGGGGACGAGCCGCACAGATTGAGAGACAGGCAGTTCCAACCAAGGTGAGCCTCACTTTGTGGGGACGAGCCGCACAGATTGAGAGACAGGCTGTTCCAACAAAGGTGAGCCTCACTTTGTGGGGACGAGCCGCACAGATTGAGAGACAGGCTGTTCCAACAAAGGTGAGCCTCACTTTGTGGGGACGAGCCGCACAGATTGAGAGACAGGCAGTTCCAACCAAGGTGAGCCTCACTTTGTGGGGACGAGCCGCACAGATTGAGAGACAGACTGTTCCAACAAAGGTAAGCCTCACTTTGTGGGGACGAGCCGCACAGATTGAGAGACAGGCAGTTCCAACCAAGGTGAGCCTCACTTTGTGGGGACGAGCCGCAGAGATTGAGAGACAGGCAGTTCCAACCAAGGTGAGCCTCACTTTGTGGGGACGAGCCGCACAGATTGAGAGACAGGCAGTTCCAACCAAGGTGAGCCTCACTTTGTGGGGACGAGCCGCACAGATTGAGAGACAGGCTGTTCCAACAAAGGTGAGCCTCACTTTGTGGGGACGAGCCGCACAGATTGAGAGACAGGCTGTTCCAACAAAGGTGAGCCTCACTTTGTGGGGACGAGCCGCACAGATTGAGAGACAGGCTGTTCCAACAAAGGTGAGCCTCACTTTGTGGGGACGAGCCGCAGAGATTGAGAGACAGGCTGTTCCAACCAAGTTAAGCCTCACTTTGTGGGGACGAGCCGCACAGATTGAGAGACAGACTGTTCCAACCAAGGTAAGCCTCAATTTGTGGGGACGAGCTGCAGAGATTGAGCGACAGGCTGTTCCAACCAAGGTAAGCCTCACTTTGTGGGGATGAGCCGCAGAGATTGAGAGACAGACTGTTCCAACCAAGGTAAGCCTCACTTTGTGGGGACGAGCCGCACAGATTGAGAGACAGACTGTTCCAACCAAGGTGAGCCTCACTTTGTGGGGATGAGCCGCACAGATTGAGAGACAGACTGTTCCAACCAAAGTGAGCCTCACTTTGTGGGGATGAGCCACACATTTGTAGTCAATAATTTATTCCCAGTCAAAAATATGAATCTGCCCAAAGGAACATATCCCCATGTAATTGTAAGGTGTATCGTTCCCACGAATCTACGACACCGTCAAGCATGTTGTCTCTCCCAGGCTTACCGACGGTACGACTTCACATCTCAGACTGACGTCACGACTTCACATCTCAGACTGACGTCATAGCACATCACTATCCTACAGTTTCTGTTTTACTATCAAACACGAGTAACATCCGTTCAGATTATTCTCTCTACTTCGATGTTTGAGCAGTGGCAGGTGGGCTTGTGTTGGCGGCCTACGCATATCGATGTGCAGTGTGGATTCTAGATTTGCGGAGTTCGTATCTATTGGTAATGTCACTTAAGTAATTAACGGTTTCTTTTTTCCTTTCCTTAAGAGTACAAATTGTATAGAATGTCTGTGGAGCGCTGATATTTTTAAATTTCTGCTTGATACATGTCTAAACGATGAATCGCGGATGGGACCCGCGAACAGACACAAATTCCATTATTTGACATGAAAAAATGTCAAGCCACGAGAAAGATAAATATGGATCCGCCTTCGATTATTTCAATATTTGTTTATGGTCAAGAGAAACAACTCTGGTGCGGCAGAAGTTGACATTTCCTCTTTTCCCCAACTAAAATAAGCCTAGCTGTTTTTATTTCAAGCTGCTCTTCTTCGTGGGAGTTGGCTACAAAAAGATAAATCAAGACAGCGTCTCCAAAACTGAATCATTGAAAGCCATATGAACCTGCGTTGTACTTTTTTAAAGTAAACATTTGAAGCAAATAAACTCCCACCTGAATAAATACCCAAGCTGGGAGAGCAGACATATCGTGTATGAAATAAGTTCTAGTCGACATTAACCATCAGCACGGAACAATGTGTGACATTGTCACAGAAAGTGTCAAATCTGTCTCAACTGACCACCAGCTCAGCCTCGTGGCACTCAACTACTTCTGCCCCAAGGACAAGTGAAACATACTGACCACCAGCTGAGCCTCGTGGCACTCAACTACTTCTGCCCCAAGGACAAGTGAAACATACTGACCACCAGTTCAGCCTCGTGGCACTCAACTACTTCTGCCTCAAGTACGAGTGAAACATACTGACCACCAGCTCAACCTCGTGGCACTCAACTACTTCTGCCCCAAGGACAAGTGAAACATACTGACCACCAGCTCAGCCTCGTGGCACTCAACTACTTCTGCCCCAAGGACAAGTGAAACATATAGACCAAGACCCCATACCATGTCGCTGTCATTCTGTAGCAGACGGAACGGGGTTTTACTCTCCCGGCTCACTGAGGCCTCACCTTGACTCTCCACCTTTGCAGTCTTAAAATCTATCACTTCAATAACTCTTCAATAAACTAAGGACACTATTTCCAAACAATAAAAACAAATTCTTTATTTCTACACGTTACAGCTCTTCCCCTTTTCTCTCATACACAACTTACTACACGCTCCTAGCTAATGGTTACCTAACTTAAATCACTCTTCTACCATACACAACTTCCTACACGCTCCTAGCTAATGGTTACCTAACTTAAATCACTCTTCTACCATACACAACTTCCTACACGCTCCTAACTAATGGTTACCTAACTTAAATCACTCTTCTACCTTACACAACTTCCTACACGCTCCTAACTAATGGTTACCTAACTTAAATCACTCTTCTACCATACACAACTTCCTACACGCTCCTAACTAATGGTTACCTAACTTAAATCACTCTTCTACCATACACAACTTCCTACACGCTCCTAACTAATGGTTACCTAACTTAAATCACTCTTCTACCATACACAACTTCCTACACGCTCCTAGCTAATGGTTACTTAACTTAAATCACTCTTCTACCATACACAACTTCCTACACGCTCCTAGCTAATGGTTACCTAACTTAAATCACTCTTCTATCATACACAACTTCCTACACGCTCCTATCTAAAGGTTACCTATGACTTCAAACTCTAAGTACCGCTAAACCTATAACTATTGTCATCAGTCTACTTTCCGTACTTGGCCAGCTACCACAGATGGTGCTGTTGACTATTCCACGATAAGTGTCACTTTTTACAATATTTTTTTTTTTCGTTCGCCTTATTTCTCTATTCCCCAAGGCGGTGTGCGTTGCACTGTGGTTTTTATTTTGCGCTTGTCGGCCCAGTGCATCCGACTTCAGCAATAATTTTATGTAAGGGCCTGTCTCCTCCTGCATTTTCTAAGGGTTTGCTTCCCCTGGGTAACGGCCGGTGCTGTGATGGGGATCGAACCCAGCACCTTCCGGTTGTCAGCCGTGTCACTTAACCACTAGCCCACGCCGTCCCCTTAACGTGGATCTGAATTATAGTGTATCGACACCGATGATTAATTCGTGGTTTAAATCCCAGGTAAACGTCCTTGGCTCTGTCCCTTAGCGACGACTGCCGATCTGCGTGGTGGATGTCGAAAGACTAGGCTACTGCTGGGAATCTACGATGGTTCTGCGATGCTGAACTAATGCTGGTTGACTATGTGTTAAATGGTAAAGTTTTCTCTCAGTCGATCTAAACCTGATAGGAAGCCTGTTCTCCCCTATAGCGGGTAGCTATGACTAATCTAGGATGCTTCTGTGAGATCTATAGAGACTCTGCGATGACTATAAACTTTATGAAAGGTCGCCCACGTGTCTGGACTGACCCTCCCTTGCCCCCAGCCGGCCGGTCGGAGAGCGAGGGAGAGATTGTTGTCTATCAGAGCCACGTAGAACGGGGACTGACCGTCCCTTGCCCCCAATCGGCCTGTGGGAAAGTGAGGGAGAGACTGATGTCTATCGGAGCCATGTAGAACGGGGACTGACCCTCTCTTTCTCCCAGCCGGTCGGTCGGAGACCGCTGTAGCACTTAGCTGCCTTGGAGCCGGTGAGCAACCACAGACAGGTGGAGGCGGACCAGAGGACCTGAAAGCATGTCCTTCTAGTCAGAAACCTACATTCAAATCCCTTGGCCAGTCGACCCCCACTCTCCCTCTGAAGGTTTGACAGAAAGTTATGAAGAACAAAGATTAACAAAAACAACAACCCACAATAAAGTTGTTTTCGCAACAACACATAAGTGATACAGGAATAATAGGGTGAATCACTGTGTTTTCCTTGCTATCAAACAGAGCAGACGTTCTAAATATAGCACTTGTCTTCCGTTATACATGTCCGTTAATGGACAGCTTAACATTGAGAGTTTTGCTGAGACTTTTAATTCGAACAATAACCGAACTCTCAGCAAAATGTCATATCAAATCAGGAGTACAACAAGGATGTGTGCTATCACCTTTGTTGTTCATCACATATGTAGACCACATTTGTTTAACAGCTTACCCAAATGAAGGTAGCAACATTGGTGAACTCTTAAATGGACTTCTTTTTGCTGACGATCAAGCAATCAAAACAAGTTCAGAACTACAATTACAGCAACATATTGATAAACTAAATACAGCATGTAAAGAATACAGCATGAACATCAATGTAGAAAAAACTGAGGTCATGAAAATATTCAGAATCGTCGGAGAAATCAATATCCCCATTGTACAACAGGAAATCAAACAAGTGAAAGATTTCACATACTTAGGTAGCATGTTATCAGCAGACGGAAGAATTACTGCGGGAATCTATAACAAAAATGCAATAAGGCAAATCAGATCATTTGACAATTAACTCCAAAACTTAATTGCAACTTAAGGACAATAACTACCAAAGGAGTTGTATACAACGCGATTCTTGTCCTACACTTTGTTATCAATGTCAAAACTTGACACGTTAAATGGAAAACGTTACACGACTACCACCACACAGCACCCTCACCACCACAACAAGCAATGCTATTTAGATACACCAGATTTAAAGTCAAAGGCCGACCACGAAAAAGGTGGCTTACAGAAATATCCGAGACAGTTAATGTTACAGTGCATGAGGTTCACAGACGTTCTAGAGATCTACTCATAACCTGCCGCTGAAAGGCATACCAGGATAAGTTAAAAGAAGAAGAAGACTGCTGTTCTCAAAAAGGTTAGCGAGCTCTAGGCATTTTCTCACAAGACAATAGATTGATTGGCAAGAGACACGTCAAACTTACATAAAAATGGCGAAAGATCTTTAAGTAGCGACAATATTCAGATATCCGAACACTACAATTTCACAGGAATCGATTATAATTTTCAAAATTCAGTTGGCGCATAAACAATAAATCATGAACCTCTGCAAATGTTTTATTTGTGCATGTCCTTGTACGCCCCTCTCTGCAGGTATCTTGGGGTGTCCTGTTTCAGGATATTGGTTCACTCCAGATACACACCTATAGTTTCAGCGTACTTGCTGCCCTTGTATAATTCATTTTATTGTTGTTGTTGTTTATTTTCCTGTTTGCTGGTAACACTAAAAAACAAAAAAAATACGGTTCTATTACGAAGTAAAGGATCGACGTGATCCCTGTAGTAGTGAGCGACACACAGATAAAGCCAAAGCATAGCACAACCACGCGGAAGATCCCGGTCCACCTTCATCAGCACGCTCGGGATGTGAAGAAAGCTACTACAACCCACCACTTTACGCTCTTTTCAGGCGCACATAAGAGTTTTCTTACTCATTATGTGCATTCAACAACAACAACAACAACAATAACAACATCCATCATTAGTCCCGTAACCTGAAGGGTCATTGGGGCACCAATACTGCAGATGGCTGAACCAGTTCCCTCCACTTGGGGCACCAATACTGCAGATGGTTGAACCAGTTCCCTCCACTTGGGGCACCAATACTGCAGATGGTTGAACCAGTTCCCTCCACTTGGGGCACCAATACTGCAGATGGCTGAACCAGTTCCCTCCACTTGGGGACACTAACACTGCAGATGGTTGAGCCAGTTCCCTCTACTTGGGGCACCAATACTGCAGATTGTTGAACCAGTTCCCTCCACTTGGGGCACCAATACTGCAGATGGTTGAACCAGTTCCCTCCACTTGGGGCACCAATACTGCAGATGGTTGAACCAGTTCCCTACACTTGGGGCACCAATACTGCAGATGGTTGAACCAGTTCCCTCCACTTAGGGCACCAATACTGCAGATGGTTGAACCAGTTCCCTCCACTTGGTGCACCAATACTGCATATGGTTGAATCAGTTCCCTCCACTTGGGGCACCAATACTGCAGATGGTTGAACTAGGTCTCTCCACTTGGGGCACCCATGCTGCAGATGATTGAACCAGTTCCCTCTACTTGGGGCACCCATACTGCATATGGCTGAACCAGTTCCCTCCACTTCGGGCACCCATACTGCAGATGGCTGAACCAGTTCCCTCCACTTGGGGCACCCATACTGCAGATGGCTGAACCAGTTCCCTCCACTTGGGGCCCCCATGCTGCAGATGGTTGAACCAGTTCCCTCCACTTGGGGCACCTATGCTACAGATGGTTGAACCAGTTCCCTCCACTTGGGGCACCCATACTGCAGATGGCTGAACCAGTTCCCTCTACTTGGGGCACCCATACTGCAGATGGCTGAACCAGTTCCCTCCACTTGGGGCACCCATACTGCAGATGGCTGAACCAGTTCCCTCCACTTGGGGCACCCATACTGCAGATGGCTGAACCAGTTCCCTCCACTTGGGGCACCCATACTGCAAATGGCTGAACCAGTTCCCTCCACTTGGGGCACCCATACTGCAGATGGTTGAACCAGTTCCCTCCACTTGGGACACCAATACTGCAGATGGTTGAACCAGTTCCCTCCACTTGGGGCACCCATACTGCAGATGGTTGAACCAGTTCCCTCCACTTGGGGCACCCATACTGCAGATGGTTGAACCAGTTCCCTCCACTTGGGGCACCCATACTGCAGATAGCTGAACCAGTTCCCGCCACTTGATTTTGTGACAGGATATTTGTTCCAACTATGGACCCTCCCCTCCACTCTCTGATGTTGATCTCCTACCGTCCAACAACAACATTACGCAGAATGACAAAACTAAACTTGTTTGTTTATCTGCTATTCACTGGTATCTCAAGACGTACGGTATGTTCAGCAGACATCAACACAACAAACTATTACACCCCACCACCTCTTGAAGAAAACAGAAACGGAAGTTCAATGAAAAAATCAATCCAAATGCGTAGTCTGTGATACAGATATCCGCTACTACAAAAGTTAACAAATGACGGTTATACGGTTACACTGAGGGAAATCCCCACCACGATGTAATGTATCAAGTCAGCGAACAAAACAGATCAGTAACGTACCATCATCCCAAACAGGATCTATTCTACAATCCGGAAGCAAACAGATATATTTACATACCAAGGTCCCATCCGTCTGAACCGGTGACTCGTTCATGCGTTCCATGTCGGCTGTCTTGTTGTTATAATATCACAATACCGACAACTATTGTATGCTCATGTTATTGTTATACGTTGTGAAATTATTATTTTTTTTATTATTATTATAGAATTGTGAAACAGCTACAGAAACTACATAGCGCTCCTGTGTACTTCGTCACCGCATTAACTTATGTGTACTCTGCAACCGCATACATTCATGCGTACTTCGTCACCGCATTAACTTATGTGTACTCTGCAACCGCATTATTTCATGCGTACTTCGTCACCATATACATACGACCTTAACCTTCACAGCTGACAAAATCAAATACATTCATAAATAACAACAATTACTTGTTGTTGTTGTTGTTGTTTGTGAATGCTCACAAGGAGTACGTTACTATTTTGTGGGCCCTGAAAAGTACGTTAAGTGGCGGGTTGCAGTAGCTTTCTTGACATCCCGAGCGTGCTGATGAAGGTGGACCTGGGTCCTCCAGGCGGTTGTGCTATGCTTGGCTTCATCTGCGTGTCGCTCACTACTACGGGGATCATGTCGATCACTCACCTTGTTAGTCAGGCTGCCATGAAAACAGCCCGTTTCCAGGAAGGGCTACTAGGAAGCCGAAGTGAGAATCTTGTCCAGTATATTTTGCCTGACCCTAACATGTCTGATCAGTATATTTTGCCTGACCCTAACATGTCTGAACAGTATATTTTGCCTGACCAGACGTTAGTCTTCCTTCCCAGAACAATAAGTTATACAGTAACTATCTTATTTCGCCTGAGAACTGGTCACTGCAGACTACTAGAACATCTATACCGACTGAAGATCTCACACACTGATGAGTGCCCATGTGGAACAGGATACCAGAACCCTGAGCATATTCTACAAGAATGCCCAATCTATAGGGACATAAGATGCCAGACCTGGCCAGAGGGTGCGGAGCTGAGACAAAAGCTGTGGGGCAGCCGCTCTGACCTGGTGAAGACTACAGACTTCATCATGGCGACTGGCCTGCAGATATAGCTTGACCAAAATATCCTGAACGCAAAGAAGAATAAGTTATACAGTTTAAATTACTTAAAATCAATACAAATTACTTTCATTTTATATTGTATGTCATTTCTGTGATCTAGAATAAACTGTTGATATGACATACGGAGGGAGAGAAAACGTTTGTAAGGCTGAATATAAACCGCTGAAATGTGTCACGAATGTAGAGGTTAAGTCAGTAAGTAAGTCACAAACTGATATGAGATAGCTGAAACTTGTAGTTAGCAGTTCCTAAAGGTGTCATTAGGTGGTAGAAATATCCAGCTTTGTGATTAATGTAGGTAGCAGACGTTAGATGTCACATGTACGTGCGCAGAAAACTGCTTAGTGCTTCCTAGAATCGAGTTTAGATAGACCTAAGAAAAAAGAGAAGTAGATTATCCGAACCTCCCAAACAAGAGGGCATACTACCCAGCCCAACAGATGTGAGTCGTCTGTGATAATCTTCATTCCACGCACAGACCACGAGCAACTAACAGGATTCCATTTACTGAGCAGATTATATAATCCTTTTTCTTGGTTGCTCGTCCTGACAGGGGCCTTGTGTCGTAGTTTACAGCCTGTCTGCGATATCTGCTTCTTTCGGATCAACACATCCGATTTTAGCACGAAACTTTTGGGAATAGGTTTGCCTTCCCTCTGTGATTCCTATTTTCTTAGCCAGACTACACTATTGCAGCCTGTTTCCAGGACCGCCACTTGAAGCCAGAATAGGGCTCTGGTTCGCTGAGCCTGATGCAAGCAGCCAGCTATGAGACGCTAGCTGCCGTCAGATCATTTACTGTGCTGTATCTTCGGCCTAAGATAATAGACTGAAGTACCAGATAGCAAATAGAGCTGAGTAAACGCCTTTCAGCTGCCGTGGTACAGCTATGCGGATAGATTGGGTACCCGGCTGTGATCAAGTAAAATGGTATTCAAAACGTGGTTAAGGCATACGTTGTGATTATATCAGTGGGGGTGGGGAGGTGTACGATTGTTTTTCTAAACCTTGTCTGTAAACTGCGTGGCGACCTTTATTCCCCAGCCTTATAAACCCCCTGGCGGGTCCCAGCATTGTAAATAAACATCGAAACGATGACAAGTTTCTTACTGAGCGCCCGAGTATCGCAGTAGTCAGAGCTCTCGCTTCTTGCAAGAAAGGCATTTGGTTCAATTGTGTGCGCTCCAATGTACCCAGTTAAGTAGCAGTGGCGTATCCTTGTCCTTAATATAAGGTGTGCTACATTCTTAGAATGCAATACCTTATCAAATCAATGTTTCTAGAATGACTTTATCACATTATATGTTACTTGAAAATGTATTTATCAGAAGGTCTAAATGTGGTCTACATATGTAATGAACAACAAAGGTGATAGCACACCTCCTTGTCGTACACCTGATATGACATTTTGCTGAGAGTTCGGTTATTATTCGAATATAAAAGTCTCAGCAAAACTTTCAATGTCAAGCTGTCCATTAACGGACATGTATAACGGAAGACAAGTGTTATATTTAGAACGTCTGCTCTGTTTGATAGCAAGGAAAACACAGTGATTCACCCTGTAATTCCTGTTTCACTTATGTGTTGTTGCGAAAACAACTTTATTGTGGGTTGTTGTTTTTGTTAATCTTTGTTGTTCATAACTTTCTGTCAAAACTTCAGAGGGAGAGTGGGGGTCGACTGGCCAAGTGATTTGAATGTAGGTTTCTGACTAGAAGGACATGCTTTCAGGTCCTCAATAATCAATAACTAGTCTGTAGACTTGTGCAACTATACAACTTCTATAACAAGTACAATTCTCACGCTGAATCTAGCTGAGTGCGGGACTTTTGGTGCACACATGTCAATTGTTTGTTAAAGGCTACACAAAACCGAGGCGTCCTTCGCGCTATCCTCTCTCACCCATATTTATCATTGATCTGTGTGCTGTGTTTCTAGCCGCACGCAAGCAAAGGTCCGTACTCTTGAACGCTGACCAACATAGTATTAAACTACTATTACACCTAGTGGGGTCTTAAACAACACAATGTTTAGAAAATTTGCAATATAATGTATCTTATAATTAATACATATACTCTCAAAACATACTTTTTATGTTCAATGTACACCACTGATGTACACCTGACTTCCTGTGAGGGCACGCATGGCGACGAGGAAAGACACTGGTCATCTGACCTGATAAACACTAAGATCTTGTACAATCAGGTTTCTAACACTTCACCCTCGACAGCAGTGTCTTATTATGGGGTGACCTTGACCTACTGACAGAATGACCCCCGAACATCTGCTGCAAAAAAATGGCCAACAAACGAAGTAGAGAGAGCGCAGACTTCAAGTTTCAGAATAATTTCAAGAGCAGGGGTGGGCAAGCTATGGGCTGAAAGTCGAACATGTACGATATATCTGCATTTCCTAAACTAAATATGAACATTCCTTTGCCAACGGTTGTCCTAAACAAAACAAATATAATGCCTATTTTATGGCTTCCCAAGTTTTTAATCAATTATATCGATTTTCACACTTAGAACAAAAATATGCGCAGTAACAACATTGGCAGACACGTTTCATTATGGCTTTCTGAAATATTTGTGGAGTTCAAATAGCTGGAGTTGACCCGCCTCCAACTCACTGACATGGTCTCTAGTCATTTGGCTATAGTCAACTATAGATGAACGAGGCCCGCAGCCTAGTCACTGACATGGTCTCTAGTCATTTGGCTATAGTCAACTATAGATGAACGAGGCCCACAGCCTAGTCACTGACATGGTCTCTAGTCATTTGGCTATAGTCAACTATAGATGAACGAGGCCCACAGCCTAGTCACTGACATGATCTCTAGTCATTTGGCTATAGTCAACTATAGATGAACGAGGCCCACAGCCTAGTCCCTGACATGGTCTCTAGTCATTTGGCTATAGTCAACTATAGATGAACGAGGCCCACAGCCTAGTCACTGACATGGTCTCTAGTCATTTGGCAATAGTCTACTATAGATGAACGAGGCCCACAGCCTAGTCACTAACACGGCCCATAATTATTTTGCTATAGCTGAAGGTGGCCCAGCACCTACTCATTGGCATGACCTCTGGTCCTTGGAGGTTTTCGACCCCTGCCATATTGAGACACACATGCGATATTCTGAGTTTGATAAAGATGTACCGAAATGGAGTAGCACAGGTTTAGCAGTTAGTTATCAAAATAGCTCATTGTTGGACTTATTGAATGTGGCACTAGGCTGGAAGTTAAGATCAGGCCCGTTTCGCAAACTTCAATTTTTTTTTAAAATGTCCATGCGTCTCAAAATGAGGCCTCTACATTCGTGAGGTCCGACACTGCAGCTGGTTCAGTCTAATAGGAAACTTGGCTCTGAAATAGTTTGTAATAAAGCCATTTCACTATTCCCTGTGGACATCAGCAATGATATTAGATCCAGCATGATATGTATTAAAGACAGAATTGAACACTTACCCACTCCCAGAATCAAGCAAAACGTCAAGCCCTGAGCGGATTGAAGCTAACAACACTAGTCCCGCGCGCGCACACACACTAACTGGCGGACAGCGAAACAGCGCTTAAACACGAAACTGAAATAAGCCGCGTCAGAGTACAAAGAATGTCACTACAGCAACACGATCGTGCCCAGCCACGGCTCGGTAGCGCAGCAGGATTGGGACAATGCAGATAAGGAGCGCGGGGGACGGTGGGGAGGGACCACAAACGGTACTCTGACATAGCGGCTTATATTAACTATTTGAACACAGGTAGGAAGGGACTAGCGCGTCTTGTTTAAGCCAGCTGGGTCAGGAAAATGATGGTGTTAATGCTAGCTACAACAACACAATATAGCGACAACATTCGTAAAGACAAGAATAGTATAACCACTAGGAGAAGATAGACACCAGACAACAGAAACAAAACCAAGCAATGAACGAGGCAACGAACTAGGATCTCAGACTCAACGGGCCTCCTTCTTCGATTCCTCTATGCTCCCTGAGATGTGTTACGGTGCTAAGACACGGATGTTCACATAATCACTGGAGGACACACTGAGAGTGACCCAGGCCTCTCTTGAGAGACGCTTGGTCGGAATCACTCTCCGGAACTATCCTATACAAAAGATCCAGAATTCCGATATACAACGATTGTCATTGGTGAATGATGCGGTAATCTATCAATGATTGTCATTAGTGAATGATGCGGTAATCTTTCAATGATTGTCATTGGTGAATGATGCGGTAATCTATCAACGATTGTCATTGGTGAATGATGCGGTAATCTATCAACGATTGTCATTGGTGAATGATGCGGTAATCTACAGACAAGGCAAAGCATAGATGATCAGATGATGTGATGGGTCGATGGAGCACGGCGACCAGCAATCTGGTACCCACTATTAAATAAAGAGACCACGGGGAAGACCTTCAATACGTTGGTCAGACTCTGAGACGCCTCTGAAGGAGTGTTTACCACCAACTGGACTTCCGATGTCCAAGACGGGGTCCGCTGGAGAAAAATGTTGGGACAAAGCTACGCTGAGGAACGGGTCATCAGGACCAATAACATCAATAGGTAGGGCACTCCGGATTCGAACCACAGACCTCCAGTTCGTTTCTTTACCAGCCTCTGTGTTGCAATTTGTTTCGATAATGCGGATAGCGTAAACTTTTGAGTGGCACGTGGGTTTGAGAGCTACCCTGTCGCGACATAAGTGTCGGAGACGAGATATTTTCACATCAAGCTATAGCCTACCCAGCTGTCAAATTGTCTTTCGGGACAGCGTGGGCTATTGGTTAAGTAACATGGCTCACAACCACAGTATCGGCCGTTATCCCGGGGAAGCAAACCCTTAGAAAATGTAGGATGAAGCAGACCATTACATAAAATGAATGACAAAGTCGGATGCACTGGGCCGACAGGCGCAAAATAAAAATACCGAGCAGAGCACACCGCCTCTGGGAATAGAGAAATAAGGCGAACAAAAATAATCAACCCCCCAAAAACTGTTTTTTTCTGTTAGGACAAGCTGCAGCAAGGTCAGAGTCTGGCCATCCAGAACTCGAAGAGACCGTGGCTCGTGCGTTTTTGCCCCAAATTTCCTCGTCAAAGAAACGCCAGACAGCTGATGTTTGATCATGGACTTGACCTGCTTCCAGGTCATGAGACGCTTCTTTGTCTTGTCCTGTTGGGCAAAGGTGCAGGTAGTCTCAGGTAATCTCACGAGATCTAAGCTTTTGTGAGGTAGCGTGGCCAGCTTCCTTGCCCTGGTGCCTTGTCTTTGTACAACTGTAAGCGACGTCCCCGTTCACAGTTGGGTAAACTATACGTGCCGAGGTAGGTGTCTTAAGACAGTGCCTTTGGTACTAGAGACAAACTATGCTACTTCTCTGAAATTCAGGCGCTCCTAACATACATAGGTAATACATAGGTAAGGTAAGATATAGGTAAGGTAAGATACAGGTAAGGTAAGGGACAGGTAATGTAAAGTACAAGTAACGTAATAATGAGTAACGATAATGTACAGATAAGGTAAGATACAGGTTAGGTAATATAGAGTAAAGGTAAGATACAGGTAAGGTAAGATACACGTAAATTAATAGAAAGTAAAGGTAAGGTACAGATCATGTAAGACACATGTAAAGTAAGAAGGTAAGAGAGAGGAATAGTAACGGTAAGGTGGTAAGGCAAAGATATATATATACACACACACACACACACACACACGAATGCATGCCCATGCATTCTATCACCCAGGGATGCAAAGACCATCAACCAACCCTCGCCAAGCAGTTCTGTCCTGTGCAATCTTTTCCACTTCCAGCTTTTTCCTGCTTTCTTTACTTCCGCCTCCAGATCTCGTCTCCATGTATTCCTTGGTCTACCTATGCCTCTCCTTTCCTATGGGTTCCATGACAGGGATTACCTTGTGATGCTGGCCTGGGGCTTTCTTACTGTTATATATATACTCTCTCTCTCTCTCCCTCTCTCTCTCTCTCTCTCCCTCTCTCCCTCTCTCTCTCTCTCTCTCTCTCTCTCCCTCTCTCTCTCTCTCTCTCTCCCTCTCTCTCTCTCTCTCTCTCCCTCTCTCTCTCCCTCTCTCTCTCTCTCTCTCTCTCTCTCTCCCTCTCTCTCTCTCTCTCTCCCTCTCCCTCTCTCTCTCTCTCTCTCCCTCTCTCTCTCTCTCTCCCTCTCTCTCTCCCTCTCTCCCTCTCTCTCTCTCTCTCTCTCTCTCTCTCCCTCTCTCTCTCCCTCTCTCCCTCTCTCTCTCTCTCTCTCTCTCTCTCTCTCCCTCTCTCTCTCTCTCTCTCTCTCTCTCGACAGCAGGAACTAACGAGCTTACTGTAAGGTAACCTATACTATACTACTTGTTCCTGGCCGTGGGTTTCCATGTCAGTTCAGTCAATGACAGCAAAAGCTCTTGTTGTTGGTCTATTTATAATTGTCCTTTGTAACAGCAGTCGGGGCCGAATGATCTGACATCAGCCAGCTAATCATAGGTGGCGGATTGAATCAGGATCAGCGAATCATAGCTGACCAAGATGCTATTCCACCTCCAAGTGACAGCCCTGGAAAGTAGACTGAAACCATGCAACATAAAACACAACATACAATAACATAACACAACATAAAACATAACATAAAACATAAGACATCGTAATATAACTTAAAAACGACACTTAACATAACACAACAGTGTTGTTGTTGTTTGCCCACAATGAGTAAGTTTACTATTTTGTGCGCCCTGAAAAGGACGTTAAGTGGTAGGTTGTAGTAGCTTTCCTCACATCCCGAGTGTGCTGATGAAGGTGGACCGCGAAAACAGCTTGTTTCCAGGGAAAGCTACATGGAAGAGAGATTGGGGTCTTCGTCAGTGTGTTGTGCCTGACACTGACGTGACGTTATGGTCAGTATGTTGGGCCTGACACTGACGTGACGTCATGGTCAGTATGTTGTGCCTGTCACTGACGTGACGTCATGGTCAGTATGTTGTGCCTGACACTGACGTGACGTCATGGTCAGTATGTTGTGCCTGACACTGACGTGACGTCATGGTCAGTATGTTGTGCCTGACTGAACTAGCGTCTCAGTTCCCCACAACACACCAAAAAACAGTATATACCACACCATAAAACATAACATACCACAACATAAAATATAACATACCACAACATAAAACATAGCATACCACAACATAAAACATAACATACCACAACATAAAACATAACATACCACAACATAAAATATAACATACCACAACATAAAACATAACATACCACAACATAAAATATAACATACCACAACATAAAACATAACATACCACAACATAAAACATAACATACCACAACATAAAACATAACATATCACAACATAAAACATAATATACCACACCATAAAACATAACATACCACACCATAAAACAGAATATACCACAACATAAAACATAACATACCACAACATAAAACATAACTTACCACAACATAAAACATAACATACCACAACATAAACCATAGCATATTACAACATAAAACATAGCATACCACAACATAAAACAAAACATACCACAACATAAAACATAACATACCACAACATAACATACCACAACATAAAACATAACATACCACAACATAAAACATAACTTACCACAACATAAAACATAACATACCACAACATAAAACATAACATAAAACATAACATACCACAACATAAAATATAACATACCACAACATAAAACATAACATATCACAACATAAAACATAATATACCACAACATAAAACATAACATACCACAACATAAAACATAACATACCACAACATAAAACATAACATACCCCAACATAAAACATAACATACCCCAACATAAAACATAACATACCCCAACATAAAACATAACATAAAACATAACATACCACAACATAAAACATAACATACCACAACATAAAACATAACATACCACAACATAAAACATAACATACCACAACATAAAACATAACATAAAACATAACATACCACAACATAAAATATAACATACCACAACATAAAACATAACATACCACAACATAAAACATAATATACCACAACATAAAACATAACATACCACAACATAAAACATAACATACCACAACATAAAACATAACATACCCCAACATAAAACATAACATACCACAACATAAAACATAACATACCACAACATAAAACATAACATACCACAACATAAAACATAACATATCACTACATAAAACATAACATACCACAACATAAAACATAACATACCACAACATAAAACATAACATACCACAACATAAAACATAACATACCACATCATAAAACATAACATATCACTACATAAAACATAACATACCACAACATAAAACATAACATACCACAACATAAAACATAACATACCACAACATAAAACATAACATAACATAAGACTTGATGTATTTTCTCATCTACCTGTATCAAACCCAAGCCCGTTATTCTTGATGCGCCATGCTACCCTGTCAGTCAAGCTTCACCGCCTAAATATAATAATAGCAGACTTCTGAGGGCACCCATTCCGAGCGATTAATCCTACCACACAATCTTGAGGGTCAAAGATCGCAGAGAAATCTGGTCTGCGGTGCAACCCAATTTTTTGTGTACAAAAACACACCTAAAGAAAACACAAAAACTGGTAAAGAAATAACAGGAAGGAAGTGTTAGTCAAACTATATCAATCATTGGAGATAGGTAAATTGGAAGTGTAGAGTCCTTATCATTGAGTGGATACAAATAAGATCTACAAAAATGATCATGAGATTATAGGATTACAGTTATGAAAAAAGACTCAGAAAAACTGGTGAACAGAGAAGAATTCAAGATGATTTAATAAAAGTTTATAAATGAGTCAATGGAAAGGATAAATTAGACTTTACTAAAGTTTTTCAAAGTTCAACCGACTACAAGAACTAGAGAGCGCAGTTTCAAATTATTTAAAGGCAGGTCCAGATTAGATATTAGGAAACATTCTTTTTAGTCAGAGAGTGGTTAATGCTTGGAATGCAGTGCCACAAGATGTGGTAGAGGCAGGATCAATAATTGCATTAAATAAAAGATTGAATGCTCACAGTTATTTTTAGTATCGGTGAAGTGGAGTAAACTGGCTGTATACAGACTATGTAGTAACTTTATCATAACTTGATTGGTTTAGAAAACTACGGGATCAAGATGCTGCGCAGCGCATGAGCTGCAGTGGTCAGCGACCCATAGCTGACTGCTAGCATTAGGGCCAGCGAACCAGAGCTGCCAAGACCCTTCTACACCTCCACGCGGTGATCCTGGATAACAGGCTGCAACAGGGCAGACTGGCTAAGGAGAAGGGATCGAAGAGGGAATGCTAACCTGGTACTCAAAAAATGCTTGCTGAATCGGATGTGTTGAACCGAAAGGTGCAAATATCGCAGTCACGCTGTAAACTACGACACAACGCATTCCGTTCTCTGGACTACATTCTGCTACTTAAGCCCTTTCAGGGTTTGGTAGTGGGAGATTGAGAATGAACGGAGAAGAAGAGAAGAAGACTCTACACAGTTTGTATACAGCTGGTTTCTTGGAGGATGGTTTTTACTGATGTGCGAGTCCATCTAAATAGACTCAAACACTAGAGCTAAGTAGACCCGCAGACAGTTAAGCGCCATCTATAGCTGCTCTTAACAAACCACATGGGGAAGGTACAAATAACTTGGGAAGATTTTTAACTTGAATATTGTCAGGGCAGCGGCCGCTGAGCCTAGTCTTTTCGATTCCCAACTGCCAAAGAACTTTTAACGTGCTCGACACTGAACACGGGTGTCCGATATCACTACCCAGAGATGGGGACGGCGTGGGCTAGTGGTTGAGGGACATGGCTCACATCCTGAGGTGCTGGGCTCGATCCCCATCACAGCACCGGCTGTTACCTAGGGGAAGTAAACCCTTAGAAAATGTAGGAGAAAGCAGACCCTTACATAAAATGAATGCCGAAGCCAGATGCACTGGGCTGACAGGCGCAAAATAAAAACCGTGGTGCAATGCACACCTCCTTGAGGAATAGAGAAATAAGGAGAATGCAAACAAAAGAAAACAACAAAAACAAAACTACCCATAGATTGGAGGAATTTTTATCAGAAGATCGACGTGAAAAAATACCCGAGGCAGACACCACAATCATGTAATAACCGTTGCGACAACAGAAGTACTGCTAAAGCTTAAATACAATCAATCAACACCTTCTTCTCCCTGGAGTAGACAGCTATTCATCTTCAACAAATAGATGCCTAGTCATTCTGTCGTGAGACATCCATTCCATTTCTGTCCACATCTTCCCAGTACATGCCTAGTCATTCTGTCGTGAGACATCCATTCCATTTCTGTCCACATCTTCCCAGTACATGCCTAGTCATTCTGTCGTGAGATATCCATTCCATTTCTGTCCACATCTTCCCAGTACATGCCTAGTCATTCTGTCGTGAGACATCCATTCCATTTCTGTCCACATCTTCCCAGTACATGCCTAGTCATTCTGTCGTGAGACATCCATTCCATCTCTGTCCACATCTTCCCAGTACATGCCTAGTCATTCTGTCGTGAGATATCCATTCCATTTCTGTCCACATCTTCCCAGTACATGCCTAGTCATTCTGTCGTGAGACATCCATTCCATCTCTGTCCACATCTTCCCAGTACATGCCTAGTCATTCTGTCGTGAGATATCCATTCCATCTCTGTCCACATCTTCCCAGTACATGCCTAGTCATTCTGTCGTGAGACATCCATTCCATCTCTGTCCACATCTTCCCATTTTCCTTTATATTTGTCTTGAGCATCCCTCTTCATGTGTGTCTTTGTCTGCCTCTACCTTCCATGTCTTGAGGATTCTAGAAAAGAGACTGCCTTGTAGTGCTGTAAGCTGATTACCTTAATGTATGTTCTATCCAACTCCAGCACCTTCCCCTCACCCCATGCTCCACTGATACCTGTCTCTTTCCTTCCAATATTCCCATATTTGTGATCTTATCATACCATACCAATGCGCTCTATTCTGTGCAGGCATTTACTGATGTAAGTTTGTACCTTTCTGGTTATTGTTTCTCTTGATCTTCATGTTGCAGAGCCGTACGATAACACACATCACATTAGAGTTAAAGATTTCTTCTTTTTAAGTCGGGCGTAACTTTTTGTATTTCCAGTAAGTTTTACAGGTGTAGTTAAAGCTCCTATCTCCTTTGTATTCTTATTTTGACATCATGATCTGTAGCTCTTATTTTCTCTATATTGCTACCCGGGTATATCTTCTTCTTCTTCATCGTACGGAGTCAGACATCAACCTTTATTTTTTCGAAAAAAGCAGCGGTCATCCTGAGGCTGTCGACACTGCCATAGAGCTTGTCTAGTGTTGCCACTGGTGATGGCCACATCTGCTCTCTCTGATCCTCGTATGTCGGGCAGTTTTGCAGCAGATGCTCAGCGGTCATTTTCCCGGTACCATACGGGCATTCGTCAGTGCCACCTATCTTCAGTTTGTTGAATAGGTGGTACCTCAGTCTATTGTGGCCAGTGCGAAGTCTGAAGACCACGACCTGCTCTCTTCTGGTCAACTGGTAACAGGCAACGTTTTTTGTGTAGCCAGTATGTTCGGTTTCCCATTTAGTCATGTATCTAGCTCTAATAAGCCTTTTTGACTCTTCGTATGTAACACTAGGATCTTGTTGTGGTAGTCTTGCACCTTCTTTTGCTAGTCTGTCTGCCTCCTCGTTGCCTTGGATGTTGCAGTGGGATGGAACCCACTGTACCACTACCCTTTTTGGTGCGGACTGCTGGCATTGTTGACAGACTACTGCTCTTAAATCATTAAGTTCAGTATTTTCTGGCTTTTTAGTGCTGTGACCGGCCAAGGCATCTGTAAGCAGGCTATATGGCTTTCATTTCTTTTACCTGTCACCATTTCTTTCACTGCCGCCCCCAGTGCCTCTGCCTCCGCTCTGAAATTGCTTGTGTACTTACCAGTAGCGAATGACAGTGTTATTTTTCTGCCATTTGGTAGGTTCAGGAATGCCCCTGCCCCTCCGTTCTGAGTAGTGTTTGTTACAGAACCGTCGGTGTATGCATGGGTCCAGTCCTTGCTTGGGTAGTTTTTCGTTATTTACCTCAGGGCTACCCGGGTATATGAATGGTTGCTTATCTTGTAGGAGTGTGTCTCCAAACTCTTTTTTTCTGTAAGCTGTATTTTTTTCTCTGTGTATTATCATCCTAATTTCTATGACCTCTCGTATATCTTCTTCTTCTTCGGTCACTTCGTCATGAAAAGGATGTTGTCATAGTTTACAGCAAGGCTGCGAATTCTGCACCTTTTGGACCAACACATCCGGATTCAGCGGACTTTTTGTGTGGATTATCTTTGCCTTTCAACATCCATATTCTCTTAGCCAGACTACACTAGAGCAGCCTGTTTCCAGGGCCGACCCTTGGAGGAGGAATAGGGTCTTGGTCAGCTCTAGTTCGTTGACTCTGTTACAAGCAGCCAGATATGAGTCCCTGACTCTGCTACACCCAGCCAGATATGAGTCTCTGACTCTGCTACACCCAGCCTGAGTCTCTGACTCTGCTACACCCAGCCAGATATGAGTCTCAGACTCTGCTACACCCAGCCAGATGAGTCTCTGACTCTGCTACAAGCAGCTAGATGAGTCAGACTCTGCTACAAGCAGCTAGATATGAGTCTCTGACTCTGCTACACCCAGCCATATATGAGTCTCTGACTGCTACACCCAGCCAGATATGCGCCTCTGACTCTGCTACACCCAGCCAGATATGCGCCTCTGACTCTGCTACACCCAGCCAGATATGTGTCTCTGACTCTGCTACACCCAGCCAGATATGAGTCACTGACTCTGCTACACCCAGCCAGATATGTGTCTCTGACTCAGCTACAAGAAGCCGGATATGAGTCTCTGACTCTGCTACAAGAAGCCAGATATGAGTCTCTGACCCTGCTACAATCAGCCAGATATGCGTCTCTGACTCTGCTACACCCAGCCAGATATGCGTCTCTGACTCTGCTATACCCAGCCAGATATGCGTCTCTGACTCTGCTACACCCAGCCAGATATGCGTCTCTGACTCTGCTACACCCAGCCAGATATGAGTCTCTGACTCTGCTACACCCAGCCAGATATTCGTTTCTGACTCTGCTACACCCAGCCAGATATGCGTCTCTGACCCTGCTACACCCAGCCAGATATGCATCTCTGACTCTGCTACAAGAAGCCGGATATGAGTCTCTGACTCTGCTACAAGAAGCCAGATATGAGTCTCTGACCCTGCTACAAGCAGCCAGATATGCGTCTCTGACTCTGCTACACTCAGCCAGATATGCGTCTCTGACTCTGCTACACCCAGCCAGATATGCGTCTCTGACTCTGCTACACCCAGCTAGATATGCGTCTCTGACTCTGCTACACCCAGCCAGATATGCGTCTCTGACTCTGCTACACCCAGCCAGATATGCGTCTCTGCTACACCCAGCCAGATATGCGTCTCTGACTCTGCTACACCCAGCCAGATATGTGTCTCTGACTCTGCTACACCCAGCCAGATATGAGTCACTGACTCTGCTACACCCAGCCAGATATGTGTCTCTGACTCAGCTACAAGAAGCCGGAAATGAGTCTCTGACTCTGCTACAAGAAGCCAGATATGAGTCTCTGACCCTGCTACAAGCAGCCAGATATGCGTCTCTGACTCTGCTACACCCAGTCAGATATGCGTCTCTGACTCTGCTACACCCAGCCAGATATGCGTCTCTGACTCTGCTATACCCAGCCAGATATGCGTCTCTGACTCTGCTGCACCCAGCCAGATATGCGTCTCTGACTCTGCTACACCCAGCCAGATATGAGTCTCTGACTCTGCTACACCCAGCCAGATATTCGTTTCTGACTCTGCTACACCCAGCCAGATATGCGTCTCTGACCCTGCTACACCCAGCCAGATATGCATCTCTGACTCTGCTACAAGAAGCCGGATATGAGTCTCTGACTCTGCTACAAGAAGCCAGATATGAGTCTCTGACCCTGCTACAAGCAGCCAGATATGCGTCTCTGACTCTGCTACACTCAGCCAGATATGCGTCTCTGACTCTGCTACACCCAGCCAGATATGCGTCTCTGACTCTGCTACACCCAGCCAGATATGCGTCTCTGACTCTGCTACACCCAGCCAGATATGTGTCTCTGACTCTGCTACACCCAGCCAGATATGCGTCTCTGACTCTGCTACACCCAGCCAGATATGCGTATCTGACTCTGCTACACCCAGCCAGATATGAGTCTCTGACTCTGCTACACCCAGCCAGATATGCGTCTCTGACTCTGCTACACCCAGCCAGATATGCGTCTCTGACCCTGCTACACCCAGCCAGATATGCATCTCTGACTATGCTACACCCAGCCAGATATGCGTCTCTGACTCAGCTACACCCAGCCAGATATGAGTCTCTGACTCTGCTACACCCAGCCAGATATGAGTCTCTAGCTCTGCTACAAGCAGCCAGATATGCGTCTCTGACTCTGCTACACCCAGCCAGATATGAGTCTCTGACTCTGCTACACCCAGCCAGATATGCGTCTCTGACTCTGCTATACCCAGCCAGATATGCGTCTCTGACTCTGCTACACCCAGCCAGATATGCGTCTCTGACTCTGCTACACCCAGCCAGATATGAGTCTCTGACTCTGCTACACCCAGCCAGATATTCGTTTCTGACTCTGCTACACCCAGCTAGATATGCGTCTCTGACCCTGCTACACCCAGCCAGATATGCATCTCTGACTCTGCTACAAGAAGCCGGATATGAGTCTCTGACTCTGCTACAAGAAGGCAGATATGAGTCTCTGACCCTGCTACAAGCAGCCAGATATGCGTCTCTGACTCTGCTACACTCAGCCAGATATGCGTCTCTGACTCTGCTACACCCAGCCAGATATGCGTCTCTGACTCTGCTACACCCAGCCAGATATGCGTCTCTGACTCTGCTACACCCAGCCAGATATGCGTCTCTGACTCTGCTACACCCAGCCAGATATGTGTCTCTGACTCTGCTACACCCAGCCAGATATGCGTCTCTGACTCTGCTACACCCAGCCATATATGCGTATCTGACTCTGCTACACCCAGCCAGATATGAGTCTCTGACTCTGCTACACCCAGCCAGATATGCGTCTCTGACTCTGCTACACCCAGCCAGATATGCGTCTCTGACCCTGCTACACCCAGCCAGATATGCATCTCTGACTATGCTACACCCAGCCAGATATGCGTCTCTGACTCAGCTACACCCAGCCAGATATGAGTCTCTGACTCTGCTACACCCAGCCAGATATGAGTCTCTAACTCTGCTACAAGCAGCCAGATATGCGTCTCTGACTCTGCTACACCCAGCCAGATATGAGTCTCTGACTCTGCTACACCCAGCCAGATATGCGTCTCTGACTCTGCTACACCCAGCCAGATATGCGTCTCTGACTCTGCTACACCCAGCCAGATATGAGTCTCTGACTCTGCTACAAGCAGCCAGATATGCGTCTCTGACTCTGCTACACCCAGCCAGATATGCGTCTCTGACTCTGCTACACCCAGCCAGATATGCGTCTCTGACTCTGCTACACCCAGCCAGATATGAGTCTCTAACTCTGCTACAAGCAGCCAGATATGAGTCTCTAACTCTGCTACAAGCAGCCAGATATGAGTCTCTAACTCTGCTACAAGCAGCCAGATATGAGTCTCTAACTCTGCTACACCCAGCCAGATATGAGTCTCTAACTCTGCTACAAGCAGCCAGATATGAGTCTCTAACTCTGCTACAAGCAGCCAGATATGAGTCTCTAACTCTGCTACACCCAGCCAGATATGAGTCTCTAACTCTGCTACAAGCAGCCAGATATGAGTCTCTAACTCTGCTACAATCAGCCAGATATGAGTCTCTAACTCTGCTACACCCAGCCAGATATGAGTCTCTAACTCTGCTACAAGCAGCTAGATGTGAGTCAGCTCACACACTGCTGGATCTTCAGCTCCAGTTTTGCATTCTTCTTCTTCGTTCATTCTCAAACTCCCGCTACCAAGCCCTAAAAAGGGCTTTGTAAGTAGCAGAAAGTGGTCTGGAGAACAGAAAGCGGTGTGTTGTAGTTTACAGCTTGACTGCGATATTTGCACATTTCGTTCCGACACATCCAACTTCAGCAGGGTTTTAATTTTTTAATTTGATTATTTGAAACAAAAGAGCCAAGATGTCTACAGAATATCTGTAAAACTTTAGTGATCGGCCGATGTTCATTAGGAACGAAAAAAACAAATCAATCAATGAATACACAAATACAAAGCACTTCATGTAACAATGGTCATTTATTCAATGTAATAATTTCTAACAAGATATAAAAAAACAACACTCATCATGTTATCATTTCGTAAGTAGTGGTTTACATAACATGACAACAGACATATTCAACATTACGTGCAATACAACGATTAGGAGAACCAAGTATTCTATCAACAAACTAGACCCTCTCAAATTTCTAAACATTTTTGTTTACCAAGCATGAGAGAGTCAAATGTTTACTTCATCTTTGATTTCCCAAACACTGAAACAGTCAAATATTTGCAGCATTTTTGTTTTCCAAAAAAGTGAGACAATCAAACAATCTCCCCATTTTGCTTCCAAATGAGACCATTAGGCCCCACCGCTGGTCATTATAATCAAAGATTTGAATGGCTCACAGGATAATGGTGTTGTGCAAGGAATCTCAATAACCCAGGGGAAGATTGTGTTTGTGGTAAAGGATCCCAATAACCCAGGGGAAGATTGTGTTTGTGGTAAAGGATCCCAATAACCCAGGGAAAGATTGTGTTTGTGGTAAAGGATCCCAATAACCCAGGGGAAGATTGTGTTTATGGTAAAGGATCCCAATAACCCAGGGGAAGATTGTGTTTGTGGTAAAGGATCCCAATAACCCAGGGGAAGATTGTGTTTGTGGTAAAGGATCACAATAACCCAGGGGAAGATTGTGTTTGTGGTAAAGGATCCCAATAACCCAGGGGAAGATTGTGTTTGTGGTAAAGGATCCCAATAACCCAGGGGAAGATTGTGTTTGTGGTAAAGGATCCCAATAACCCGGGGGAAGATTGTGTTTGTGGTAAAGGATCCCAATAACCCAGGGGAAGATTGTGTTTGTGGTAAAGGATCCCAATAACCCAGGGGAAGATTGTGTTTGTGGTAAAGGATCTGGATGACATATAGGAAGAAGACTAATGAATTGTAAACGGATAATCTCAATGTAGAATGTGAATCTACGCAACACAAAGAGCTTGAGTCTTCTTTCTTTTTCTATCCCCCAGGGGTGCATAGGCCATCAACCAACCCTCTTTCTTCTTCTATCCCCCAGGGGTGCATAGGCCATCAACCAACCCTCTTTCTTCTTCTATCCCCCAGGGGTGCATAGGCCATCAACCAACCCTCTTTCTTCTTCTATCCCCCAGGGGTGCATAGGCCATCAACCAACCCTCTTTCTTCTTCTATCCCCCAGGGGTGCATAGGCCATCAACCAACCCTCTTTCTTCTTCTATCCCCCAGGGGTGCATAGGCCATCAACCAACCCTCTTTCTTCTTCTATTCCCCAGGGGTGCATAGGCCATCAACCAACCCTCTTTCTTCTTCTATCCCCCAGGGGTGCATAGGCCATCAACCAACCCTCTTTCTTCTTCTATCCCCCAGGGGTGCATAGGCCATCAACCAACCCTCTTTCTTCTTCTATCCCCCAGGGATGCATAGGCCATCAACCAACCCTCCCCAAGCAGCACTATCCTGTGCAATCTTTTCCACTTCCTTCCAGATTTTTCCTGTTTTCTTTACTTCCGCCTCCAGATCTCGCCTCCGTGTATTCCTTGGTCTGCCTATGCCTCTCCTTAACTGGGGGTTCCATGACAGGGATTACCTAGTGATACTAGCCTAGGGCTTTCTTAATGTATGACTCATCCATCTGCACTTTTTTCCTAAGATTTCCTGCTCCAATTTACCTTGTTCCGCTCTCTGCCACAGTCTGTAGTTTGTATCTTTGTAAAAACCATTTTATACCAAGAATCTTTCTCAGACATCTGTTGACAAAACCCTGCAGTCTCCTGTCATTGCCTTTGGTCATCCTCTAGGTTTCTGCTCCATACAGCAGGACTGGCTTCACATTTGAATTGAAAATCCTTATTTTTGTCTTCCGTCTTATTTCCTTGGAGTTCCATATGGTATTCAACATTCCGAATGCAATTCTTGCTTTTTGTATCCTTGTTTTTATATCCTCGTCTGTCCCTCCTTCCTTGTTGATGATACTTCCTAGTAAATACTTCTACCTCTTACGGTGGTGTTCCTCTTAGCCTGATTGCTTCTGTGTTTGCTGCTTGAGTCTAACACACACATACAAAGAGCTTGAGTCTCAGACACACAAGGAGCTTGAGTCTAAGACACACACAAAGAACTTGAGTCTAACACAAACACACACACAAAGATCTTGAGTCTAACACACATACAAAGAGCTTGAGTCTAAGACACACACAAAGAGCTTGAGTCTAAGACACACACAAAGAACTTGAGTCTAACACACACACAAAGAACTTGAGTCTAACACACACATACAAAGAGCTTGAGTCTAAGACACACACAAAGAGCTTGAGTCTAACACACACAAAGAACTTAAGTCTAACACACACAAAGAACTTGAGTCTAACACACACATACAAAGAGCTTGAGTCTAAGACACACACAAAGAGCTTGAGTCTAAGACACACACAAAGAGCTTGAGTCTAACACACACACAAAGAGCTTGAGTCTAACACACACAAAGAGCTTGAGTCTAACACACACAAAGAGCTTGAGTCTAACACACACAAAGAGCTTGAGTCTAAGACACACACAAAGAGCTTGAGTCTAACAGACACACAAAGAACTTGAGTCTAACACACACACACACAAAGAGCTTGAGTCTAAGACACACACAAAGAGCTTGAGTCTAATACAAAGAGCAATATTTTGGCAGTGGGGGAGGGGTTGAAGAGAGCAACTGTACTTTGGAAAATAAACCTATTTTAAACATAAATGCTGAAGTGGGCAATCACAGAACATACTCCACCTTAGACAACAAGGTGAATGGGGGAACAGGTGAATGGGGTAAACAGGTGAAAACAAAGGTAGGGACTGTCATTGAAGGTCTTACCATTTCCTCTCTATTGACACTTTACGCTATACGACCATTTCCTCTCTATTGACACTTTACGCTATACGACCATTTCCTCTCTATTGACACTTTACGCTATACGACCATTTCCTCTCTATTGACACTTTACGCTATACGACCATTTCCTCTCTATTGACACTTTACGCTATACGACCATTTCCTCTCTATTGACACTTTACGCTATACGACCATTTCCTCTCTATTGACACTTTACGCTATACGACCATTTCCTCTCTATTGACACTTTACGCTATACGACCATTTCCTCTCTATTGACACTTTACGCTATACGACCATTTCCTCTCTATTGACACTTTACGCTATACGACCATTTCCTCTCTATTGACACTTTACGCTATACGACCATTTCCTCTCTATTGACACTTTACGCTATACGACCATTTCCTCTCTATTGACACTTTACGCTATACGACCATTTCCTCTCTATTGACACTTTACGCTATACGACCATTTCCTCTCTATTGACACTTTACGCTATACGACCATTTCCTCTCTATTGACACTTTACGCTATACGACCATTTCCTCTCTATTGACACTTTACGCTATACGACCATTTCCTCTCTATTGACACTTTACGCTATACGACCATTTCCTCTCTATTGACACTTTACGCTATACGACCATTTCCTCTCTATTGACACTTTACGCTATACGACCATTTCCTCTCTATTGACACTTTACGCTATACGACCATTTCCTCTCTATTGACACTTTACGCTATACGACCATTTCCTCTCTATTGACACTTTACGCTATACGACCATTTCCTCTCTATTGACACTTTACGCTATACGACCATTTCCTCTCTATTGACACTTTACGCTATACGACCATTTCCTCTCTATTGACACTTTACGCTATACGACCATTTCCTCTCTATTGACACTTTACGCTATACGACCATTTCCTCTCTATTGACACTTTACGCTATACGACCATTTCCTCTCTATTGACACTTTACGCTATACGACCATTTCCTCTCTATTGACACTTTACGCTATACGACCATTTCCTCTCTATTGACACTTTACGCTATACGACCATTTCCTCTCTATTGACACTTTACGCTATACGACCATTTCCTCTCTATTGACACTTTACGCTATACGACCATTTCCTCTCTATTGACACTTTACGCTATACGACCATTTCCTCTCTATTGACACTTTACGCTATACGACCATTTCCTCTCTATTGACACTTTACGCTATACGACCATTTCCTCTCTATTGACACTTTACGCTATACGACCATTTCCTCTCTATTGACACTTTACGCTATACGACCATTTCCTCTCTATTGACACTTTACGCTATACGACCATTTCCTCTCTATTGACACTTTACGCTATAGAACCACTTCCTTCCTAATGACACTTTATGTGATAGGACCACTTCCTCCCTAATGACACTTTATGTGATATGACCACTTCCTCTATAATGACACTTTGTACTATAGGACCAATATTTAGTAAAGAAAAACACACAAAAACACAGAGCTTAACTTGCTTGAGTAAATTGACACAACTACTGATAAAATGTGTGTGAACAACATAAAAACACATTTTGCAAATATCCCAATTGAATTGTGTTTCTTTCCTGGGAATGGCTATTTTGTGCACACACAAAATCATGATATAAATACAAAATAAACATTAAAATCATTTTGTCCAGGCCGGGACACATTAGAATCAACGAAAATAAACATTGCAATATTTTGTGGTTGATAATGTGAGGTAGCATTGATGGGAAAACTTAGCACTAGTAATAAGACAGACATGTCAAACAAAGATATGCTTGGTAGGAAACAACTGCTTCCTTATAGGTCAAGCTGGTGTCACACAACTGGGTAGACCCATAGGTAGGCTGTTTCGTCGGGCATCATGGTTGTACATCCTCGCAGGTGTCCCTCATTGCTTGATTCACAATTTTCTTCAAACCTATTCCCTTTCTATTATTGATTCACAATTTTCTACAAACTTATTCAGTTTTTCTTAGCTTGATTCACAATTTCTACAAACTTATTCAGTCTTTCTAAGTTTGATTCACAATTTTCTACAAACTTATTCAGTCTTTCTAAGTTTGATTCACAATTTTCTACAAACTTATTCAGTCTTTTTAAGTTTGATTCACAATTTTCTACAATTGACGTTTAACTGATGTCTTCAACTTGGTTATCAAGTGATGTTTCAACTTGTTTGTCAAGCAATATTTTTAACTTTGGTTGTCAAGTGATGTTTCAACTTGTTTGTCAAATGACATCTTTAACTTTGGTTGTCAAGTGATGTATCAACTTGTTTGTCAAGCAATATTTTTAACTTTGGTTGTCAAGTGATGTTTCAACTTGTTTGTCAAGTGAGATCTTTAACATTAGTTGTCAAATGATATCTTCAATTTGGTTGTCAAGTATACCTGTCTACAGGAACAGATGTATTGCACATTACAATACTTCTATCCTGCTAATGTTCTCACATCATTTCTTCATGGCATCTTGCATTATAGAACTTCATACATTCTCTTGATTACCTGCGGCTAGGCTGTAACTGTCGCTGACCACCCATTATAATGAAACTATCTTCATCAATTCTGCCCATGACACTCTAGTTGCTTTAGCTTCCTCATGTACCCTCTAACCCAGATTTCTTTAGCTTCACTGCCATTACCTTCCTATGTCGGTTCCTGTTAAGGGCATGTCTGATTATATGATTTTCGAAGGAAATCTGCAATAAATGGCAAGAAATTCTTCTTAACCTTTGGCAGTCTTTCCAGAAGTATGGGAGCTGAAGACGTCGTCTGGCCAGAAGTATGGGAGCTGAAGACGTCGTCTGGCCAAAAGTATGGGAGCTGAAGACGTCATCTGGCCAGAAGTATGAGAGCTGAAGACGTCGGCTGACCAGAAGTATGGGAGCTGAAAACGTCGTCTGGCCAGAAGTATGGGAGCTGAAGACGTCGTCTGGCCAGAAGTATGGGAGCTGAAGACGTCGTCTGACCAGAAGTATGGGAGCTGAAGACGTCGTCTGGCCAGAAGTATGGGAGCTGAAGACGTCGTCTGGCCAGAAGTATGGGAGCTGAAGACGTCGTCTGACCAGAAGTATGGGAGCTGAAGACGTCGTCTGACCAGAAGTATGGGAGCTGAAGACGACTGGCAGTCTGACCAGAAGTATGGGAGCTGAAGACGTCATCTGACCAGAAGTATGGGAGCTGAAGACGTCATCTGACTAGAAGTATGGGAGCTGAAGACGTCGTCTGGCCAGAAGTATGGGAGCTGAAGACGTCATCTGACCAGAAGTATGGGAGCTGAAGACGTCATCTGACCAGAAGTATGGGAGCTGAAGACGTCATCTGACCAGAAGTATGGGAGCTGAAGACGTCGTCTGGCTGTCTGTACAGAAGTATGTGAACTGAAGACATTTGGCCATCTGATTAGAAATATGGGAACTGAAGACTTCGTCTGTCTTGAAGTATGCAAGCTATAGACGTCGTTTGGCCATCTTTCCAAAAGTATGGGAGCTGAAGACGTCACCTGGCCATTTGACCAGAAGTATTATATCTTAAAAGTCACCTGGCTGTCCGACCAGAAGTATGTGGCTGCAGACGTCACCTGGCTGTCTGACCAGAAGTATGGGAACTGAACACATCAGCAGCTGAAGGTATGCAGCTTGGATGGGATACTTTTAGTTACATGCCGAGTCTCTGAGCCATACCGTTGCACTGACTTTTGTGTTGATTGAACATACTAAATGTTTGTCTACGAATGTCAATGTGACTGTTCGAGATCCCCAGATGGTAGATGATGTGGACTAGACAGACTACTTAATGGCGGAGACTGAGGCGATGACTGGGAGAATTTCTCCAAAAAAATTTGCTCTAGCCAGTGTAAAATTTCTTCAATTTTATTTCTAGAGACAGGCTGTGGTAGTATTGATGATGTACCACTGGTTGTGGTCACGCTGATGGAGGTTGAGGGGGGTGTAAGGGTCTCGCTGAAGGTTGAGTTTGTGGGTGTGGTTGTTGTTGTGACAACATCAACTAGTGGCACATCATTGTCGGGCGGAATAAGAAGGCGCTTCACTGATTGCAGCATCTGAAAAAATTGAAGGTTAAAAACTGAGGATGACAATCTATAACTATCTTCATAACAGATGGCAGGAAATCATAACATACATAAATTAGTGAACAAGCAGTAAAGATAGACCAGCAATAGGATCAAGATGCTGAGCAGCGCATGAGCTGCAGTGGTCAGCGACTCATAGCTGACTGCTAGCATCAGGGCCAGCGAACCATAGCTGCCAAGACCCTTCTACACCTCCACGCGGTGATCCTGGATAACAGGCTGCAGCAGGGCAGACTAGCTAAGGAGAAGGGATCGAAGAGGGAATGCTAACTCAGTATTTAAAAAATGCTTGCTGAAGTCGGATGTGTTGGACCGAAAGGTGCAAATATCGCAGCCAAGCTGTAAACTACGACACAACGCATTCCGTTCTCTGGACTACATTCTGCTACTTAAGCCCTTTCAGGGTTTGGTAGCAGGAGATTGAGAACGAACGAAGAAGAGAAGAAGAAGAAGACCAGCAATCAAGTTTACCCAGTGGTCTCGAGGTAAGGTGCTCGCCTTGGGTGCTAGAGGTGGCGGGTTCAAATCACAGTGGAGACCAGATTTTTTCACGTAAAAATTCTCCCAAATTCTGTGGTAAAAATGTTCCCTGATCTCTGAATAGTGAGATCAGACACCTGTGTGCAGTGGGCGTCCGTTAAACATCCCTTGGTAGTTTGAAATCGAAAAGAGTTGGCGTAACGGTCATTGCTCAGGCAAATTTAAAGTTAAAATTTTCTCAAATTAATCTAGGGATTATCGGTCCACAGAGAATATGTTGCAAAAAGGGGATTGCGTAGCTTTGCCATCAGGTCTTGGTTATGTGGTTAGCGGAGCAGCTTAGATAGCGCCTGACAGGCTGCGGGTCTACCTCGCTCTAATTTATGCTTCTACCATCACCAGTCCCAAAAATAGGCGATCATATATTCCAGGGGCTACCAACCTAATGGTTGGTAACAGGTACTGGGATTGACCTGGCAAGTCACCAGTGGATTTTCACCTGTCAAAAAATATGAAACAAAGGAGGTCACACCTTCCCACGAAGTCTAACGACACAAGTGGACTGAAGATAGATAGAATGTAAAGGCTATTCATGTATCTACAGAGACAGACCCAATAATTTATACTCTCCTTGAATCCATTGAAACATTCAGAGAATTTTTAGAGAATACCTAGATTCTCTATCAACATTACACTCAAGAGATAGTCACCAGAAAGAGAGGAAGACCTAACATATGATCAACAGATTCTCAAATGGACACCAACAAAACACCTTGCTACTGGTGATAAATACACAGACGGGGAAACAGACAAGTCATATTGTAGTGAGATGTTATGTTCCATGGATCTTCTAGGTCAGTAGTACTCAACCTCGTGGTGGATACTCACATTTGTGTGAATACTCAACCTCTTGGTGGATACTCAACCTCTTGGTGGATACTCAACTTCTTGGTGGATACTCACATTTGTGTGGATACTCACATTTGTGTGAATACTCAACCTCTTGGTGGATACTCACATTTGTGTGAATACTCAACCTCTTGGTGGATTTTCAACCTCTTGGTGGATACTCACATTTGTGTGAATACTCAACCTCTTGGTGGATACTCAACCTCTTGGTGGATACTCACATTTGTGTGGATACTCAACCTCTTGGTGGATACTCACATTTGTGTGGATACTCAACCTCTTGGTGGATACTCAACCTCTTGGTGGATACTCACATTTGTGTGGATACTCAACCTCTTGGTGGATACTCAACCATTTTTGAGGGTGCAACCTCATTAAGTAGTATTTGATGTAGACTACTTCATGACACAATGAGTGGCTGAGTTGCAGAATACTTACTCTTCATGGCAAAGGCAACAGGTTCAATCGCTAAATCAACACACTCTAGTCAACACAGCCGTAAATAGGTACCTGGCTTATTGCTAGGGAACGAAAGACACTAACTGGCCAACCCAATACCTTAAATTGATGTGGCCTAGTACAAAGAAGTCTCCCCCACATCATCCCCAACAGCAGTGTTTGCTATGGGACTAGCTTTGGAGTATAGGGCCACCACTGCAGCTGCATTCCTTTGGGAAGCCTGCGCCAAAGCACCCTGCATATTTTTCAGTGGTGGTTTCCGTAGCAATTTGTTTTAAAAGATGAGGTTGTAAACTCCATGCACGACTCTTCTTAGCCACCTTTTGCAACACGCATTTAGGTGTACGGTCCTATTCTTTCTTCCCCAGTAAGCGACTCCAGGATCCCCCTTGCCAATCAACCAAATCTAAAAGTTGATTTCAATATACAAGTAAACACAAAATTAACCTTAACGTAGCTTTTCCTGTTACTAACAAATATTAGTTACCTGTTGACTTTCCATTGTACCACTATTTTCATTTTGGTAGCTTCTTATCTCTTTGAACCCGTGACGGGATCAAGATGTTGAGCAGCGCAAGAGCTGCAGTGGTCAGCGACCCATAGCTGACTGCTAGCGTCAGGGCCAGCGAACCATAGCTGCCAAGACCCTTCTACACCTCCACGCGGTGATCCTGGATAACAGGCTGCAGTAGGGCAAACTGGCTAAAGAGAAGGGATCGAAGAGGGAATGCTAACCTGGTACTCAAAAAATGCTTGCTGAAGTCGGATGTGTTGGACCGAAAGATGCAAATATCGCAGCCAAGCTGTAAACTACGACACAACGCATTCCGTTCTCTGGACTACATTCTGCTACTTAAGCCCTTTCAGTCTTTGATAGTGGGAGATTGAGAACGAACGAAGAAGAAGAAGAACCAGTGATACCGATGTGTATGTAAATATCCTATTCCTAGAAGCCACCCATGAATTGTAGTACCAGGTGGACCATTATTCTAAGGTGTATTTCAGGCTGTACTGCCTGACTTTGGGCAATAACATCGTGAGGGCTACATAGCACACATTTCTGGAGTACCCCCAATCTTAGGAACTGCATTCATGATTTTGGTGATGGAAAGCATTTTTGAAAATTTAGGAAATCGTCATTCAAAAAGACTAACAATAGAACAAGCCATTGAAAGTATTTTCAAGGATTTGGAAGAGGCTGATAAATTTGAATTAGATAGTGATTATTCTGAAAAGAAAAAGTGATTATTTTAAAGACGATGCGTACATCTGTGATTCAGAATATAATCATGCTAGTGTAACAAAGTTACAAGGGTCCAATGAGCCAATGTCAGGGAAGCCCTGAAAATACCGTGGGTGGTACCCACACATAACTTGAGAACCCTGCCTGAGAGGTCCAGTTCATTGAATGGGGCATTGTCCTCAATTCTCAAACAAAGCAAGTTGGGGCTATCCAGCCAGAATAGGTCGCGTTCCCAGGGTTTGAACTGGAAATTCTAGTGACCAAGAGGTCATTCAGTAGTTTGCAAAACAAGGCAGCCTTTCTCTGGGACACGCGAGTTCAAATAATGTTTGTGGGAGATAAACTCAAGAAAGTAGAAGTCATTGACCAAGTAGGGAGCTTAGCATATAAGCTGGGGGGAGACAGAATAGAGGAACAGATCAGACAAGGGTGTCCTACCAGGCAGTGTAGTAGGTATGTTGTTTTACTTGTGACAAATACATGCTTTATTTTACTTGTGACAAATACATGCTTTATTTTACTTGTGACAAATACATGCTTTATTTTACTTGTGACAAATACATGCTTTATTTTACTTGTGACAAATACATGCTTTATTTTACTTGTGACAAATACATGCTTTATTTTACTTGTGACAAATACATGCTTTATTTTACTTGTGACAAATACATGCTTTATTTTACTTGTGACAAATACATGCTTTATTTTACTTGTGACAAATACATGCTTTATTTTACTTGTGACAAATACATGCTTTATTTTATTTGTGTTAAACAAATTGTTAGTTGTTAAATTTATAATGAGTTAAGGAGTGATAGTGGTAAGGAAGATAGGATAGAGAATACATTAACCCTGCCACACTAGAACTGTTTCTGGGGATGGCGTGGGCTAGTGGTTAAGGTGCTGGGTTCGATCCCCATCACAGCACTGGCCATTACCATGGGGAATCAAACCCTTTGAAAATGCAGGAGGAAGCAGACCCTTACATAAAATGCACGACGAAGTAGGATGCACTGGGCCGATAGGTGCAAAATAAAAACATAGTGCAACGCACACCGCCTTGGGGAACAGAGAAATAAGGTGAATGAAATAAAGAAAAAAAAAGTAACTGTTTCTGTCCCTCGGAAGATCAGACTACGGTTTGACAGGAGGAGGAGGGGGAGGGGGAATGAGGTTGGATGGTATGCGTTGCTATCTCATATAATATATCAAGTAAATTTGATACATGATGGTCCCTTCAATCAATATATTGCAAAATTGACTGGCATAACAAATAGGAACATTGGAGATGATCAAGTCAGTCAATTTGAGTTAAAATGGCTTGGCTTGGCTTCGTTATCAATCTCCCACTATCAAGCCCTGAAAGGGCTTTAAGTAGCAGAATGGAGTCCAGAGAACGGGGAGTTAAAATAATCATTATAATGAAATTAGAGCACATAGTTTTGTCATAGTAAATAGCTTTCCTCAGATGTATACCGTGTGCATATTCTCCCAGTAGCACAGGGGAATGGGATTTTACAGACCAGGTGGCCAGGGTTAATTAATAACCTATATTATCCCAGCATGTGCACCACCAACCTAGGTTAAAAGTAAAGAAGATCCCGTCACGCCATGTACCGAACCATCCTAGGTTAAAAGTAAAGAAGATCCCATCACGCCATGTACCGAACCATCCTAGGTTAAAAGTAAAGAAGATCCCGTCACGCCATGTACCGAACCATCCTAGGTTAAAAGTAAAGAAGATTCCGTCACGTCATGCACTGCACCATTCTAGGTTACCATTAATCAAAATTGTATTTCAATCATTACAGGGAAAAAGAATAATCAGATTCTGTACACATCTAATGTAGAGGAGACAGGAGTTACACATCTAACGTAGAGGAGACAGGAGTTACACATCTAACGTAGAGGAGACAGGAGTTACACATCTAACGTAGAGGAGACAGGAGTTACACATCTAAAGTAGAGGAGACAGGAGTCACACATCTAAAGTAGAGGAGACAGGAGTCACACATCTAAAGTAGAGGAGACAGGAGTCACACATCTAAAGTAGAGGAGACAGGAGTCACACATCTAAAGTAGAGGAGACAGGAGTCACACATCTAAAGTAGAGGAGACAGGAGTCACACATCTAAAGTAGAGGAGACAGGAGTCACACATCTAAAGTAGAGGAGACAGGAGTCACACATCTAAAGTAGAGGAGACAGGAGTCACACATCTAAAGTAGAGGAGACAGGAGTCACACATCTAAAGTAGAGGAGACAGGAGTCACACATCTAAAGTAGAGGAGACAGGAGTCACACATCTAAAGTAGAGGAGACAGGAGTCACACATCTAAAGTAGAGGAGACAGGAGTTACACATCTAAAGTACGTGTGACAGGAGTTACACATCTAAAGAAGAGGAGACAGGAGTCACACATCTAAAGTAGAGGAGACAGGAGTTACACATCTAAAGTAGAGGAGACAGGAGTTACACATCTAAAGTACGTGTGACAGGAGTTACACGGATGTATGCTCTTCAGAGTAACTCACCTTAGAAAGACAAGTTATACCCAGGGAAGATTTATACTGGCAGGATAACATAACTCTGTTGACATAGTTGGAATACTTCTCAGCTAGTTCACTGGCAGGTCCTAGGATTTCCCTCAAATTGTCCCTGTAGATGATCTTGTAATCAAACTTGAAGGGCAGATCTACAATGCAGAAGGAGGGAAAAAAACTGCGCTAGAATATCTCGCCACTGCATGATATAACACAAGAACATCTTGTTACAAGGCATGAGTAAGAATATGTGGTAGATGTACAGAAGATGTAACAAAAATCCAGGAACAATAAGGGCTTAAGACAGCTGATGCAACACCTGGCCCAAGAAAGGCAACTAAAGCACCCGACAACTCCGAACAGCTCAAGTGGCAGCAACAGTCAATGATATACCCATCTCTTCGTTACACCTCATCTACCCCTAGAAGTCTAAAGGTCCATTCTTGGATCTACTTTCAATTGAGAGTTCAGACGGTTGATTGGCATTATTGTATCTTTGCATGATGGAGGGGCTGCCGTCTACTATCATGTAAGCCACTATTAGATAGGAATTTGATTACCTTTACAATTTTTTGCGCAGATCACTGCTTAATAGCCTGCTCTTTTTTATTTTCAACTGCAAAAAGTTCTTTTGCAAACAAAGCGTGTCCACGATACCTCCCAGTTTAAGTTCCATCTCTGACAGGACTAGGAATTAATCTCACCTACTTTGAGACCAGGGAGGGACTACTCCTCCATATTTCAAGAGTTCAGCTGGAATATTTAACCACACTACCGCCCTTTAATGAATAAATGGTCTCTTTTACTTCATCCTTCAGAATTTCTGCATTTCCTGATTCTTTGATATCACAGATGGTGCTGTTGAATATTCCACGATCAAGTGTCACTTTTCACAAAGATATTTTTTTTTTTTGCGTTCGCCTTTTTCTCTATTTCCCAAGGCAGTGCGCATTACACTGCGGTTTTTATTTTGCGCCTGTTGGCCCAGTGCATCTGACTTCAGCATGCATTTTATGTAAGGGTCTGCTTCCTCCTGCATTTTCTAAGGGTTTGCTTCCCTGGGGTAACGGCTGGTGCTGTGATGGGGATCGAACCCAGCACCTCCTGGTTGTGAGCCGTGTCACTTAACCACTAGCTCACGCCGCGTCCTTACAATGATTTAATCCTGTGCAGTATTCTGTCCATATTTTCATGATAGCTGTTTTCCCATTGAGAATCGACTCGTCGTTATCTTCTACGATAGATATCTTGAAATCTTGGGGAGGAGTTAAATCTTTTGAATGTGTTGTTTGACATGGCTTGGCTTCATTTGTTCTCAATCTCTCGCTACCAAACCCTGAAAGGACTTGAGTAGCAGAATGTAGTCTAGAGAACTTGGCTGCGACATTTGCACCTTTCGGTCCAACACATCCGACTTCAGCAAGCATTTTTTGAATACCGGGTTATCATTCCCTCTTTAATCCCTTCTCCTTAGCCAGTCTGCCCTGCTGCAGCCTGTTATCCAGGATCACCGCGTGGAGATGTAGAAGGGTCTTGGCAGCTTTGGTTCGCTGGCCCTGACACTAGCAGTCAGCTATGGGTCGCTGACCATTGCAGCTCATGCGCTGCTCAGCATCTTGATCCCGTTGTTTGATATTATGTTGTTACCTTGCCCGATCTTCGCATCGATGGACTCGCATTGGTCGATTCTCCTTTTTTCTTTGGCCTATTTCATTTTATTTCTGATATTTTGATTAACTTTCCAGGAGCTTCTCTCTTATCACTTTTTCATTTCCCTCTGTACATCACACAGTTTCAGAATATCATTCGTTATCCAAGGATTATGTGTTTTCATTCTCTGTCCTAATACTTCTGCTGCTGTGTCCAGTAGCACGTCTTTCATGTTTCTTTATTTTTGTGTGTGTACATTGCACTGTTGTTTTTTTACTTTGCATCTGTCAGCCCAATGCATCCGACTTCAGCATGTATTTTATGTAAGAGTTTGCTTCCTGCTGCATTTTCTAAGGGTGTGCTTCACCAGGGTAACGGCCGGTGCTTTGATGGGTATCGAACCCAGTACCTTCAAGTTGTGAGCCGTGTCACTTTACCACTAAGCCCACACCGTCCCCACTTTCTTGTAAGTGAATTAATATCTTCCTCCAAGAAGTTAAGCACTGCAAACCTTCTATATTTGCTGCCAAAATGTTCGCAATGTCTGGATCTTTAGCTTATCTAAATCAAATTTGATCTAGGTCTGTCTATCTTCAATCCACTTGTGTCATTTTACGTCGTGTGAAGGTGTGACCTTTGTTTCATATTTTTTTTTTTTTCGCAGGTGAAAAACCGCTGGTGGCTTGCCAGTATCTGTTTGGTTGGTAGCCCCTGGAATATACAATCGCCTATTTTTTGCGTGCAGTTGGTACAAGTATAGTTCTTGTTAAGTTTGATTGTCAACAATACCAGATCATGGTCGCTGTCAATATCTGCTCCTGGAAAAGTCCTAGTCTTGGCTTGGTGGATGCTGGACTTGAATTTTTTAAAGACAATTATGAAACCAATTTGATTCTACCTTAGGGGCTTGCCATGTTATACTTCTTGATGTCTTATGAGGAAATAAAAGTATTTGAGGGTGTTAGTTTGTGATTATTGGCACATTCTAGCAATCTTACGATACATTCGTTGTTTTTTCCCAAGATGAAATGTCCCCATTGTGCCAGTCCACTGATCGCATGCATCTCCTCCTAAACCAGCATTCCAGTCAACTATAACGATGACATCTTTTCTTCCAGTCAACTATTATGGCAGATCCCACTGTTTGCCCTAGGGTTATTCTAACTTAGAACATTATCACACTCATCCACATCATCCATGACCACACTCAGCAAATGACATAGCACACAGCAGGTGGCATATTTATTATATAACACTCATATTTAAAAAAGTAGTGAAATTACAAACACAATACAATACATGTCATCTTAACTAAATATTCCTATTTTATATATATGTTAATATAAATATTAACTAAAGCGGAAATTATAAGCAGTAGCTATTGATGTAATTCCCAACTATTAAAACCCAGTTCTATTGCCGTACACACATCACACACACTACCCTTATCTGGATTCTCAATCCACTCAAAAACTCTTCCTCACTCAAAAACCCCTCAGGCGGGCGATCTGGACATAATGCATTCAATATATTCCATGTATACTCGCATATGATCTCTCAACCTAAGTCGATCTGCGTATACACACAACTCTAGAACATACCTCGTTCCCTCGGTGTCTACACACACCACACACACATCTAGATCTCACCTAGTCGATCTACACACTGGCTTAACTCGTCAGGACATACCTCTTTTACAAGGTGTCGTGCGTACAACACACATTCAGATTACCTCTATACAAAATGCCCACACACACCTATTTGAGCGGCTGGCCCCGACTCAATGGTTCTATCTCCAACATTCGTACAACAGTCTATCAATCGCTCTTCTACTAAGTCGGTGAGCTAAACAGTCTCCTATCTACATTCACTCATTTTCTCTCCATGCCAGCCTGCTTGAGCTAAACTTTGACTAGTGTTATATACTCTCAAGCAGTATCAGAGCTGACCAATGGATCTCTGGGGGATGGCTCTATTCAGTCGTTATTGGAACGAATTACTCTGAACACCTGTCACTCATCTATCGCAGCAAGCTCCGCTGCCCTCCCGTCTGTCTCTCACCCCCCCCCCTATTCAAATCGGAACGCCAGTGGTCAGTTCCTGCCTGTACATTCTTTCCCCAACTCCGATTTCCTTTGTTGAGACGGTGAGTGACCTTGGCGTAGTGACCAGACAGAGAGTGACCTTGGCACGCATTCAGGTACCTTTGTTCTCATCACATCACCCCTGCCCTAAACTCTCATGCTCGGGGTGGAACTGTTACACTATAACAATAACATCTTTTCTTCCAGTCAACTATAATGATGACATCTTTTCTTCCAGTCAACTATAATGATGACATCTTTTCTTTTCAAAGGATTTTCTGAATTATTTCCTCCAGATTTTCAATTTAAAAAAATAATTACATCATCGTTGTAGTCATTAGTGGACGCATACACCTGAATGATAAAGACAATTCTTCAGTTGTGCTACGATACACATGGTGATAAGTAACTTTTTATTGGAGTACAGCTGATAATGGAGCCTAATCTGAAACTAGTATTACTCAATAAACGGTAGATAAACAGAAACTAGTATGACTCAAATAAATTGTAGATAAACAGAAACTAGTATGACTCAAATAAATTGTAGATAAACAGAAACTAGTATGACTCAAATAAATGGTAAATAAGCACAAACTAGTATGACTCAAATAAATTGTAGATAAACAGAAACTAGTATGACTCAAATAAATGGTAAATAAACATAAACTAGTATAACTCAAATAAATGTGATGGACCTTTTCCTCTTCTTCTTCTACACTATGCTCATTATGAACCAAGGCCCATTCGATGGCTCCTCACAGAAATGACTGTGCCAAAGCTAACATTCTTTTATGTTACGGAAATAAATGAAGTTGTAATTTCTTACTACACAAGTACTCCTTGCTGTGTGTCTTGCTGATGGTCAGGCACTGAATGTCAGAGTAGATGTTTGGACTAGATGTGTTGTAGGGGCTGATGATGACTCCAACAAAGTGACTGCCTCCCTTGGAGAACCAATACTGGGGAAAGATACTGACGTTATTTAGTTTTGTTCCCTTAGGAGGGCAATTTGAAAAGTTTTCACTTTGAGAAAATAATTTCAGTAATGTGCAAAATTGATACATGATCTATACATTTTCTTCAAGCTTGGAATATCGTTTCGGTGACGTGTCATTATTTTTCAACGTGGTCACCATCCCAGTCCACATACAAACACTAAGTTGTTGCATTCCGTCGAGGAAAAACATCAGAGATTTTCTCCCGCAACCAGGTACGCACAGCTGCTTGCACCTACTTGTCAGAAGTGTAACTGTGCCCCTTGAGGTGTTCCTTCAGCTTCAGGAAGAGGTAGAAGGCACAAGGTACCAGATTTGGGGCTGTACGATGGGTGCGGTAAAATGTCGTCAAACTGTTTGTCAACTCACGTGTTGACGAGCATTGTCATGCTTGACCACACAAACACGCAGCAATCGTGCTCAAGGTTTCTGCAGAAGTTCTCACATATTGATCGGAGTTGACAGTATTGCTATGCACTAAAAGTTCAGTGTATCAAATGATGGTCATCATCACTTTTCCCGCGGAGGCAACGACCTTGAGTTTTTTGGTGGTAGATGTGTCTTATGCCTGTACTACATAGACTTGCTCAAGTTTTCTTGGTCATAAATATGTTGCCATGACTTGTCGCCAGTGACATTTTGCTGGTTAAGAACATCACCTTACTGTTCATATCTCGTCAGAAGTTCTTGACACACCGGCTATTGCAGCTATTTCATATCCTGTGTAGGCATGTGAGGGACCCATCTCGCACACACTTTCCTAGGCACAAGGGACCCATCTCACCCACTTTCCTATACCCAAGGAACCCATCTCACCCACTTTCCTATACCCAAGGAACCCATCTCACCCACTTTCCTATACCCAAGGGACCCATCTCACCCACTTTCCTATACCCAAGGGACCCATCTCACCCACTTTCCTATACCCAAGGGACCCATCTCACCCACTTTCCTATACCCAAGGGACCCATCTCACCCACTTTCCTATACCCAAGGAACCCATCTCACCCACTTTCCTATATCCAAGGGACCCATCTCACCCCTTTTCTATACCCAAAGAACCCATCTTACCTACTTTCCTAGACCCAAGCAAAGCATGGATAATGTAACGGACTAGCTCAGTCAAAACCATAAGCATTGTGACGATATCTTTCTGCTGGACTAGGCGGTTGGCAGGAATCAATTCATCCATACGAGCTTGGTGCTGTGCATCCACAGCTGTGATCAGTCATCTGCTGCAAGCCTTGTCATGCAGGTTTGTCGTTTTTTTAGTCTGTGCCCACCTCCTGACAGTATCGATATCCCCACAGGCGTCACCATAAATGGCAGTCATTCTTTGATGCATGCTGGTCGACACACAACCTTCCGCCATCATGAATTCAATCACAGCACATTGCTTCCACCATATTTCCACGCAGGTCGTTATTTTACTGTCTGCTGAGCACATGCATTACATTCGAGGTGCATGCCACTATGTGACCCTTTAGCCACTACATGCCCATGTAGCCACTTCATGCCCCTTTAGCCACTACATGCCCCTGTAGCCACTACATGCCCCTGTAGCCACTTCATGCCCCTGTAGCCACTACATGTCCATGTAGCCACTTCATGTCCCTGTAGTCACTTCATGTCCCTGTAGCCACTACATGCCCATGTAGCCACTACATGCCCCTGTAGCCACTACATGTCCCTGTAGTCACTTCATGCCCCTGTAGCCACTACATGCCCCTGTAGCCACTACATGTCCCTGTAGCCACTTTATGTCCCTGTAGCCACTTTATGTCCCTGTAGCCACTTCATGCCCCTGTAGCCACTTTAAATCACTACATGCCCCTGTAGCCACTACATGCCCATGTAGCCACTACATACCCATGTAGCCACTTCATGCCCCTGTAGCCACTTCAAGTCACTAAATGTCCCTGTAGCCACTTCATGCCCCTGTAGCCACTACATGTCCCTGTAGCCACTTCAAGTCACTACATGCCCCTGTAGCCACTTCATGCCCCTGTAGCCACTTCATTAGAGATTATTCCACATAGGTGTCCCATGTCTCTGAGCACTGTTGTCGTCGTTATGGAGCTGGGGGTTAAACTTTTCAAATCGGCCTCACTCAACAGCTTGTTAACTGTGTTTGTATCTCAGACATTCTTGTTGTTATTGATCCAGCAGCATCCAGGCTCTCGCTCTTCGGCCCAATGCCACGTTATGATAGCTGCACATGTTTATCAGTTATCTCAGCCATTAACAGTATAGAGTTTAACTGTGTAAACAGAATCTTTACTATTGTTTCTACATGGGTATTGGGGAAAGATAACCAACTATAAATGATACAAATATCAACAATGACAGTATTTGTTTCCCTTGCATCACATGCTGAGGAAGTCTGTGTTATGTTATAGAAAATGGGGGTGGTCATTGTAGACTCCTGGTACATCCATGGGAACTCAATTCTTTCAATCAATGATGAAAGGCATGATAATAATTGTTCCTGTAGCTCGCTGGTTATACACACTGCTCTTAGCTGCAGCTTACTTCTTTTAAAAAAAATGTTAAACCTTTATTGCAATTTTCAAATTTATAAATACTTTGCAACACATGATATCATTTTGTGGAAAGTGGGTCGTACAGGTGGGATGAATGTCAGGGGTGGTCAACTCTACAAGATTTGTGAGAACGATGATGATGATGATGAATGTTCGCTTGATTAGTTTTGGTACCCGAGCTTCAAACCTGTAAGTCAGTCCTGACTGAAAGAGGCTACTAGTCAGTTATGCCTGAAAGGGGCTACTGTAGTCAATCATGACTGAAAGGGACTACTAAAGTCAGCCACAACTGGGGATCAAGATGCTGAGCAGCGCATGAGCTGCAGTGGTCAGCGACCCATAGCTGACTGCTAGTGTCAGGGCCAGCGAACCAAAGCTGCCAAGACCCTTCTACATCTCCACGCGGTAATCCTGGATAACAGGCTGCAGCAGGGCAGACTGGCTAAGGAGAAGGGATCGAAGAGGGAATGCTAACCCGGTACTCAAAAAATGCTTGCTGAAGTCAGATGTGTTGGACCGAAAGGTGCAAATATTGCAGTCAAGCTGTAAACTACGACACAACGCATTCCGTTCTCTGGACTACATTCTGCTACTTAAGCTCTTTCAGTGTTTGGTAGTGGGAGATTGAGAATGAATGAAGCCAAGCCATGACTGAAAGGGGCTACTGTAGTTAGTCATGACTGAAAGGGGCTACTATAGCCAGTCATGACTGAAAGAGGCTACTATAGCCAGTCATGACTGAAAGAGGCTACTACTAAATATAGTTTGGTACCATCTTACCTGAAACTTCTGTTGCGTCTCGATGTCCCGCATGGATGGGTCTGGGCTAAACGTGGGATGAGAATGGTACCAACCGACCACGGCCATGCCTACATCCTCTATCTGCTCACTGGCTAGAGTCTGGGACACTGACAGACGGTAAATAAGTTGTCATGGTTTTTATACAGGCAAACTCACTTGACAGTGGGTTAAGTTAGAGGTACTGGTTGCCCAGCTCAATGGTCTAGGTTCAATCCCCAATTTGTGCTGGATATTTATCTATCAGAAATGGCTTCGGAACCAACCCAGTCTACAAAATTGGTGCCTGAGCAAGTCTTGGATGTAAAGCGTGTCATTGCTCAAGAAAATATGGGTCTACCCCATTCTTCTTCATTTCGCTTATCCTGTTATGCCTTTCAGCGTCAGGTTATGAGGAGATCTCTAGAACGAGTCTGACTGTGTGCCTTCTGCATAGTTGCAATCACCACCTCAGATATTACCTTTTCTGTGGTCTGCCTTTCTCCTTGAATCCTATGTATACAAATAGCATTGCTTGTTGGGGAGTGCTGTGTGGTGGTAGACTTGATATGTAGCCGAACCATTTTAGTAACTGTCTTTTATAAGCTGTCTGAATAAAACAGCAAAAATAGCCTTCGAAAAAAAACTTGCTCAGAGGATCAAGACTGATAGTAAAAGCTTCTTTTCTTATGTTAGAAATAAACAAAGAACGAAAAACAAAGTAGGCCCTCTCATAGACAGTATAGGGAAAATAATAAGTGAGAATAGGGAGGCAGCTAATCTGCTCAATCAGTACTTTGGCACAGTCTACACAAAAGAGGACTGCTCCAAGATCCCAGGGATATTTTTCAAAGAGACATGGATACAGCGGGATTAAGATCAATCTGTATTACAGAGGAAATACTATAACAAGTTTTTCAAAATACAACCACCTACAAGAACAAGAGGGCATAGTTACAAATTAACTAAAGAGAGGTCCAGATTAAATATTTTGTTAGTCAGATCGTGGTGAATGCTTGGAATGTATTGTCACAGGAAGTAGTGAAGGCAGGGACAATTAATGCATTCAAGAATAAATTAGATGCACATAGCTTTTAGAGCAAGGTAATGTAAATGAAACTGGTTGTATACAGACTCTGCAGACTTCTAAACCAGTATAAAGACGTTAAGTTAAGTTGAGTTTTGATGTAGTCTAATACTGGTGTTGTTCCTACCAGTCTCCTGATGCCATCGTTTTCGATCATGGCTGTCCTTGTTACATCCAATATTTCTTTGCAGGCATTTCATTTCTGCTGTTATGATGTGCCGTTTTTCATTTGATGTTAGTGTCCAGTTTTGAGATTGACAGCAAAGTGTTGGGACGAAAATCGTGTTGTATAAAGCTCTTTTGGTAGTTATTGTCACGTGCTTGCAATTAAGTATCGGAGTTAATTGTCCAATGATCTGATTTGCCTTATTGCATCTTTGTTGGATTTCTGCTACAATTCTTTCATCTGCTGATAACGTGCTCCCTAGGTATGTGAAATCTTTCACCTAATTGATTTGCTGTTTTTCAAGGACGAAATTAATGTCTCAGGCTATTCTAGATATTTTCATGACCTCAGTTTTTTTCTGCGTTGATTTTCATGCTGTACTCTTTACATGTTGTATTTAGTTTATCAATATGTTGTTGTAATTATATTTCTGAAGTTGCTATGACTTTTATATATATATATATATACTTCACTAAACTTTACAAAGCTTGTTCTAGTTAATATCACAGTAATTTCTGTCTAATATCAGATAATTCAAACACTAACCAGGGTCCATTTCACACTGCATTCCTGTACTCATGCTTTTGCAGGGGACTGCCATACTGATGGTCAGTCGTCCAGTCTCTGCACTGAACCGTCCACCCAACATGCCAATCACCTCAGTCTTGGATATATGAGCATGAATGTCCATTGTGGCCAGGGCAGTGTTGAAGATGTCAATTGTATAAGGAGCCTGAAGAAAGAGGGAAGATGTCAATTGTATAAGGAGCCTGAAGAAAGAGTGTAAACAAGAAAGTATTGCGGACATCTTTGTTAGCGGGAGCCAAGATGTGTCAAGAGTTGGGTCAAACACACAGATCGCGCTTCACGCCCTTGCTGCTCTCCTGGATACAGGCTATGTTACAGCAGCTTAGCCAATGAGCTGGAGATAGATCCTACTGAGACACCTTGTTTTGCACTACAGCCAGGAGTGTACAAGTCCACCTTCTTCAGTAGGCCTTAGAATATAAGAAGAGCCACTGTAACTTATCTAAGTAACATTATCAAGAGTGAAGAACTCGAACAACATAGCATCTGTCCACTTCTGTCATTAAAGACATGGGGAGATGCAATATTCTTTCCTCTGCCATATGTGTGGCATTTGTTATGTTTCATCCCTGCCTATGTTCTGCTTATTTAACATGGTCAATCTATTTTTGTCTTTGTCTTTTTCTAACTATGATGCCCGGTTGTCTGATGTTATAGACTTTGGCTGTGGGTAGGTTTCACATGAGTGTTAGGTAAAGGCCAGTCCTCTAGGCAACAACTGCCGACGGGGATGAAGATAATTCTTCACGTACTAAGCCTATGTGAGGTGGGATGGATGGTTCTCTTCCTTGCTGTTTTAACCTTCCCTAACTCATACGTCAGGTATCCATTTACACCTGGGACAACTGTATGTTCGTGAATTCTATCCCTGGCATACTGTAATCCCAGTCTAGCAAGCCAGTTTACGGTCGACTAGGCTACACTATCCACCACAGTGTTGCTGGAGCCTGAATGGGGAGCAAAGAATAGTAACACTGTAAACCTGCCAAGCTTGTCATAAGAGGCAACTCAGGGGGCTGGGCATGGGGCCAGCTAACTCATTCAGCAAAAACTAAACCACAAAAACTTCAACAAATATGGACAGGTCAACTAACAAAGAAACATTCAACTCTAATCATCCAAAACAGAAGAAGGTCCTCTGCCAAGAGGGTAAATGATGTGATGCAGAAAAAGCCACGTGGATCTGCATCAGTGACTTGCAATTTTGAAGAGTGGAAAGAGTTGGATGGATCACCCAGAACAGGAGGACTTGGTATGTTCTTCTTCTGTGTTCGTTCTCAATCTCTCGCTACCAAACCCTAAACAGGGCTTTGCAAGTAGCAGGATGTAGTCTGGAGAACGGAATGCGATGTGTCGCTAGTTCACAGCTTGACTGCGATATTTGCAGCTTTCGGCCCAACACATCCATCTTCAGCAAGGACTTGGTATGTGTTTGTTGGTAACCTGTGTTCCAAAGGAAATGGAAAAGGTTTTGATTCATTCATTGTGGCTAGGTTTGGAGACATTATTGACACATGACCAGATCATTGAAGTCTTTGTCTGTCTATATAAGCCATGAATGGCATTGTTCCCCCTTTCTGGTGGATTTCTTTGTTTATCACTATATCTCTTCTGGTGACTCTTGTCATTATATCTTTTCTGGTGACTCTTGTCGCTATGTATTTTCTGGTGACTCATTATTTGCAGCTATATCTCTTCTAGTGACTTGACCATTTTGTTTTCAAGCCTTTTATTTTAGGTTGTTTTTGTATACCAAATTACCATCTGGCATGATGATACCTGACCACTTTTGCCAGTCATTATCTAATAAGAGAATGTAAATAGTTAACCTATAAAATTTCTCATTAAACCTCTAGTAGTTAACCTATAAAATTTCTCATTAAACCTCAAGTAGTTAACCTATAAAATTTCTCATTAAACCTCAAGTAGTTAACCTATAAGATTTCTCATTAAACCTCAAATAGTTAACCGATAAGATTTCTCATTAAACCTCTAGTAGTTAACCGATAAGATTTCTCATTAAACCTCTAGTAGTTAACCGATAAGATTTCTCATTAAACCTCTAGTAGTTAACCTATAAGATTTCTCATTAAACCTCAAGTAGTTAACCTATAAGATTTCTCATTAAACCTCAAATAGTTAACCGATAAGATTTCTCATTAAACCTCTAGTAGTTAACCGATAAGATTTCTCATTAAACCTCTAGTAGTTAACCGATAAGATTTCTCATTAAACCTCAAGTAGTTAACCGATAAGATTTCTCATTAAACCTCAAATAGTTTAACCGATAAGATTTCTCATTAAACCTCTAGTAGTTAACCGATAAGATTTCTCATTAAACCTCAAATAGTTAACCTATAAGATTTCTCATTAAACCTCAAATAGTTAACCTATAAGATTTCTCATTAAACCTCAAATAGTTAACCTATAAGATTGCTCATTAAACCTCAAATAGTTAACCTATAAGATTTCTCATTAAACCTCAAATAGTTAACCGATAAGATTTCTCATTAAACCTCTAGTAGTTAACCGATAAGATTTCTCATTAAACCTCAAATAGTTAACCTATAAGATTGCTCATTAAACCTCAAATAGTTAACCTATAAGATTTCTCACGAAACCTCTAAAACTAAGAGAATTTCCTATCAAACTGGAAAACTCTCCTACACAATAGTTCACTGAATAAGACCTGCAGAAATATTCACATATTTTAACACATACAGACAACCAAATGTTTTAAACCATACCAAAATGTCCTCTGAAAATTGCTGACAAGGCACAAGTTTGAAGGGGTCATAAGTCATCTTATATGACCTCTGAACTTTAGTTCTGCGAAGGCCATCAGATTTTTTTCTTTCATTGTTATGCTGCAAAAGGTTGCACAAATGAATAATAAGAATGAAGAAATAATTTGATGGACATTTGTAATGAAAGCATCTTCTTCTTCCTCTTCATCGTACACAGTCAGACGTCAACCTTTATTTTTTTGAAAAAAGCAGCGGTCATCCTGAGGCTGTCGACACTGCCATAGAGCTTGTCTAGTGTTGCCACTGGTGATGGCCACATCTGCTCTCTCTGATCCTCGTATGTCGGGCAGTTTTGCAGCAAATGTTCGGCGGTCATTTTCCCGGTACCACACGGGCATTCGTCAGTGCCACCTATCTTCAATTTGTTGAATAGGTGGTACCTCAGTCTATTGTGGCCAGTGCGAAGTCTGTAGACCACGACCTGCTCTCTTCTGTTCAACTGGTAATAGGCATCGTTTTTTGTGTATCCAGTATGTTTGGTTTCCCATTTGGTCATGTATCTAGCTCTAATAAGCCGTTTTGACTCTTCGTAGGTCATACTAGTATCTGGTTGTGGTAGTCTTGCACCTTCTTTTGCCAGTCTGTCTGCCTCCTCGTTGCCTTGGATGTTGCAGTGAGATGGAACCCACTGCACCACTACCCTTTTTGGTGCGGACTGCTGGCATAGTTGACAGAGTACTGCTCTTAAATCATTAAGTTCAGTATTTTTCTGGCTTTTTAGTGCTGTGAAAGCATCTAAATCTGAGACCCAAGAAGACTGGTATGTTCTCACAAGTAGATGCTAGACACTTGCCACAACAAAGAAAAATCAGCAACAAATAATGGTAAAATATACAATGGAAAAACATAAATACAAAATTGTTGAGAAAATGACAGAATTCTCTACCAGTGTTTTCCATTGCCTATCTATTCAGCCCCGCCTCATTGTTCGCAGTCTTCAGTAGTTGTTTGACTGTCTGTAGGGTTGTTGGTGTGTATTGTTGTTCTTGACTTGATCCCTTCTTAGCCAGTCTGTCTACCTCGTCATTGCCAGGTGTATTTGAGTGACCAGGGATCCATTGCATAACTATTCTGACTTTATGGGATGTGAGAAGTTGGTTGGCATCTCGGGATATTTGGGTAAGTTCAGGCCTGCAGTGATCATGGGATGTGAGAAGTTGGTTGGCATCTCGGGATATTTGAGTAAGTTCAGGCTTACAGTGACCACCGTCTTCTAGAGCTTGAAGGGCAGATAATGAGTCTGTCAAGATTATGATGCTTTGGGCTTTTGATGGGAAAGCATCAAATACAGTTCTCATGTGGTACAGAGCTACTTCCAAAGCTGTTATTTCTGACTCATGACCTATAAGCATTAAACAGCTCATCAGATGACCTGTCTGGATACTCTTTGTTGACTCCATATCCCGCTTTAATGGTAGCCTTAAAAGCAGATCCATCAGTATAGACATGCATCCATTCTTCTGGGTAGGTGTCAATCGTTCTCTGTGATGCTCTCATAGACTGACTGGATCAGCACTTCTTGTTGTATTATCTGTTAGTTTTGTTGGAATTTCCGGCATTTTTAAACATGTATGTGGTGGTAGATTTCTTGTTACTTTCTGTGTTTCGTGTCTTTTGTCTGGGACATGATATCTGTCTTTAATCTCACTGATGTGGTCGAGGACTGACTTTTGTATAGGACATGATATCTGTCTTTAATCTCACTGACGTGGTCGAGGACTGACTTTTGCCTGAGACGTGATATCTGTCTTTAATCTCACTGACGTGGTGGAGGACTGACTTTTGTCTGAGACGTGATATCTGTCTTTAATCTCACTGATGTGGTGGAAGACTGACTTTTGTCTGAGACGTGATATCTGTCTTTAATCTCACTGACGTGGTGGAGGACTGACTTTTGTCTGAGACGTGATATCTGTCTTTAATCTCACTGACGTGGTGGAGGACTGACTTTTGTTGGGACGTGATATCTGTCTTTAATCTCACTGACGTGGTGGAGGACTGACTTTTGTCTGAGACGTGATATCTGTCTTTAATCTCACTGACGTGGTGGAGGACTGACTTTTGTCTGAGATGTGATATCTGTCTTTAATCTCACTGATGTGGTGGAGGACTGACTTTTGTCTGAGACGTGATATCTGTCTTTAATCTCACTGATGTGGTGGAAGACTGACTTTTGTCTGAGACGTGATATCTGTCTTTAATCTCACTGACGTGGTGGAGGACTGACTTTTGTTGGGACGTGATATCTGTCTTTAATCTCACTGACGTGGTGGAGGACTGACTTTTGTCTGAGACGTGATATCTGTCTTTAATCTCACTGACGTGGTGGAGGACTGACTTTTGTCTGAGACGTGATATCTGTCTTTAATCTCACTGACGTGGTGGAGGACTGACTTTTGTCTGAGACGTGATATCTGTCTTTAATCTCACTGACGTGGTGGAGGACTGACTTTTGTCTGAGACGTGATATCTGTCTTTAATCTCACTGACGTGGTGGAGGACTGACTTTTGTCTGAGATGTGATATCTGTCTTTAATCTCACTGATGTGGTGGAGGACTGACTTTTGTCTGAGACGTGATATCTGTCTTTAATCTCACTGATGTGGTGGAAGACTGACTTTTGTCTGAGACGTGATATCTGTCTTTAATCTCACTGACGTGGTGGAGGACTGACTTTTGTTGGGACGTGATATCTGTCTTTAATCTCACTGACGTGGTGGAGGACTGACTTTTGTCTGAGACGTGATATCTGTCTTTAATCTCACTGACGTGGTGGAGGACTGACTTTTGTCTGAGACGTGATATCTGTCTTTAATCTCACTGACGTGGTGGAGGACTGACTTTTGTTGGAGACGTGATATCTGTCTTTAATCTCACTGACGTGGTGGAGGACTGACTTTTGTCTGAGACGTGATATCTGTCTTTAATCTCACTGACGTGGTGGAGGACTGACTTTTGTCTGAGACGTGATATCTGTCTTTAATCTCACTGACGTGGTGGAGGACTGACTTTTGTCTGAGATGTGATATCTGTCTTTAATCTCACTGACGTGGTGGAGGACTGACTTTTGTCTGAGACGTGATATCTGTCTTTAATCTCACTGATGTGGTGGAGAACTGACTTTTGTCTGAGACATGATATCTGTCTTTAATCTCACTGATGTGGTGGAGGACTGACTTTTGTCTGAGACGTGATATCTGTCTTTAATCTCACTGACGTGGTGGAGGACTGACTTTTGTCTGGGACGTGATATCTGTCTTTAATCTCACTGACGTGGTGGAGGACTGACTTTTGTCTGAGACATGATATCTGTCTTTAATCTCACTGACGCGGTGGAGGACTGACTTTTGTTGGGACGTGATATCTGTCTTTAATCTCACTGACGTGGTGGAGGACTGACTTTTGTCTGAGACGTGATATCTGTCTTTAATCTCACTGACGTAGTGGAGGACTGACTTTTGTCTGAGACGTGATATCTGTCTTTAATCTCACTGACGTGGTGGAGGACTGACTTTTGTCTGAGACGTGATATCTGTCTTTAATCTTACTGACGCGGTGGAGGACTGACTTTTGTTGGGACGTGATATCTGTCTTTAATCTCACTGACGTGGTGGAGGACTGACTTTTGTCTGAGACGTGATATCTGTCTTTAATCTTACTGACGCGGTGGAGGACTGACTTTTGTTGGGACGTGATATCTGTCTTTAATCTCACTGACGTGGTGGAGGACTGACTTTTGTCTGAGACGTGATATCTGTCTTTAATCTCACTGACGTGGTGGAGGACTGACTTTTGTCTGAGACATGATATCTGTCTTTAATCTCACTGACGTGGTCGAGGACTGACTTTTGTCTGAGACGTGATATCTGTCTTTAATCTCACTGACGTGGTGGAGGACTGACTTTTGTCTGAGACATGATATCTGTCTTTAATCTCACTGACGTGGTGGAGGACTGACTTTTGTCTGAGACGTGATATCTGTCTTTAATCTCACTGACGTGGTGGAGGACTGACTTTTGTCTGAGACGTGATATCTGTCTTTAATCTCACTGACGTGGTGGAGGACTGACTTTTGTCTGAGATGTGATATCTGTCTTTAATCTCACTGATGTGGTGGAGGACTGACTTTTGTCTGAGACGTGATATCTGTCTTTAATCTCACTGATGTGGTGGAAGACTGACTTTTGTCTGAGACGTGATATCTGTCTTTAATCTCACTGACGTGGTGGAGGACTGACTTTTGTTGGGACGTGATATCTGTCTTTAATCTCACTGACGTGGTGGAGGACTGACTTTTGTTGGGACGTGATATCTGTCTTTAATCTCACTGACGTGGTGGAGGACTGACTTTTGTCTGAGACGTGATATCTGTCTTTAATCTCACTGACGTGGTGGAGGACTGACTTTTGTCTGAGACGTGATATCTGTCTTTAATCTCACTGACGTGGTGGAGGACTGACTTTTGTCTGAGACGTGATATCTGTCTTTAATCTCACTGACGTGGTGGAGGACTGACTTTTGTCTGAGACGTGATATCTGTCTTTAATCTCACTGACGTGGTGGAGGACTGACTTTTGTCTGAGATGTGATATCTGTCTTTAATCTCACTGACGTGGTGGAGGACTGACTTTTGTCTGAGACGTGATATCTGTCTTTAATCTCACTGATGTGGTGGAGAACTGACTTTTGTCTGAGACATGATATCTGTCTTTAATCTCACTGATGTGGTGGAGGACTGACTTTTGTCTGAGATGTGATATCTGTCTTTAATCTCACTGACGTGGTGGAGGACTGACTTTTGTCTGAGACGTGATATCTGTCTTTAATCTCACTGATGTGGTGGAGAACTGACTTTTGTCTGAGACATGATATCTGTCTTTAATCTCACTGATGTGGTGGAGGACTGACTTTTGTCTGAGACGTGATATCTGTCTTTAATCTCACTGATGTGGTGGAGGACTGACTTTTGTCTGGGACGTGATATCTGTCTTTAATCTCACTGACGTGGTGGAGGACTGACTTTTGTCTGAGACATGATATCTGTCTTTAATCTCACTGACGCGGTGGAGGACTGACTTTTGTTGGGACGTGATATCTGTCTTTAATCTCACTGACATGGTGGAGGACTGACTTTTGTCTGAGACATGATATCTGTCTTTAATCTCACTGACGTGGTGGAGGACTGACTTTTGTCTGAGACGTGATATCTGTCTTTAATCTCACTGACGTAGTGGAGGACTGACTTTTGTCTGAGACGTGATATCTGTCTTTAATCTCACTGACGTGGTGGAGGACTGACTTTTGTCTGAGACGTGATATCTGTCTTTAATCTTACTGACGCGGTGGAGGACTGACTTTTGTTGGGACGTGATATCTGTCTTTAATCTCACTGACGTGGTGGAGGACTGACTTTTGTCTGAGACGTGATATCTGTCTTTAATCTCACTGACGTGGTGGAGGACTGACTTTTGTCTGAGACATGATATCTGTCTTTAATCTCACTGACATGGTCGAGGACTGACTTTTGTCTGAGACGTGATATCTGTCTTTAATCTCACTGACGTGGTGGAGGACTGACTTTTGTCTGAGACATGATATCTGTCTTTAATCTCACTGACGTGGTGGAGGACTGACTTTTGTCTGAGACGTGATATCTGTCTTTAATCTCACTGACGTGGTGGAGGACTGACTTTTGTCTGAGACATGATATCTGTCTTTAATCTCACTGACGTGGTGGAGGACTGACTTTTGTTGAGACATGATATCTGTCTTTAATCTTACTGACGTGGTGGAGGACTGACTTTTGTCTGAGACATGATATCTGTCTTTAATCTCACTGACGTGGTGGAGGACTGACTTTTGTTTTATTCTCTACTTTTGCTGCCATTCTTCTACAAGCCTTCTATTGGGGTGGTGTTTGGTCATCCTTTTAATCCTCTCATAAACTTCCATAGGGGCCACATCTCTTCGCATCTCAGGGGGTTCTACATTCACATGAATTTCACATGCAGCAGTGGGTGTTGACGTCATTGCTCCACTAATAAGGCGCAGGGCATTGTTCTGTACTCTGTCCAGGGACTCTACATTAGTCTGTGAGCATGTTGTCAGGAGTGCACTGCTGTATTCTGAAGCAGAGCGTACATATCCAGAGCGCAAATAGTCTTAGAGTGTCCTTGTCTGATCTCCATGCTGTACCAGCAAGCCTCTTCAATAATTGTGGCTGCCTCAACACTTTATTTAAAAAATTTTCTACATGTTTCTCGGGGCTGAACTGTGGGTCGAGAGTGACTCCACGCTATGTAGGCTCTTCCTCTCTGGGCAATTTCAGTTTGCCAAATCTCAGACTGATATTTTTCTTGGCAACTTTGTGGCTTTTGGTAAAGATAGTGTAAACAGTCTTTTCCCAGTTTATCTTTAGTTTCCACATTTGGCAATACTCATGCAGTCTTCTCAGGTCTCCACTTAAGCTTTGTGCTGCACTATCTACATCTTCATGGCTCTGCCATATTGCCAGATCATCAGCACACATGGTTTTTTAAGCTTTGATGTGCTTGGCTAGGTCATTGATGAAGATGAGAAAAAGAGTGCAGCTCATTGACCGAACAATCCAGACAGTGTCCATATACCATTCTTTCTGCTAATTTTCCAAGGTATAATGTTAATGAGATGAGCAGGTAGCTTTTTGGTTCATCTGGAGGTTTTTTGTCTTTCAGGACGGGAATAACATGTGCACTCTTCCAGTCTTTGGGCAGTTGTCCATTTCTACAAGTCATGTGGATTAACTTGAGGACTGTTTCTTTCCCCAATGAGCCCAGGTGAGTTATCATTTCATTATGGATCCTGTCTGACCCAGGTGAGTTATCATTTCATTATGGATCCTGTCTGACCCAGGTGAGTTATCATTTCATTATGGATCCTGTCTGACCCAGGTGAGTTATCATTTCATTATGGATCCTGTCTGACCCAGGTGAGTTATCATTTCATTATGGATCCTGTCTGACCCAGGTGAGTTATCATTTCATTATGGATCATGTCTGGCCCAGGAGACTTTCTAGGTTTCAATATCTTCAGACCTCGTTGGAATTCTTGCATACCAAAGTCAGCTTCAAATATGGAGGCACTAGCGGTTGGGGTTTTCTCTTGATGTTTCAAGTGTCCTAGACGTTCCTTGTCCAACTTAGAAAGCTTTCCTGCTCTGTTCACAGAGGCAAAGTACTGGTTGAAGTGCTCTGCTTTTTTCTGGTCTTCAGTTATTATTCCTCTACCGTCTATGACTGTCTAAGCATTTGATCTCCTTCTGTTTCCAGACAAATTGTCCATCAATGCCCAGGCTCTCTTCCCATTGTACTTTAGGTCAAGTTTTGCACATGTTCATGACCATTTTTTCATTCTTAACTATGAGTTTGACCTTTGCACATAATTTGTTGTAAAGGATCTTTGCTTCTTGTGATGATGCCATCTCGAGGGCTGCTCTTGCTTAATTTCTTTAAGATATACCAGCTTGCATTTATTTGCTATAGAATACAAATTTTTGTAAAACTAAACAACAATTTTTTTTAAAACATAGAAAAAATAGCCAGAGACAAATATTGCTTACATCCACTGTCTTTCCCTCCAGCTCTTTTTCATCCACCCACAATCCAGCTTCATCTCTAATCCTGCGTTTCCTAGGACGCTTTAGAAAATAGAAATAAAGTTATCAGTACTGTAAACATCAACAGAGCACACCAAGAATATTTGAAAGTCTCTAACACAGAAATAAACTCAACGGCGTAGCTACAAACACATTCTTTTTCCACCTGATTTTTTGCTACACTTTAACCTTTACTGTACTATTCCCACAGAATCCAGACAGACAAACTTTTTCGTTTGCCAGCCAATGTCACCAAAACAAAAACGTGGTAAAATGGCTGATCATACACTGTTTTAATCATATAATGACCAAACTGGGCTACGGTAGAAATAGACAGTTTGTTATGATAGATACGTCACCTCCATCTACATAGGTTTTAACTGGTCAAAGTATTTTGTTAGATTACAAATGGAATTGAAATAATTTATTATCTTCTTTTACGTGGATAGGGGCCAGCCCATTATTGAGAATAGTGAAGTTAAGTTGTTGCAAAAGATCTTTGTGAGATCGATCTGTTTTATTTGTTTATGTAGATGAAATACATTACATTTGTAGTGTAAACCAACAGTTTTCCTGATTTTATACAAGAACAGTATCGATACTTTATTGTGATTTCAATGGATTTATTGAGGCGCGACATTCCCTAATCGGTGAGTCTAAATGTTTGTTTTTATAAATTTTCATCTTCTTGTATCTCAGAAACTAACACATACACATACAACAATAACACCAACAAGTTCTTTATTCATTTATGTCTCTACACACAACACAATCATATTTATTGACCAACAAACAGAAAGGTTACAGGCTCTCAAAGTCAACAACCACAGTAAAACGTGAAGTGCTCAAAATGATGGAAGTGCAGATTTTGTATGAGGTATGGTAAAGGTTAATGACATCTTAATGCGTCCATGTTAATATATAATTTTATTATGAGTTATTCATAGATAGTTTAATTATTTATGTTTTGATCTTTCATCATAATTTTAGCTAATCTGTTTAATATTATTTTATTTTACTTTGAAATATGGAGTTCTGACACTTGCTTTGAACTGTAAGACAAACATGTTAAATTAAGTCGGACTGGAAATAATAAAAAAAATAAAAAACAATCAAAAGATCATAGACAATTATTATGAGATTGTTCTATTTACATCTGCGTAATCACGCTCAAGCGTTTCTTTGACTGTAAATAAATTCATTTAAATGAAGGGAGTTTCCATGAGAGAATTATTTCAAGAGTTCCTTCCCGATAGAGGGGTTGAAAAGACTGTCACACACAAACATGAACCAACTTACCGCAGATTCAGATTTAGAGACGGGAAATGATGCTATTAGGTCCTTATTAATGCCTCTGACCCTGCTGTTAGTTCCACCACCCACAGTTCTGTGTGGGTTTCTGTAAGTGGCTTGTCCTGAGGAGGACATCACGTTTGTTTGTGTTTCATAAGGTAAACAGTTAGGACATGGAATCTTGTTTCATAAGGTAAACAGTTAGGACATGGAATCTTGTTTCATAAGAACACATTTTTATGTTCATAAAAGTAACCTTGTAAGTTTATAAGTAAGTTTATAAAAGTAAGCTTGTAAGTTTATAAGTAAGTTTATAAAAGTAAGCTTGTATGTTTATAGTAAGTTTATAAAAAGTAAGCTTGTAAGTTTATAAGTAAGTTTATAAAAGTAAGCTTGTAAGTTTATAAGTAAGTTTATAAAAGTAAGCTTGTAAGTTTATAGTAAGTTTATAAAAGTAAGCTTAAGTAAGAAATTAAGTGCAACACAAAAATACAAATCTTCAAGACATAGAATCTTTTGTCTATTTGATAGAGCATATTTTTATGTTTATTAACCTTTATGGCGCAATCGGCACAAAAATCATGACGGAAAAAAGCTTTGATTTCCCCACCAATGTCACAGAAACAAAAAACATGGTAATATGGCAGATCATACTCTGTTTTAATCATTTAATGACCAAATTGGGCTACCATAGAAATAGACAGTTTGTTATGATCAATACACAACGTCCATCTACACAGATTTTTTAACAGGTCAAAATATTTCAAAATACAAATGGATTTGAAACACTTTATGTCAAGATATTTTGTGTTAGATTACAAATGGATTTGAAACACTTTATTATCTTCTTTTACACGATTTGGGGCCAGACCATTATTGAGAATGGGGAAGTTAAGTTATTGCAAAAGATCTTTGTGGGGTTGATCTATTTAGTTTGTTTATTTAGATGAAATGAAATACGTTTTTGAGTAAACTAACAATTGTGTAGATATAAAAACAGTATCGATACTTTGCTGTGATTTCAATGGATTTATAGAGGAGTGACGTTCCCAAATAGGTGAGTCCAAATGTCTGCTTAATTATTGATAAATTTTCATGATCTTCTTGTATCTCAGAAACTAAAACACTCACAACAAAAACAATAACACCAACAAGTTCTTAATTTATTTATGTCTCTACACACAACACAATCATTATTATTGACCAATAAACAGAAAGGCTACAGGCTCTCAAAGTCAATAACCACAGTAAAACGTGACATGCTCAAAATGTTGCATGCGCCGATAAAATTGCGTTCAATTTTTAATGAGTCACCGTAAACGTTAAAGTAAAAAGCTTTAGTAAATATTTAAGTACAACACAAAAATACAAATCTTCATACTCATACTTCTAAAGACAGTTTGTGAGTTGTATTATTGCAGTTAACAACAGCTGCAGCTGGGAAAGAAGATCCACACCAGCCACTCGTGGTTGACGGCATCTATGTCAGCTATTCACATGTCACAGTCCTCCATTCGGAACCCTCTCAACATAGTCTGACATAGCAACCACTCTACTTTATTCATTGGCTGTTAATCAATCAATCAAAACATTTTTAGTTCCCTGTGGAGAAAAGGCCTTCAACAAATTCACACCAATTTCTTCTTCTTCTTCTTCATCGTTCGCAGTCAGACATCAACCTTTATTTTTTCGAAAAAAGCAGCGGTCATCCTGAGGTTGTCGACACTGCCATAGAGCTTGTCTAGTGTTGCCACTGGTGATGGCCACATCTGCTCTCTCTGATCCTCGTATGTCGGGCAGTTTTGCAGCAAATGTTCAGCACATCAATTCTTTCTGACCTGCCAGATCTCTAGCTCCCTTCCCTTTCTTTTATGTTTATCTTAAGCTATCTTCTCTATGTTTGCTTTTGGTCTCCTACCTCTCCTGCCCTGGACATTCCATGCCTTCTAATGCTATCCACTGCTGTAGAGACAATGGTAAATGCAAAAATCATAAACAATCAAAATAAATCAAGAAATGTACTAACCACAACCGTAGTTGATAGCCCCAACACACTCCAAGTAGGAATGGATGCGGCCAATACAGTTGACATCACCGCAGTTCTTAAGTCCTGGTCTGATACAGGTCTTGTTTAGATACACAGGTTTGCTCTTCAACCTACATACAGTACCATTGTTTAGTGGAAGTCAGAAGTTTCATTTATTTGTTACCAGCTTTTATAAGTCTTCTTCTTCTTCTCAGTTCGTCCTCAATCTCCTGCTACTAAGTCCTGATAGGGCTTTGCAAGTAGCAGGATGTAGCGTTGTGTCGCTAGTATACAGCTTGGCTGGGATATTTTCACCTTTCAGTCTGACACATCAGTCAATATAGCATTATTAACATGTCTAAACACATCACTGACATTATGGAAATGTATAAACACATCACTGGAAGTGTCTAAACACATCGCTGGACATGTCTAGACACATCACTGACATTATGTAAATGTATAAACACATCACTGGACGTGTCTAAACACATTGCTACATGTCTAGACACATCACTGACATTATGTAAATGTATAAACACATCACTGGACGTGTCTAAACACATCGCTACATGTCTAGACACATCACTCACATCATGTAAATGTTTTTGTGATTTACATGCCAATGGGGACAAAGATACAGCACAGTGAATGAGCTGACAACAGCCAGTGACTCATAGCTGGTTGTTTACACGAGAGTCAGCTGACTAAGACCCTATTCCGCCTCCAAGCGGTAGCCCCGGAAACAGGCTGCACTAGTATGGCTAAGAGAAAAGTACCTGGTGCTCAAAAAGAGGTGTGTCTCGCCAAAAGGAGTGTGTCACACCAAAAGGCATGTGTCTCACCATTAGGGATGTGTCTAGCCAAATTAGGTGTCTCATAAAAAGGGGTGTGTCTCACCAAAATGAGTGTGTCTTGTGCCAGGGGGACGGTGTTTCCCCAAAAGGGGCTCATCTCACCAAATGTGGATTGTCTGACCAAAAGTGGTTCGTCTCACCAAAAGGGTCTCATCTCACAAAAAGTGGTTCGTCTCACCAAAAGGGGTTCGTCTCACCAATAGGGACTCATCTCACCAAAAGTGGTTTGTCTGACCAAAAGGGGTTCATCTTACCAAAAGTGGTTCGTCTCACCAAAAGTGGTTCGTCTCACCAAAATGGATTCATCTCAGCAGTGATCTCCACTTTCTGTGAATGGTGACATGCTTCATCAAGACATGTGCACTTTTGTGATACACTGCTTTTATCACCTACGTGTATGGGGGACGGCTTGGGCTAGTGACACAGATCACAATCCGAAGGTGCTGGGTTCGTCCCCTATCACAGCACCAGCCGTTAGCCCATGGAAGCAAACCATTAGACAATGCAGGAGTAAGCAAACCCTTACATAAAATGCATGCCAAAGTTCGATGCACTGGGCCGACAGGAGTCAAATAAAAACAAATAGAAAAATATGGGGAAAGCAACAAGAACAAAAAATACCTGTGTGTACAATGTTACAACTTCAAATTAATTGAAAATTTGAGGACAAATGTCGCAGTTATTCATCTTTTAGAAATTAACTGATGAAATCAGAAGTCAGGAACTATGACACCTTGTGCTAGCTTTCAAGGTAGCAACAAACTCCCTGTACTTATCTCACTCAACGGCAATCACTCAACACATCAGTCCATCACTCAACACATCAGTCCATCACTCAACACATGTCCATCACTTAACCAATCAGTCCATCACTCAACACATGTCCACCACGCAACCCGTCAGTCCATCACTTACCACATCAGTCCATCACTCAACACATTGATTCTTCTTCTTCTTTCTTCTTCTTCTTACGCTGTCAGACGTCAACCTTTATTTTTTCGAAAAAAGTAGCGGTCATCCTGAGGCTGTCGACACTGCCATAGAGCTTGTTTAGTATTGCCACTGGTGATGGCCACATCTGCTCTCTCTGATCCTCGTATGTTGGGCAGTTTTACAGCAGATGTTTAGCGGTAATTTTCCCAGTACCGCACATGCATTCGTCAGTGTCACCTATCTTCAATTTATGGAGACCACAACCTGCTCTCTTCTGTTCAACTGGTAATATGCATCGTTTTTTGTGTAGCCAGTATGTTCTGTTTCCCATTTGGTCATGTATCTAGCTCTAATAAGCCTTTTTGACTTTTCGTACGTCATACTAGTATCTGGTTGTGGTAGTCTTGCAACTTCTTTTGCCAGTCTATCTGCCTCTTCGTTGTCTTGGATGTTACAGTGGGATGGAACCCACTGTACCACTACTCTTTTTGGTGCAGACTGCTGGCATAGTTGACTTAAATCATTAAGTTCAGTATTTTTCTGGCTTTTTAGTGCTGTGACTACAGCCAGGGCATCTGTAAGCAGGTCTATATGGCTTTCATTTCTTTTGCATGTCACCATTTCTTCTACTGCAGCCCTCAGTGCCTCTGCCTCCGCTCTGAAATTGCTTGAGTATTTTCCAGTTGCCACTGATAGTGTTGTTTTTCTACCATTTGGTAGGCTCAGGAATACCCCTGCCCCTTCGTTTTGTGTTGTGTTTGTTACAGAGCCGTCGGTGTATGCATGGGTCCAGTCCATGCTTGGGTAGTTTTTTGTTATGTACCTGAGGGTTATGTCTCTTCTTTCTTTTTCAGCCTGGCAGTTCTTTTTTCCAATACCTGGTATATTTTCTACCACCTCTAGAAATATATGCTGCCTCCAGGTATGTTTGCGTACATTAGGGATGGGCTTTGGTGTTCTTAATGCGTTCATAGCGTCTTCGTTCATCTTTGCTTTGGCTATTTCTGCAAAATTTCTCCGCTTTAGTTTCCCATTTCCAAAATTATTTAGTCTTATGCATTGGATGGTCAGTCAGTCTTCTGAGTTTTTCTGCTTGCTCCTGGGCTTTGCAGTCTCTTCTGTCGGTCATGGATTGCAGATTTGTAATCTTTTCCAGTTCTACAATTGGCGTTGACTTCATGCCTCCTGTTATAACTCTCATGGCTTGGTTTTGGAGTTTGCTAATTTTGTCAAAGTTCGCCTTTGCTGCTGTTGTCCATGCCGCAATGCCATACTCGAGAACTGGTCTCACTCTTATAGTGTACAGTTTCTTTAATATACTTTCGTCTGCTCCCCAGCTTGTGCCAGCAAGTTTCCTCATGATTGCCATTCTTTCTCTGGCTCTCATTTGGTTTCTCTCCATCTGACTTTTCCATGTCATGCGCTGATCAAATGTGACTCCCAGGTAGTTTGGGTTGTCGTTTGGCAACAGATATTTGCCATTAAGACTTATTTTGGTGTTTTGGGGTTTGTTTGATAGCGAGAATATCGTACATATTGTTTTTTCCTCATTTATTTTGACCAGCCATGAGTTCGCCCACTCCTCCAGCGATGTTGGGACCTGCTGCATCCGATTTCTTGCTATGGTGAGATTCTTTTCAGATGTCCACATAGCCAGATCGTCTGCAAACATGGAGCTATGGACTCTTCTTGGTATATTCTCTGCGAAGATTGATTCATCACTCAAAACATTGGTCCATCACTCAACACATCAGTCCATCACTCAACACATTGGTCCATCACTTAAACTAAAGGTCCATCACTCAACACATCAGTCCATCACTTAAACCAAAGGTCCACCACGCAACCTGTCAGTCCATCACTCAACACATCAGTCCATCACTCAACACATTGGTCCACCACGCAACCCATCAGTCCATCACTTACCACATCAGTCCATCACTCAACACATTGATTCATCACTCAACACATCAGTCTGTCATTTAACACATCGGATAGATCTGGTTCATGATTTTAATGTTGCCTTCTATAGTTCTCTATCAACACATTCAAGAAAAACACAGATAAGACTTAATATAAATATCTGCCAAGTGGCGTTGAATAGCAATCTCAAGTAGACATAAGTGGGACACACGGTGACACATCAGCCACTGCAACAATATGGTGCAAGAACGTACCAGCAGTCTATAATGTAACTCCTGATCTTAAGGTACCGCTCTGGTGTCTTTGGGGGTCTTCCATCAAAGAAGTCTGCATGCACCCTCTTCTCCTCCTCTGTGATCATCAGGGGCTGAAAGACCTTCTCGTCTTGTGGGATGTCAAACTCTATTACCTCCCCTGTGGTAGCGACTAGACCGTTCACTTTTGGTGATAGTAAGAAAGAAAAACAACTTTTGGTTACACTATCTTGCGATTGCTCAACTGCGGCAGGGATTTATAAGACTGAATAATAAAGGCTTCTTGCTCCTGCAATTGTCATGCAATGTGCAGACTACACTTTTATCTCACCCAAAATAGGAAAACACGTACAACGTGCCAAAGTTTTGAACCTATTTCTTCCAGTATACTAACCACTCTTTGGTGAGGAAAACTCACATATGGTCAGGCACAACATACTGATCAGATATGTTAGTCACGGCCATGCAGAATTTATTGGCCAAGACCCCCACCTCAACTTCGCAACTTAATATCTTTATACTGGTTTAGAAGACTCTGCTGTATCTGTATACAACCAATTTCATTTACATTTCTTTGCCCTAAAAGATATGTGCATACAATCTATTCTTAAATGCATTAATTGTCCCTGCTTCCACTACTTCCTGTGGCAATGCATTCCAAGCATTCCCCACTCTCTGACTAAGCAAATATTTCCTAATATCCTCACAGTTCTCGCTGGAAACCGGCTCTTTTCATGGCAGCCTGGCTAACGAGAGTGGATCCTAGTGAACGGCACGCAGATGAAGCCAAGCATAGCACAACTGACTGGAGCATCCCAGTTGACCTTCATCAGCATGTTTGAATTAGCGAGGAAAGCTACTACAACCTGCCACTTAACATCCTCATCAGGTCGCACAAAAGAGTCAACCTACTCATTGTGGGTATCCAACAACAACAATCCTAACCACTCTGCCACCTCCAACACAAATACTAACCACTCTGCCACCTCCAACACAAATTATGTTTATATAATCAGGAACGACAGTAAGCGTACTATATGGCTGGGTAACATGGACTTGCAACTAGAGTATCACATCCAGATGGGTGACGTCATCAACAAATGCTTCCATTACGCCCCATGGTTAGATATCAAGAACAAACACAAATTTGTGACCAAAAACCCAACACCCGTAGGGATCAGAGAGAGAAAGCGGAGATGAAACCTAAAACCTAATAACATGAACAGGCATGCACTGGAGCACAGCCCAAAGGGAACAAAAACAATGGGGAAGTCAAACAACAACTGGTGAACAAAAAAGGTAGAAGGCGAGAATGGCTTAAGACTCGATTGCTAAGCTCAAGAAGATAGCTCGATTTTAGAAACCAGCGGGACAAAACAGATCCAAATGGATACAGGCCCATCAGCCTACTGAGCTGTGTCGGCAAGCTGATGGAACGTATGATAAACACCAGACTGATGTGGCATCTGGAAGAAAAACGAATACTAATTCCACAGCAAGCCGGCTTTAGACAGCACAGATCCACTGAGGACCAGGTCATCCTCATAGCCCAGGAAATAGAAGATGCCTACCAGGCACAGAAACACACAGTAGCTGTTTAGGTGGATCTGGAAAAGGCATTTGACAAAGTCTGGAAAGACGGACTTAGAGTCAAGGTAAGAAGAAGTGATGTTTGTGGGAAAATGTACAAGTGGATCAACCACTACCTCAAACAAAGAACGGCCAGAGTCCAAGTACAAGGGCAGATGAGCAAAAAGGTGACACTCGAGCAGGGAGTACCCCAAGGGGGAGTACTGTCACCCACACTCTTCCTGGTATATATATAAACGACATTACAGAGAATATACCAAGGAGAGTCCATAGCTCAATGTTTGCAGACGATCTGGCTATGTGGACCTCTGAAAAGAATCTCACCATAGCAAGAAATCGGATGCAGCAGGCCCTAACATCGCTGGAAGAGTGGGCGAACTCATGGCTGGTCAAAATAAACGAGGAGAAAACCACATGCACAATATTCTCGCTTTCAACAAAACCCCAAAATACCAAATTAAGTCTAAATGGCAAATTCCTGCAGCCAAACGACAACCCAACCTATCTGGGAGTCACATTTGATCGGCGCATGACATGGAAAAGTCAGATCGAGAGAAACCGAATGAGAGCCAGGGAAAGAATGGCAATCATGAGGAAACTTGCTGGCACAAGCTGGGGAGCAGACGAAGGCATACTAAAGAAACTGTACACTGGAAGAGTGAGACCAGTGCTCGAGTATGGCATTGCGGCATGGACAACAGCAGCAAAGGCGAACTTCGATAAAGTTAGCAAACTTCAAAACCAAGCCATGAGAATTATAACAGGAGGCATGAAGTCAACGCCAATTGTAGAACTTAAAAAGATTACAAAACTGCAATCCATGACCGATAGAAGAGACTGCAGAGCCCAGCTGCAGTCAGAGAAACTCCGAAGACTGACTGACCATGCAATGCACCAGAGACTAAACAATTTGGGAAATGGGAAACTAAAGCGGAGAAACTTTGCAGAAATAGCCAAAGCAAAGATGCACGAAGATCCCATAAACGCACTAACAACACCAAAACCCATCACTACTGTACGAAAACCTACCTGGAGGCAAGATATATTTCCAGAGGTGGTAGAAAATATACCAGGTATTGGAAACAAAAACTGCCAGACTGAAAAAGAAAGGAGAGATACTACCCTAAGCTTCATATCGAAAAGCTACCCAAGCATGGACTGGACCCATGCATACACCGACCGTCCTGTAACAAACACTACACAGAACGGAGGGGCAGGAGCATTCCTGAACCTACCAAATGGCAGAAAAATAACACTGTCATTCGCTACTGGTAAGTACACAAGCAATTTCAGAGCGGAGGCAGAGACACTGAGGGCGGCACTGGAAGAAATGATGACACACAATGAAAATGAAAGCCATATAGTCCTGCTTACAGATGCTCTCGCCGTAGTCACAGCGCTAAAAAGCCAGAAAAACACTGAACTTAATGACTTAAGAGCAGCACTCTGCAAACTGTGCCAGCAGTCCGCACCAAAAAGGGTAGTGGTACAGTGGGTCCCATGACACTGCAACATCCAAGGCAACGAGGAGGCAGACAGACTGGCAAAAGAAGGTGCAAGACTACCACAGGGTAACGCATAGATGGGCATGTCACATGTTGTGACGAAATGATATTTGATAGAGCACGACGACAGCAATCTAGTACACCCAAGGTATAAAGAGATCGCAGGGAAGGTCAATACGGTACTCAAACTTCCAAGCTGTACACAACAACATCTGAGACACCTCTGGACTTCTGAGGCCCAAGACAGTGTCTGCTGGAGATGAAGTTGGGACCCGCAGCTACTCCGAGGAACGAGTCATCAAGATATTCCAAACAGATCTATCAGATATTGAATTAATCATTAATTATTATGCAGTTGTATTATTTGGATGACAATAATTCTATAGAATAAAGAGCTTGAGTATTATGTCTGTCCTAGAAAACGTCTGATTAGCCTGCTGTTGCACAGCTCTATTTGTAAACCAAAGGGTCAGTTTTCGCCTGCTAACCCCAAAATGTAACATAGCGACAACGTCTCATTATTTAGTGAGACCTATTTGAAAAGTGGCACAATAATCAACGGAGAATTCCTTTCATCGCTGTCTTGCCGTATCTAACTGTAAATTAAGTACCCATTTACAGCTGGGCTGACTGGGACATATTGCTACTAAGGAACGAACTCAGCACCCTTTCCATGAGAAGCTAGTGCTATTACAACTCAGACATTGGGGACGCCGTGGGCTAATGGTTAAATGACACGGCTCACAATCCGAAGGTGCTGGGTTCGATCCCCATCACAGCACCGGCCGTTACCCCGAGGAAGCAGACGCATACATAAAATGCATGCTGAAGTCGAATGCACTGAGACATTCAATCAACAAATACAGATAATGCTACTAAGGAATGAATAACTCAGCACCCTTTCCCCGAGAAGCTAGTGCTATTACAACTCAGACATTCAATCAACAAATACAGATATTGCTACTAAGGAATGAATAACTCAGCACCCTTTCCCCGAGAAGCTAGTGCTATTACAACTCAGACATTTAATCAACAAATACAGATATTGCTACTAAGGAATGAATAACTCAGCACCCTTTCCCCGAGAAGCTAGTGCTATTACAACTCAGACATTTAATCAACAAATACAGATATTGCTACTAAGGAATGAATAACTCAGCACCCTTTCCCCGAGAAGCTAGTGCTATTACAACTCAGACATTTAATCAACAAATACAGATATTGCTACTAAGGAATGAATAACTCAGCACCCTTTCCCCGAGAAGCTAGTGCTATTACAACTCAGACATTTAATCAACAAATACAGATATTGCTACTAAGGAATGAATAACTCAGCACCCTTTCCCCGAGAAGCTAGTGCTATTACAACTAAGGCATTCAATCAACAAATACAGAATGACATTACCCATGATTTCCGCTTTGACAAGGTCCTCGTCGTCCTCTTGTCTGTCCCTGCTGTAGCTCTCTGGTGAGGTGTCAGGTTCAGCCACACCATGTGAGAGTGGATCCAGTCTTCCTGCGCCATGATCGCTATCTGCGCCATCTGGGTCATCAAGATTAAAGGCAGAGTCTTCAACCTCCGAACCTTCATCACTTGGAAGCCCATTGGTTGCTTCAGGGCTCGTATGTTTTGGAACGGACTTTGAGGCATGCTCATGCTCAATGTGAGCTGATTTGAGCAGTTGCTGGTACACAGAACTTGGAGATGCAGAACGACTCAGTAAAACTGGGTTCTCGTTGTCGTCGTTCTCTATATCAATGTCCACCTCAATATCCTCGTCCTCAGCATCGGAGACTTTCAGTTCTCTCGATGAACTGGAGTTGCTAATGTCACTAGAACCATTTATTGCAGATTGGCCATCGGACGTGGAGCAAATGCTTTCTGGATGAGAAAATTTGTTTCTGAACTTGTTGGTTACAAATGTGATCAGTTCTGCTTCCTGATTGGCTCCAACAGTCTCGGAAATATCTGCGTAAGCTATAACCCCATTAGGAACTGGGCAGTTTGATTTGTTGGTTTTTTTTGCATATTTTTTACCCTTTGCTATCCTTTTCTGTGTCTTTATAATTGGAGCTTGGTTGTTGGGTGATTGTGCAGCTTTTTTGAGCTGAGAGATGGTTCTTTTAGAATTGCTGGTGTTTACACAAGTCTTTGTTGTGGTATGTGTGATAGTATCAGCATTGTTTGTGGTTGAGCAATTGGTTTTACTCATTGAAGATGTTGCAACGTTAACAGTAGGTTGCCCAGTGGTTATGCTTGCTACAGTGGCAGCCAGAGAGGACGGTTTCATTGTGAAAAGGGGTGTCTCTGTCATTGACTTCAAGGTTTCCATCTCATTTTTCTCCATCTCTGCCTTTTTTTTCACCTATGAGTCAAATTCAATATGGCCGGATTAGATCATTTCAAAAGGAATATTAAATTAATTGTAATGTTGTCATTTGGTGCCAATAATGGTAAAACAGCATTACAAAGCCAACATAAAGATATTCAATCCAACTGGATTGGATAATCAATTACGTCTATTTTACTTATATATATATATATATATATATATATATATACACACACACATTTTCATAATTATTACTTACAATTTCTTCATTTATTAAAAAAGAAAATTCATAATACGTTTCCAGGCTACAGGTAAAAAAAAAAGTACAATATATATGAATAACACTGATATCGTCCCATTATTACAGCTAAACAATTATTTAACAGTTGACAAATTAACTTCATGTGTGTTCAAATCACTGTAGAGACCGGAATTTGTTTTCACATGGACTTTCTGGTATTTCCCCGGATCTCTGAGTAGTCGTGATCAGACACCCGTGTGCAATGTTGTGCACGTTAAAAATCCCTTGACAGTTGGAAATCGAAAAGAGTGGGCTTAACAGCCGCTGCCCGGCCAAACAGTGATCGGACACCTGTGTGCACGTTAAAAACCCCTTGACAGTTGTAAATTGAAAAGAGTGGGCTTAACAGCCGCTGTCAGGCCAAAATCAAAAATTATGTTAAAAATCTAACCAATCTATTCTGGGATCCTCGCCGGTGCTGCAGAGTTTGTGCATTGTGCTGAAATTCCTCCCAAAATATGGAGAAAAACAGAGCACTTATTGGTTAAACCGTGTGCAATGACGTTGATTCTTCTACTAAACTCAACTAAGTACACTCTTGTCATCAACTTTGCAGAACACCTTTCATTGTGATTATGATAGTCATCACTAAAAGTAAATAGCAAATTTAATTATTCAATAAGCCAACTCACCAAATTTTTCATGTACTGCTGGGCATAGTTCTTGACCTGCAGGCTCGTTCGTGTTGGTATGAGGCCAGCAATTTTACTCCAGCTCCTGCCAAAAATACCCTGTCAAAAAGCACAATTTTAACTTCATTGATGCTTCAAATACTCAACATGACAGAGACTAAGCCAGATAGCAACACAAAATTATCACAGCATCAATGCTAACAAAATATTCCATGCTGCCAAACAATTACATCTATTAAGCTACAAATAATCATCAAAATATATTTTGTTCTCTCTCTTCTCATATATATGAGGAACAGTTACTAAGTAACAGGAATTTTATTATAAACTGCATAGAAGAGTATGTATAACTTCTTCTTCTTCATCGATCAACTGATGCTATGATTCTAGTCCGGTGAGGTTCATGAAGGAGCAAAATTTCATTATCTTCCGACTGATGGTTTCCTCGGTAGACCATTGAAAACAAGGCGGGTGTGATACGGAATCAGTCCAGAGTTGATCAGCGAGTGGTGATTTGGTTTCTAACAGCTGAAGGATGTTGACCAGTTGACATTCATCGCAGAATGCTGGCAGTGTATGGCGACAAAAGTGTGTTGAAGACAGCAGTAAAGAACTGGACAGCGATGTTTAAAGAAGGACGTGAGTTAACGAAAGATCTTCGAGACCAGGTCAGGCGCATATTGTTGTGTCAGAAGATGCCATCACCAAAATTGATGCACCAATTTTGGGTCAGCATACACTGCCTGCATTCTGCGATGAATGTCGACATCTTTCAGCAGTTAGAAACAGAATCACCGCTCGTTGATCAACTCTAAACGGATTCTGTATCACACCCGCCATGTTTTCAACGAACTGCTGAGGATACTATGAGTCGGAGGATAATAAAATTTTGCAAACTTGACAGTTGGTATGTGTTATTTACACCAGAATTGACATAATGTGCATCATATGTATGTTCACTTGGTGCAGATAGGTTCGGTTTCATTTGAACATGCCTCACAGTTTGAAACTTACTTAATGACTTACTTCCCCTGTCCAAGCAACACGTCATACAGTCATGGGTTGTCTTATCATTTGCCTCCAGCATGTCGGGCCTATTGCATGTTTCCTGGAGGTTGGAGCAGGTCATCAGGTGGTCTGTGTCCTGTATTGCGCCACAGTCACATGTGTCATCATCTGTGTATCCCCATCGTTTCATATTCCTCTTGCACCGTAATACACCAGTTCGGAGTCTGTTCAGCGACTTCCATGTTGTGTATGGTAGATGATGTCCTACCAAAGTTTCATCTCTGGGACCTGCATCAATTCGTGCCATTTCTCGATATGGCGGCTTTCAGGGCTTGTCTGTATGGGTTGTATTGATTTTAGAAAACTATATCTGGATTTGAGTCTTGTGCTCTGTACCTGATGTCCAAACACTGAGACTATCACCATTTGTTTGTCTATCACTGACACAAATATTGAGGACCATGTATGATCTTTGCTTGATGACAAGAAAGTTAGGAAGAAAAAATCTACAAAAATTATATATTTTCCATTTGTTGAACGTTACTTACTTACTAAGTATGCAAGTAAGTGGCAAGTTGAACACAGAGAAAGTATAGGACCATGGTAACAGTTCTTTGTGGTATTCAGCTAGTTAGATTCCAAAACTCATCTCTTTCTTACAGCAAAGTGCTTTCATTGTCTTGACAGAAGAAACGGTTTTGAGTATTGAGTACCTTTTAATATATTTCTGCTATTTGGTGTATATGTTTTCCTAGCGCTTAAAATACTATCTTTGTGGTCGCTGCTGATGATCTGTTTACCATCACATTCACAGAACTATCATGTCTATGACCATTCAAAACTGTCACAACTAATACGATGCTATAAAACTGTCACAACTAAGATGCTACAAAACTATGCAATCTAAGATGCTACAAAACTGTCACAACTAAGATGCTACAAAACTGTCACATCTAAGATGCTACAAAACTACCCAATCTAAGACGCTATAAAACTATCACATTTACAACACTACAAACCATCACATCCAAGATGGATGCTACAATTACTCAAACGCATATTCTATGCCCATTAATACATGCCTTAAATAGCACACAAGAATTAAAGAGACAATTTCAATCATTTCAAAGTCAGCAACACAACAACACGTCATATACCATGCCCCGCAGGAATGTGTTTTTCTCATCTTGTGTCCACGGACTTTTGTTCGGGGTTGCTGACTTGCTACTTCCTGCAGCCACAAGCAATGCATTCTTCTTCATGCTAAGGTACCTGGAAGTCTTCCGCCCATACATGTACTGCCTAGACACAGTTAGGGAAATGTATGACCCCTTCTTAGTGCATATCAAACAAACTACAAAAAGGCAAAGGTCGCCGTCCATCGTAGACGATGATGGCATAATTAATTTTGCTAGCGCTATTTTTAGCAAGGATTAACTGCGCTAGTTTTTATCCTCACTCTCTCGTCTTGAGGCGCGCGACCCCAGTGGCAAGTCAAGGACAAGATGACTAGGGGGCGACTAAGAGATGCAGGGGACTCTGCATCAGGCACCCGTGAAAAAGACGGCGGAGTCCGGAGTCGAACCCACACCACCTGATCACGAGGCCGACGGCTTAACCGCTTCGCCATGGACATTCACTTTGTATAATGCTATGGTAAGCCATCTCAGAAGGGCTCTAATATCCAGTACAAAGAACAAACAAGAATCTTTCAAGTCCACACAGGAGCACTTCTCAATTCCACACAGGAGCACTTCTCAAGTGCACACAGGAGCACTTCTCAAGTCCACACAGGAGCACCTCTCAAGTCCACACAGGAGCACGTCTCAAGTCCACACAGGAGCACCTCTCAAGTCCACACAGGAGCATGTCTCAAGTCCACACAGGAGCACCTCTCAAGTCCACACAGGAGCACGTCTCAAGTCCACACAGGAGCACCTCTCAAGTCCACACAGGAGCACTTCTCAAGTCCACACAGGAGCATGTCTCACGTCCACACAGGTGCATCTCTAAAGCTCAATCAGGTTTCAACTCTTAAACCCACACAGGTGCAGATCTATGGCCTAATTGATGCACCTCTTAAGCTTCCACAGATAAAAAAAAATGTGGGCTGTTCCATAGTAGGCAATGTCATCGGGGATAATGTGTTAAGAGATATCAATGCACTTTGTTTGATTCTAAACCAACAACAAACTGAAAAAATTTGTCAAGATCTCAGAAAAGAGTATATTCTAAACCAATAACAAAACAGACAAATTTGTAAAGATCTCAGATAAAGGTAGATTCTAAACCAGCAGAAAAATTTTACAAGAGTCAAGATCTGAGATAAGAATAGATTCTAAACCAACAACAGACAGAGAAAATTTGTCAAGAGTTAAGATCTGAGATAAGAATAGATTCTAAACCAATAACAAACAGAGAAAATTCGTCAAGAGTCAAAATCTCAGATAAAAATTGATTCTAAACCAATAACAAGCAGAGAAAATGTGCCAAGAGTCACGATCTCATATAAGAATAGATTCTAAACCAATAACAGAGAAAATTTGTCAAGCGTCAAGATCTCAGATAAGAATAGATTCTAAACCAATTACAAACAGAGAAAATTTGTCAAGATCTCAGATAAGAATAGATTCTAAACCAACAACAAACAAAGAAAATTTGTCAAGATCTCAGATAAGAATAGATTCTAAACCAACAACAAACAAAGAAAATTTGTCAAGGTCTGAGATAAAAATAGATTCTAAACCAATAACAGAGAAAATTTGTCAACAGTCAAGATCTCAGATAAGAATAGATTCTAAACCAACAACATAGCAAACATTAAGATTCAGACTCTGTGGAAAAACATAATCACAAATGCCAGTTGGCATGGCATATGTTTGAGAAGTTATGACAGTTATACTCAGCACATTCCACACAGAAAAAAAAGGATACTGCTCCTCTAGAAGCATCTTTTCTATGGTAGCCTTGGACTTCTCGTCCATGCAGCTGTCAAGAGACCAGCCCTGTCAAATAAAAACATGTTACATGATATTATGTAAACATGTGTCTAATAATACATATATGATTTAAAAAACAGCTATATCAGTATTAGATAACATTCTACTAATGTATCTGTCAAAATGCTACATAACATTCAGCAAACAGATCTGTCAAAATGGTACATAAAATTCAGCAAACAGATCTGTCAAATGTTACATAACATTCAGCAAACAGCTCTGTCAAATGTTACATAACATTCAGCAAACAGCTCTGTCAAATGTTACATAACATTCAGCAAACAGCTCTGTCAAATGTTACATAACATTCAGCAAACAGCTCTGTCAAATGTTACATAACACTCAGCAAACAGCTCTGTCAAATGTTACATAACATCCAGCAAATAGATCTGTCAAATGTTACATAACATTATGCAATCAGATCTTTCAAGTGTTACATAACATTCTGCAAACATATTTGCCAAATGTTACATAACATTCTGCAAACAGATCTTTCAAATGTTACATAACATTCTGCAAACAGATTTGTCAAATGTTACATAACATTCTGCAAACAGATTTGTCAAATGTTACATAACATTCTGCAAACAGATCTTTCAAATGTTACATAACATTCAGCAAGTAACACTATGTTTTTTTCTGAGGTGATAAGAATAAATAAATGAAAATGTTGTTTAAACATTGTAAAACAAACCGTGAAACACTTTTGATAACAAACCAAGTATTTGGTCAAACACTATCACGAGCCAAGAACTGCTTACGTGAAGTGAATAAGAAAATTTACACATCACTATAACTGGTCATCCTTGAATCAGCTTGGTTCATAGAAAGGGTACTGATACCAGCAGAGAACAGCAATGTTATGGACCCCAGAAGAAAGGCCAAGAATAGGGCCAACCAAAAACAGCTTGGCAAAGAACCATAGAAGCAAAAATGAAAGCCAAGAACTAGAGCTGTGACGGATGTAATGATGGATGTAGCCAGATCCAAGTGGAGGAAGTTTGTCGCTGCCCTGAAAAATTACATCACAGGTGATTATCACTGACTGCTTTGTCCGTCATCAGTCAAGAATCCAGAAAGATGAATAAAGTACATAAAATGCTGAAAATGTGTCTTTGCCACTCAATTTAGAAAAAGAGGGGACGGCATGGGCTAGTGGTTAAGTGACACGACTTACAACCCAAAGGTGCTGGGTTTAATCCCCATCACAGCACCGACCATTACATAATATGCATGCCGAAGTCTGATGCACTGGGTCGAAAGGCGCAAAATAAAATCCGCAGTGCAACGCACACAAGCCTTGGGGAATAGAAAAATAAGGCGAACGCAACCAAAAATAACAATTCTGAAAAATATTACATACTCTTAGCAAGCAAGCATAAGCAGGTAAGACAAACCTGAGTACTCAGGTAAAACAAACATCAGTCCTCAGGTAAAACAAATATCAATCCACAGGTAAAACAAACATCAGTCCTCAGGTAAAACAAACATCACTCCTCAAGGTAAAACAAACATTATATCTTCAGGCATGACACATATCAGTCCTCAAAGTAAAACAAAATCAGTCATGTAAGAAAAACATCAGTGCTCAATTAAGACAAACAGCCCTCATGTAAGACAAACATCAGTCCTCAGGTAAGACAAACATTGAGACCTCAGGTAAGACAAACATTGAGACCTCAGGTAAGACAAACATTGAGACCTCAGGTAAGACAAACATTGAGACCTCAGGTACAACATACTGGAGTCCTCAGGTAAAATAAACATTGAGACCTCAGGTAAGATAAACATTGAGACCTCAGGTGCAACAAACTTGAGTCATGTAACAAACACTGGAATAATGGAATAACTTTGACTCAGTTGCTATACACTTGTGAATGTGTTGAGATATTACCTGTTCAAGCATCCATGCAGGACTGGTAAATTCTGGAAGCAAGTTTGCACTTTTGGATGGCAATTCATTTGTGTCATAGAACTCATCACCCAATCTGCAGGATGATGAAATGCATCTTTATACCTGTATATGTGTGTGTGTATTTATATATGTACGTATATATGTATTGGAACTGTACAGATTATTTTTAATCCAGTATAAATTATACACTGTTTTTAAATAGTAAATATGATAGATATGTGGACCCCGAGCACCTGAGTAAGGTGGATGCTGTCGTCATCTTCGCTTGGGAAGGGTAACTATTACTATATCCATGTTTCAAGGATGTTAAGCCTTTCTTCAAATCATTTGTTGAATGTCATTGTCTCTGCCTCACACACTGATGAGGCTTAAAAATGATAGATAATGGCTATTGTTTTAAATATATTGTTATTGATCTGAGTGCCAGTATGTGCCTCATGTTTCTTTTGCTGAAGGAGCCATGTCATCTGTCTGTACACAATCATGGATCTGCAGAGCTTCCTGTCCATCTTTAGTCCTGTTTACCAGTTCTGCTGTTGGCTATATTTTACATGCTAAAATAATGTTCAGCGTCTTGTCTCTCAATCATTCTGTCGCTTTTTTCTTTGCAATTTTATCTAATTCAGTCTTTTTGAGCAATTCACGGGATCCTAAACATTCTTCTATGAAACAATGAATTGGTAACTAACTACATATGAATGAAATACCTAGCAGGTTTAGGAAAGGATGTGACCTATCACTTCTCTCTGTACAGTAACAATATATTGAGATGAAATGCAACAAATATGTCTGCACTCAAAACATTAAAAATTGTCAGCAATAAACTGATGTTTAAATATTCAAAATCAAATAAAAATGACATGAAATTGTTGATTTGGATGACTTTGGTGATGGTAAAAAGCAAAATTCTAAGCTTTAATCTATATAGCAAGAAAACTAAAATAATGGTCATTTCTGAGAGTGGTCCATCAGGGTCTTTGTGTGTGACAAGAACAAGAATAACACCACTGCCACACAGAGAGCATGTCGTAAGAGGCGACTAACTGTGTGGCATGGCATAACACAAGCCATGGTCAGATGGCTTGCTTAGATCAGCATAGATGGTGTGTAACAGGTGCTAGTTCTACTTTGCTCTAGTGTTTTGAGTCTAACCCCCCTCCGCAGAACTTGTCTCAACACAGCAGAGTCATTAGCTGTTCAAGCCTAGCCCACTCAGCAGGAAATCATTCTTCCGGAGCTGATACCTGTATAGCGGCATCTGCCCCTGTAGAAGTACAGGTCTACTAAAAACTGAGAAATAAAATTCTCCAGAATCCATCATCAAAGCAAATGTGGTATTGCTAACGCAAGACATTGACACAAATGTCTTGGTATTCCAACAATTTTAAATGAAAGATGCAGCTTAGAAATAAAGAATACAGTACATTTCATTTGCCAATGCAAAACCAGCACTCCAGAAAACAAAACGCATCTTATGCTTCAAGTAATAATGAATAAAAGTAAGAAATGTAGTTCTCCAGTGTTTTCTGATAAATCATGTTTTTAATTATTATTATGTTTTTGTTGTAAAAATGTAAGCTAACATTTTGATAACTGACTGTAACTGAATAGACCACTCTATATGATAACATATTTAGTCTTCTTCTTCTTCTGCGTTCGTTCTCAATCTCCCGCTACCAAGCCCTGAACAAGTAACAAGGCTTTCAAAGCTGCTTTGCAAGTAGCAGGTTGTAGTCTGGAGAGCGGCATGCATTGTGTCACTAGTTTACAGCTTCTATGCGATATTTGCACCTTTCGGTCTGACACATCTGTCTCCGGCAGCATATTATGATATTTAGTCTACTAATATTATTATATAATCAATGTATTAGTCTAATCATGGCATTGATGGTGTTTTAATTTCTAACTAGGTCTCTCTCTCTTATTACGTTATTATTAGTAGACTACTAACTTTACTTGAACTAATTAGTAGTTTAACGTTTTCCGTTGTTGTTTGTTGTTAATCACCAGTAATACTAATAGTACTAATACTAATAATAGTAATGGTACTCACCACTGACTCTGTTTTTATTTATTTAAAAAAGCAGACGTATTGATTACTAAAAGAATTTGGACTTGCATGGACGACAGCATAGAATGAAACCAACGAGAAATACTTCTGTTTAGGAAAAACCTTTTTTCCGTACTACGCGCTAGCAAACAGTAGTAAAAACCCACAATACCAGCCAGAAAATAAGACTGCAGTTTGAGTTTTGAGTTTCACTTGTCTTACTCAGTTACTGACTCTTACTCTTTTACTCTTACTCTTAGTAGTCTTAGTTTAGTTAATCCGTCGACAATGGAGGTACCAAGCTTTTAATAGAACTAACGCAGATGATCAAACAGATTTGTACTTCTAACATCAATCTGTTATCTATATATATATACATGATCAAGATGGAACCACTGCAAACAATGAGATACGTATATTACTCTGTTTTCAGATCGAATTCTCCTTCGACATCAATATCATCGTCCGCCATCTTGGAGTCGTCGCCTCTCAAAACATCCGTTTGAGGGTTGTGTCCCTTGGCATTGCCCATAAAACGTCTGCTGCTGGATTCTGATGTTTTTGTTTGTCCAGAGATCTCACACCATGGATGACTTTTATTCCACTTTCGTTCGTCCGGAGATCTCACACCATGGATGACTTTTATTCCACTTTTGCTCGTCCGGAGATCTCACACCATGGATGACTTTTATTCCACTTTCGTTCGTCCGGAGATCTCACACCATGGATGACTTTTATTCCACTTTCGTTCGTCCGGAGATCTCACACCATAGATAACTTTTGTTCCACTTTCGTTCGTCCGGAGATCTCACACCATGGATGACTTTTATTCCACTTTCGTTCGTCCAGAGATCTCACACAATGGATGACTTTTATTCCACTTTCGTTCATCCTTATCTCATATCAGGGATGACTTTTATGCAACTTTCGTTCGTCCGGAGATCTCCCACCATGGATGACTTTTATTCCACTTTCGTTCGTCCAGAGATCTCACATCATGGATGACTTGTATTCCACTTTCCTTTATCAAAAGATTTCACACCATGGATGACTTTTATTCCATTTTCGTTCGTCCGGAGATCTCACACCATGGATGACTTTTATGCAACTTTCGTTCGTCCGGAGATCTCACACCATGGATGACTTTTATTCCACTTTCGTTCGTCCAGAGATCTCACATCATGGATGACTTGTATTCCACTTTCCTCTATCAAAAGATTTCACATCATGGATGACTTTTATTCCATTTTCGTTAATCCAGATCTCATATCAGGGATGACTTTTATGCCACTTTCCTTCATCCAGAAATATCTCATGGACAACTTATAATTCCTCCTTTGCTCATCCACAAATATCTCATTGTTGACTTTTATTCGTCTTTAGTTTATCGTGAGATCTTTCGTGGCTGGCTTTTGTCCCTCTTTCATTAATCCAGAGATCTCTCACTCTTTGCTGTGTTTCGTTTTTTAAAAAGATATATGCGATGTTTTCCATAATTACCTCTAGTATGCTGCTTTGACATACACACACATACATACAAGCATATATATATATATATACTTAGAGCTTGGAACCCTGGTATTCAAACGGGCAGTTATGCCTGCTACCAGGTAGCCAAAATCTGTAGTACGTTCCTTATTCTGCAATGTTAACTTTCTGCGGCTTACTAGGCCTGGGGGAAGGTGGATTGTGTGTTGGATAGGAATTAGCCTACATTTCTTTTGTGTTTGAATTAAGCCCGGGTAGCGGCATCCTACTCTTACCGATTGTCAAGTGTGTATAGGTAAGTTATTTGTACCTTTCCCCAGGTGGTTTGTTAAGAGCAGCTATAGATGGCGCCTAACTGGCTGAGGGTCTACTTAGCTCTAGTGTTTTAGTCTTTTAAGATGGACTCGCACATCGGTTAAAAACCACCCTACAAGAAACGGGTTGTATACAGACTCTATATAGTCTTATAAATCAGTATAAAGACGTTAAGTTAAGTTAAGTATATAGGGAAAGCAGTGTCACAAAGTCCGTACTTTTGACATTTTCTTTTCTGACCTTACTACCTGACTTAACAATTTAAAAAAAATTAAAGATTTTACTTTCTGGATTCTACTGGCGATGGCATGTCCCTTTGCACCCCATACTGTAGGTCTTTTGGCGATATCCGGTCGTTTTGGCTAGTGAATGCATGCGTGTGTGTATGTTAGTAATGCGGACGTTTTTGTCAGTGAATGGATGCGCGTTTGTATCTGTTTGTAACGTGTTCCTCTATGGCAATTTTGCAGTACAGTAGTTTTGCAACATACGACACATACCCGTGCTGATGAGCAAATGGCAGACGTTGTCCCACATTTCACTCATACAAGGTGCTGTGCCTGGGAAGCGTAAGAGAGAGAGAGAGAGAGAGAGAGAGGGGGGGGGGGCAGAAACAGAGATGAGAAGACAACATCAGAGAGTGGACGGGAAGGTCCATAGCTAGAACAAATATCCTGACACAGAACCGAGTGGAGTGGCTAGAGCTGATCCCAAAATCGACAGTACTTTTAGGTTACGGGACTGATGATGATGATGATGGCATTAAGACAGATAAACCATACATTGAAAATGAGAAATGTCAGGTGGTATGAATACTCGTCACTACTTTATGGCGCATAAACATGCACACTGAATAACAAGTTGGAAAAGAGGATTGAAGCCTTCGAAATATGGGTATATAGAAGATTGGGTCGCATTTCTTGGAAAGAGAAGAAAATAAATGTGGAGGTATTGACAAAGTTTAGATTGAAAAAGAGAATTAATGACCGAAATCAAGGTTAGACAGTTAAGTTATTTTGGTCATATAACAAGACACAATAATGGCCGTCCATCGCAAGTGACGGTAACAACAACAGTCAGAGATGTTGTGTTGACCTCCTCGGTGAGTCCGGACGTGGCTGCATAGTCCAATTCTGGCACGGAAACCACTTCCACATATGTAGCATTGGGTTGGCCATGTGAGTGTCAGTTGTTTTGTCTTTTCGCAAAGAGCGTTTTTTCTGTACTTCGGAGGCGCGGCGTTGCTCGACAATGGAGGTGTCTCTGATGGTGGTTCTATGCCATGTACTGCGGTCCTGTGCGAGGCATTGTCATGAGTTTGCATCGATGTTGAAATGTGTCAGAGATACTTTGAGGGAGTCTTTGAAATGCTTCTTTTGTCCATCGGCCAGACGCATGCCCTCTTTCAGCTCACCATACATTAGTAGTTTGGGGATGCGGTTGTCTGGCATGCGCACGACGTGGCCGGCTCACATTATCTGGTTTTTCAGCAACAATGTGCGGATGCTCTGCATTTTTGACTTCATGAGAATCTCGGAGTCTGATACCGTATCCTGCCACTGCATTTTGAACAACCTACAAAGGCTGCTTGTATCATTCCTGGACAAGCTCTATAGAGATTACTTCAGACAAGCTCTAAGGAGATCACTTCAGACAAGATCTATGGAGATCATTCCTGGACAAGCTCAATGGAGATCACTTCAGACAAGCTCTATGGAGATCACTTCAGACAAGCTTTATTGAGATCACTTCAGACAAGATCTATGGAGATCACTTCAGACAAGCTCTAGGGAGATCACTTCAAACAAGCTCTATAGAGATCACTTCAGACAAGCTCTATGGCGATCGCTTCAGACAAGCTCTATGGAGATCACTTCAGACAAGCTCTAAGGAGAACACTTCAGACAAGCTCTATGGAGATCACTTCAGACAAGATCTATGGAGATCATTCCTGGACAAGCTCTATGGAGATCATTCCTGGACAAGCTCTATGGAGATCACTTCAGACAAGTTCTATGGAGATCTTCTAAACAAGCTCTATGGAGATCACTTCGGACAAAATCTATGGAGATCACTTAAGACAAGATCTATGGGGATCACTGTGGACAAGATCTATATAGATCACTTTGGACAAGCTCTATAGAGATCACTTCGGGCAAGATCTATGGAGATCACTTCTAGACAAGATCTATGGAGATCACTTCTAGACAAGCTCTATGGAGATCACTTCTAGACAAGCTCTAGGGAGATCACTTCAGACAAGATCTATGGAGATCACTTCTAGACAAGCTCTATGGAGATCACTTCTAGACAAGCTCTAGGGAGATCACTTCAGACAAGATCTATGGAGATCACTTCTAGACAAGCTCTAGGGAGATCACTTCTAGACAAGCTCTATGGAGATCACTTCTAGACAAGCTCTATGGAGATCACTTCTAGACAAGCTCTAGGGAGATCACTTCTAGACAAGCTCTATGGAGATACCAATAACCTCAAGATGAGTATTGTCTGTAGATTTATTGATCCCGACATCTACAAGCAAACAACAAGAAGAAGAATATACTTTTTGTACAAATTTTTTAATTGTCCTTTTCTGATAACATAGATTCATAACATATACTGTAGTCAGAGCAACAGATACATTGTGAATAAAAAACATGTTCATGTTTGTGAAAGTATTAATTGCACTTAAACAATACATAACAAGATCAAAACTTGACAAATGGAACTGTTTATAAATGTTGTATATTATAACATCTTACAATCATTGAAGGCTCCATAAACAATTAGAAAAATTATGTTACATTCCCTATTCTTATGGTATCTGTGCAGGCGTGTATGTGCACTTTTGTATGTGTATGCTTGCACATCTCAGAGATAGATTCGTTTTCTCTGTACCTCAACATAACTGGCTTCACATTATTGAAATTATAACCGGCAAAGATGGACCCATAAAAAAATCAATATCATAACAGTTATAAAAACGTATTGTGACAGAGATTGAAACTACATAATCTTCTTTCCCCGTGTGAACATCTCTAATATAATGGATTTAAGAACTAGTTGGAAAAAAAACACTACAAATAGAACAATGTAACATTATCATCAAATACATATATTAATTATAAAATCTGCATTTCAAAAGTACTGAAAACATGAAACACAAAATAATAGTACGACCGTCCAGTGTGCTCCATCATGATGTAATGGGATGGTTTTTTTTATCATATCAATGCCATAAGCTATGTTGTCAGGTCTTGTGCTCCAGGAGGATTTAACACATGCTGAACGGAGCCGAAGATTCAGCAGTGAATAAGCTGACAGCAGCCAGCGACACATAGCTGACTGTCAGGGCTAGCGACACATAGCTGACTGTCAGGGCTAGCGACACATAGCTGGCTGCTTGCATTGAGGTCAGTGAACCACAGCTCACCAAGACTCTATTCCACCTCCAAGTGACGGCCCTGGAAACAGGCTGCACTAGTCACTCAGTTGTCTGGCTAAGAGATAAGGATCGCAGAGGGAAGGCAATCCTGGTACGCAAAAAATGTCAGCTGAAATCGGATGTGTTGGGCCAAAAGGCACAGGTATCTCAGCATTGTTGTAAACTATGACACACGATCACAATGTCTTTTTCTAGACGAACAACGACGAAGAACGAAGAAGAAGAAACATGTTGAACAGGCCATAAGAGTAGAGGTCAGGCAAATAGAGCAGACCAGATCCCCAGGGTGGGTTTTAGGTTAGAACAATAACCCAAACCCAGAAAAAGAACATTTCTACAGGAACTAACATTAGCCTAACTCAGAACGAACTCTCACACTTGGGTCGATGACATCACCTAGATGAAAACCAGTTCACGGAAGTCTTTACAGCTGAGACGTAAGTTGCTCACTTCTCCAGAAACAAACGAACGAACAAAGGTGTTTGAATCCTGAAAGTTTCAAACATCCCCTGGTTTCAAGGAAGGTAAGATCTGCTCCTAGTCCTATTGAAAACGGAGATAAACTGGGAGGACCTGTGTACATGCTGCGCATTTAGAAGAACCCTTAGATGTTAATTGCTGTTTGGGCCAAAATTGTAAAGATAACAAAATTCCTACCAAATAGTGGCCCATTTGAGGGCCAAAGAAAACAGTCTCTCCGTAATGTAAAGATTCAATTGGCCAATCACATGTTTGTCTGCACACTTGATTGAAAGTATATACAAAACAAAAGGGACCTCTAGTAGAAGAGGAGAGGAGCGATGAAGAGGAGAGGAGGGATGAAGAGGAGAGGAGTGATGAAGAGGAGAGGAGTGATGAAGAGGAGAGGTGTGATGAAGAGGAGAGGAGTGATGAAGAGGAGAGGAGCGATGAAGAGGAGAGGAGCGATGAAGAGGAGAAGGGTGATGAAGAGGAGAGGGGGAGGAAGAGATGAGGTGCTATGAAGAGGAGAGGGGGATGAAGAGGAGAGGGAAAATGAAGAGGAGAGGGGGATGAAGAGGAGAGGAGCGATGAACAGGAGAGGGGCAATGAAGAGAAGGGCAATGAAGAGGAGAGGGGCAATGAAGAGGAGAGGAGCGATGAAGAGAGGTGCGATGAAGAGGAGAGGAGCAATGAAGAGGAGAGGAGCGATGAAGAGGAGAGGGGGATGAAGAGGAGAGGGGGAGGAAGAGATGAGTTGCTATGAAGAGGAGAGGGGGATGAAGAGGAGAGGGACAATGGAGAGGAGAGGGGTGATGAAGAGGAGAAGGGTGATGAAGAGGAGAGGGGCAATGAGAGGGGGATGAAGAGGAGAGGGGGATGAAGAGGAGAGGGACAATGAAGAGGAGAGGGGGATGAAGAGGAGAGGAGCGATGAAGAGGAGAGGGGCAATGAAGAGAAGGGCAATGAAGAGGAGAGGAGCGATGAAGAGGAGAGGGGCAATGAAGAGAAGGGCAATGAAGAGGAGAGGGGGATGAAGAGGAGAGAAGCGATGAAGAGGAGATGGGCAATGAAGAGAAGGGCAATGAAGAGGAAAGAGGCAATGAAGAGGAGAAGGGCAACAAAGAGGAGATGGGCAATGAAGAGGAGAGGGGCAATGAAGAGAAGGACAATGAAGACGAGAGGGGCAATGAAGAGGAGAAGGGCAACAAAGAGGAGAGGGGCATTGAAGAGGAGAGGGGCGATGAAGAGGAGAGGAGCGACAAAGAGAATAGGGAGTTCAGTTGTAGTTATTGATTGGTCTGGAAAGTAAAGGTGGAGATCCTCTGTTTGAGTAAAGGGAAAGCCAGTAGCTGAGGAAAGAGGGCTTTCAATTATATTAACCCTTTACAGACCAATCTATTTTACAAGATGTTTGTCTTACTGTTCAAGGCAAGAACAATCATTGTCTGTGTGTCACGATTAACAGAAAAAAAGTCATTCAAACTAAAATTAAGATCTTTAAATTGAAAGATATCGCTTCTGTTTATAAACCCAATATAAGAAGATCTTTTTGATATAAGACAAGTGACCAGATAAATCAGACTGTAAGTGGAGGTATTCTGGTTGATTGTGATCGACAGTTTGGACTGTAAGGGGTTGATCTCCAGAGATTGGGATATTTACTGCAGCTCTAGGATGGCTTTCTGAGACTACATCAATCGACACAGTTAATGTGTTATACATTATTACCCCATTTCAGAAGCTGAAAAATTGGTGGTTATGGCACAAGCACAGACAGAAGTCTCAAACTTGTAGTGTGTGTGTGGGTTGGTATGTTTGTGGGAGCTCTGTACTGATCACACTGGGGAGTTTGTCAGGGTTTGTGTGTGAGCTTTGTACTGATAACGCTGGGGAGTTTGTCAGGGTTTGTGTGAGCTTTGTACTGATCACGCTGGGGAGTTTGTCAGGTTTTGTGTGTGAGCTTTGTTTTGTTAACGCTGGGGAGTTTGTCAGGGTTTGTGTGTGAGCTTTGTACTGATCATACTGGGGAGGTCATAGCAATGAAATGGCTAATGAGCTAGTTCTGACAAGACATGATTTTGGTGGACATTACATATAGATATAGAGTACATACTGAGGTCACTCAATGGCTGCCTGTTAGATGATATTGAAAACTATAAATGATCAATGCTAAAACTGCAGGAAATAGAATCAGTGATGTAGGATATACTAACCAGGTCACAGAAAAAAACTTCTTTTGATGATATGGCAGAAACAAAGATTGAAACATAGCATGGAAGAACTCTGCACAAAATTGGAAAGGTAGCAGAAGTGGTCCAGGAAATGAGATAACACAAGATAAACCTCTTGACTTTCCTTGAAACAATGTGGAATGGAGCAAGACACACAATAATGAATAAAGGAGAAACATAATTTATTCATAGCAAAAACAACAAACATAATTGCACAAGATGTCATCTTATAATATCAGCAGAAGTAAAAACAGTATTTATGGAATGTGGGCCAATATCATCTATAATTATGGGTACGACGTGGGCTTGTGGTTAAGTGACACGACTCACAAACCGAAGGTGCTGGGTTCGTGCCCCATCACAGCACTGGCCATTACCCCGGGGAAGCAAATCCTTCAAAAATGCAGGAGGAAGTAGACACTTACATCAAATGTATGCTGAAGTCAGATGCACTGGGCTGAGAGGCGCAAAATAAAAACAAAGTGCAACGCACACTGCCTTTGGAAATAGAGAAATAAGGCGAACACAAAAAAAAATAAATCTAAAATTATAACTGTATGCTTCCAAAGAAAAGGAAGAGAAATGAACATCGTAAGTGCTACATACTGGCACACAATACAGATGATGCGGCCAAACAATACTTGTATGTTTTCATCTACGGACCATTAGACAGAACATCAAGACAGGGACAGTTGTCATCATTAAAGACATAACTGCAAAGTTTGAGACAGAAAACAGCAAGTATTTACTGGTTATGGAACAGAAAAGCATAAGAAACAAAATGTTTAAATGGGAAGATTTTTAATGAACTTTCATAGATGGTGGCCACTGTAGGTCTGAACTTACCCAAATATCCCTAGATACCAACCAACTTCTCACATCCCATGAAGTCAAAATAGTTATACAATGGATCCCTGGTCACTTAAATACACCTGGCAGTTACAAGGCAGACAGACTGGCTAAGAAGGGGGCAAGTCAAGAACAACAATACACACCAACAATCCTACAGACAGCCAAACAACAACTGAAGACTGTGAACAGAGAAGACTGGCTGAATAGATGGGCAATGGAAAATACTGGGAAAGAAATCTACAAATATATATCCTAAAGACAACATAAAACTCCTGAAAAGGAGAGACCAAAGCTCCATTTTCCGACTTCGTACTCAACACACACAACTTAACAGCCACCTGAACAGAATCCAACCAGAACATACTCCAGAGTGTCGGCTGTGCACACATCCCTAAGAAAGTGTTGAATATCATCTTTTTAAATGTCCGGACCTTGCTGGTGTTAGGAAAGAGTTTCTTCATCCGAGGTCAGACAAATGGAACACTTTGTACGAAACTAAACAACAGCTTACAAACACTTGCAGATACCACTATATGGCATTGGGCCAAAGGGCAGGAGCCCATAAGCCGCTGGATCAATAACCAACAACCAACCAATGAACTCCCCTGACTTCATTATCGGAGAAAGCATCTTCCAACAAAGAAATGGACATAAGGCCACGTGATGCTCGCCAGATGGGCACACACACATAAAATCAAACTGATCAATTCACAATAGATATGACATTGATATGTTGCTTACAGAAAGCAAACTATGTAACTAGTCCTTATTTGAGAATCAAATGAGTACACTATGGCTTTGATGACATGCAAGGAATGACAAATATTAGGTAATTTGATAAGCTGACATGTCTGTTATATCCTCAGATAATTGAGAATGTTAAATATAGAATCAAGAATAACACAATAAATCATATATAAAACAATATTAATTATGCACAGAGAAACCAGTGAGAATATTAAGGTGGAAACTGAAGTCACAAACAGAGCAGTAAAGGTAAATTATGAAAGGTTTTTATATGCGTTTCAAATGAAACACATACCTGAAAACACATATTTAACATACCAAACATGAACCTGGTATGAATCAAAGACAAAATGCAATGATGGAGAACAAAATAGCTTTGTGACTTTTATTTAGCCTTGAAAATCAACTGTCATCCTCAACAAATAGGTACATTTCAAATAAATGATGTTTCAGGATGTGTGGTACACCTGAACTTGAGATAACTTTTTGGAAATGTCATGACAAAAACTGAACTATTTAAATGTTTTTGTCAAATGTCATCCTATGTACCTTAACACATGAAATGTTTGATGATCTTTTGAAATGTCCATTATAAAAATCTTTGATCTTTTTAGCACCTCAAATTGAAATCAACATTTTTTGGTGATAGATTTGTTTCAACAGAGCTAGGTAATTGGCAAACTTGAAAAATATGATTATGAAATATTTGTCCTTTCTTCCTTCTTCTTTGTCGCCCATTTGCCCTTGAGGCGCACAGTAATCAGCCAATCCTCTCGCAACAGTCATACCCTGTCCAATTTTCTTGTTACTCCAGCTTCTCTCCACATGTTTTTTGGTCTTCCTTTGCATCTTTTGCCCTGAGGCTTTCATGCCATAAATTACCGTGTCATACAGGATTGGGGTTATTGCAAGTTGTGGCATACAACACCACCTACATAACCATACAACAACTTCCTTTCCCATCCAACTGTAACCATACAACACACCCTACATAACCATACAACACCACCTACATAACCATACAACACCACCTACATAACCATACAACACCACTTACATAACCATACAACACCACCTACATAACCATACAACACCACCTACATAACCATACAACACCACCTACATAACCATACAACACCACCTACATAACCATACAACACCATCTACATAACCATACAACACCACCTACATAAAAATACAACAACTTCCTTTCCCATCCAACTGTAACCATACAACACCACCTACATAACCATACAACAACTTCCTTTCCCATCCAACTGTAACCATACAACACCACCTACATAACCATACAACAACTTCCTTTCCCATCCAACTGTAACCATACAACACCACCTACATAACCATACAACAACTTCCTTTCCCATCCAACTGTAACCCTACACCAACTTCCTTTCCCATCCAACTGTAACCATACAACACCACCTACATAACCCTACAACAACTTCATTTCCCATCCAACTGTAACCATACAACACCACCTACATAACCATACAACAACTTCCTTTCCCATCCAACTGTAACCATACAACAACTTCCTTTCCCATCCAACTGTAACTATACAACACCACCTACATAACCCTACACCAACTTCCTTTCCCATCCAACTGTAACCATACAACAACTTCCTTTCCCATCCAACTGTAACCATACACCAACTTCCTTTCCCATCCAACTGCAACAAAACAACAACTTCCTTTCCCATCCAACTGTAACCATACAACAACTTCCTTTCCCATCCAACTGTAATCATACACCACCTTCCTTTCCCATCCAACTGTAACCATACAACAACTTCCTTTCCCATCCAACTGTAACAAAACAACAACTTCCTTTCCCATCCAACTGTAATCATACACCAACTTCCTTTCCCATCCAACTGTAACAAAACAACAACTTCCTTTCCCATCCAACTGTAATCATACACCAACTTCCTTTCCCATCCAACTGTAACCATACAACAACTTCCTTTCCCATCCAACTGTAACCCTACACCAACTTCCTTTCCCATCCAACTGTAACCCTACAACAACTTCCTTTCCCATTCAACTGTAACCCTACACCAACTTCCTTTCCCATCGACTGTAACCCTACAACAACTTCCTTTCCCATCCAACTGTAACCCTACAACAACTTCCTTTCCCATCCAACTGTAACCCTACACCAACTTCCTTTCCCATCCAACTGTAACCCTACACCAACTTCCTTTCCCATCCAACTTTAACCCTACACCAACTTCCTTTCCCATCCAACTTTAACCATACAACAACTTCCTTTCCCATCCAACTGTAACCCTACACCAACTTCCTTTCCCATCCAACTGTAACCCTACACCAACTTCCTTTCCCATCCAACTGTAACCCTACACCAACTTCCTTTCCCATCCAACTTTAACCATACAACAACTTCCTTTCCCATCCAACTGTAACCCTACACCAACTTCCTTTCCCATCCAACTGTAACCCTACACCAACTTCCTTTCCCATCCAACTTTAACCCTACACCAACTTCCTTTCCCATCCAACTTTAACCATACAACAACTTCCTTTCCCATCCAACTGTAACCCTACAACAACTTCCTTTCCCATCCAACTGTAACCCTACACCACCTTCCTTTCCCATCCAACTGCAACAAAACAACAACTTCCTTTCCCATCCAACTGTAACCATACACCACCTTCCTTTCCCATCCAACTGCAACAAAACAACAACTTCCTTTCCCATCCAACTGTAACCATACACCACCTTCCTTTCCCATCCAACTGTAACCATACACCACCTTCCTTTCCCATCCAACTTTAACCATACACCAACTTCCTGTCCCATCCAACTGCAACAAAACAACAACTTCCTTTCCCATCCAACTGTCTTCTGTTATCTATCATCAACTTTTGTTGTTGTTTGTAACCATGTCAGACCATTGCAAACCAAAGATTGTTCTCAGGGATTTGCTAACGCAGCCTTGTAATCCCTTACTGTTGAGTCTCGTCATCTGCCATGTTTCAGATTATTACAAAAGGACAGACTTCACAGTGGAGCTGAAGATCTTTAGCTTGTTATGCATTTTGATCAATTTAGTGTTCTATGTGGTTTTCAACATGACAAAACCACTCTTGCATTTTTGTATTGCTTTAAACATCCCTGACTGGTACCCTGTATTGTTTTAAACATCCCTGACTGGTACCCTGTATTGTTTTAAACATCCCTGACTGGTACCCTGTATTGTTTTAAACTTCCCTGACTGGCATCCTGTATTGTTTTTAACATCCCTGTCTTTTTTAACATCCCTGTCTTATTTATGATGTTCCCAAGGTACAGTTATGTTTTTTTTTCCTTGTGTTCACCTTATTTCTATATTCCCTAATGCGTTGCACTATGTTTTTATTTTGTGCCTGTCGGCCCAGTGCATCCGACTTTGGCATGCATTTTATTTAAGTGTCTGCTTCCTCCTGCATTTTCTAAGTGCTTGCTTCCCTGTGGTAAGGGCCGGTGCTTGGTGCTGTGATGGGAAGCGAACCCAGCACCTTCAGTTGTGAGCCATGTCACTTAACCACTAGTCCACGCTGTCCCCGTACAGTTATGTGACGGTTGTCTTCATTGTAACAATTAATTTATTTAGTTGCTAAAGATCGTCAAGTGAAATGATCCTGTTTCATCCCTCAGAAATAAATGGAACTTTGTAATCAGTTTTATGTTCAGTGATGAGATGGTAACAGCATATATAATAACCACACTCAAGAGAATGACATTACCTGGGTCAATAATAACACAAAAAAACAATGCTGAATGTGCATAGAAGCTAACAAGCCAGAAATGATGTAACAAACATGAAATATGATGACCTTTATATAATGTCAGGTACAAACAATCAATAGTGGTCCAATTCAAGATATATTTATTAGTACCAGAATACGTATTTGTTAATAATCTGATCTAATCTGCTTTAATCTGCTTCAATCTGCTTATAATCTGCTCTAATCTGTTCTAATCTGCTCTAATCTGCTGGCCAGTACACAGTTTGCTGAAGGACAATTGGTTGTTGTTGTTGAATGCCCACAATGAATAGAGTTACTTCTTTGTGCACCCTAAAAAGGACGTTAAGTGGTGGGTTGCTGTAGCTTTCCTTGGATCCTGGGCGTGGTGATGAAGGTGGACCGGGGTCCTCCAGGTGGTTGTGCTATGCTTGGCTTCATCTGCGTGTTGCTCACTACAACGGGGATCACGTCGATCCCTCACCTCGTTAGCCAGGCTGCCATGAAAACAGCCCGTTTCCAGGGAAGGCTACGAGGAAGCCGAAGTGAGGGTCTTGGCCAGTATATTTTCCCTGACCCTGACTAACATGTCTGATCAGTATGTTGTGCCTGACCAGACGTTAGTCTTCCACCCAGGGACAACTGGTAATCAACAGTAACTTTGGGACAACCGTTTCCAATGGAGACGTCTCGGCAAGATCTATGCAAACCTGGGATATTAGAGTCAAAGGTTGCCCCACATCAGGACAGACTTCTCTAACTGTCAATCAGGTACACATTTATAGCTGGGTGAACTGAAGAATGTCAGTGTTATAGTGATGATGGTTAACCCTTTGGTTCCAAGTGAAACATACAGCCACTCCTACAGCTGACCCGTTTACAGGAAGCCTTTATCCTAGCATATGCAGTAGCAGTTTCAACAACAATGGTTTGACAATATTAGGTTGCCAGCCACATGCAAAACTCTATTTAGTAGCCTTTTATGACATGTTTGGCAGGTGTCTGTCTCGGGTGCTGGAGGTCACATGTTCGAATTATGGTGAAGACCGGATTTTTTTAACGTGGATCTTCTGGTAAAATATTTCCCTGATCTCTGGGTAGTGAGATCGGACTCCCGTGTTCAGTATCGAACACGTTAAAAATTCTTTGGCAGTTGGAAACCGAAAAGAGTAGGCTTGATGGCTGCTGCCCTGACAAAATTCAAGTTAAAAATCTACCCAAGTTATTTGTACCTTTCACCAGGTGATTTGTTAAGAGTAGCTAAAGATGGCGTCTAACTGGCTGTGGATCTACTTACCTCTAGTGTTTGAATCTATTAAGATAGACTCGCACATCGGTAAAAACCACCCTCCAAGATACTGGTTGTATACAAACTCTATAGTCTTCTAAACCAGTATAAAGATGTTAAGTCAAGTTAAGGATGGTTCCTTTTTTGTAGTCCTATTTGATTTCACTATGAATCCATCGACACCTGGGAATGTCTTGCGCAAAACAGATCTGACTGGAGAAGCGCAGTCAAATCGGGTGTAGCTGCCGGTGAAGATGACCGTGTTGTGAAAGCCCAGAACAGACGCAAGACGCGGAAATCCCGAGCAGCGGGAACACCATCCCCTTCTACAAACCTTGTGTGCCCAATATGTAGCAGATGTTTTTGTGCTCGCATTGGCCTGTTCAGCCACATGCGCACCCACACCCAACAGGGAAATCTGTGACAAGGATGATGTCGGCGGTCCTCATCGACAACGATGGACAGCTATTATGAATCCATATTGGACGACAGTTATTTCTGTCAAGTTATAAGCAACCAATGACATGATGTTTTTGCTTGCTACTTATGTTACTCTGAAGTGAAAGAGCTTGTTTCATGTGACTTGAGAAGACATACATAGAAATTTATACACACATCTATATATAGACTATGATATGATATGTCATACAAAATACAACTTGTTTATCAACATGTCAAATATGTAGTTCAAATCAGGCATACAATCTTGAGTTAACATTACACTTCTGTACATCTGACTGTAGTCACATCCACAACAATCCATGTACCTATCCTTAACTTAAAACTGAATAACTAACTGCAGTCACATCCACAAAAACCTTGCTTCTATTTTACAATGAAGACTGAGCATGTTTTAAAGCCTTGGTCTCAAACACCAGCCCACCAAGCCCTATCTTGTGGACCACAAAATGACTTATGATAGAAGATAAGAATGGGCAAACAAAAATATTGGATATCTTCTTCTTCCTTGTTCGTTCTCAATCTCCCACTACCAAACCCTGAAAGGACTTAAGTAGCAGAATGTAGTCCAGAGAATGGAATACGTTGTGTCGTAGTTTACAGCTTGACTGCGATATTTGCACCTTTCGGTCCAACACATCCGACTTCAGCAAGCATTTTTTGAGTACCGGGTTAGCATTCCCTCTTCAATCCCTTCTCATTAGCCAGTCTGCCCTGTTGCAGCCTGTTATCTAGGATCACCGGGTGGAGGTGTAGAAGGGTCTTGGCAGCTATGGTTCGCTGGCCCTGACGCTAGCAGTCAGCTATGGGTCGCTGACCACTGCAGCTCATACGCTGCTCAGTATCTTGATCCCAAAAATTGGATATAATAAACAAGGTCTGTCCAAAAAGTTCCAGAACTTTTGATATTGTGTGCCAATGCGATATTATAGCAACTTCCAGTAGTGGCGCCACCTAGTGATTACTTTCTTAAGTAACCTTTTATTTCTCACATTTTTCTTTTGTGATTGTTTATCATTATGTAGCTTCTTCTTCTTCTTTCGTTCGCTTTAGAATATTGTCTATATCTGCAATGTTGTCTTTTGTATAAACTTCACTGTCTTTTGTAGTTCACATACAGGTCCATAAAGTTTCTCTTCCAGTGTTGTTTCTATGGGCCAGTGAGATTTTCTCTGTATATCATATTTCGGGGCAGTTTTGTAGTATGTGCTCTGCTGTCTGGGGCGCCTGTCCGCATGTACACATGGCTGAGTTGCCAATCTTCATTTTTGTGTACATGTGGCTGCGGAGTCGGTTGTGTCCTGTTCTAAGGCGCAACACAACAGTTTGCTCTTGTCTGTTCATGTTATGGTAATCATCTGGTGTTATTGTTGGTGGCTTTCTGATTGATTTGTGTCATCCTTATCTTCTGTTGGTGGCTTTCTGATTGATTTGTGTCATCCTTATCTTCTGTTGGTGGCTTTCTGATTGATTTGATCATCCTTATCTTCTGTTGGTGGCTTTCTGATTGATTTGATCATCCTTATCTTCTGTTGGTATGTAACTGGCACATCTGGTTGCTCGTCTGCAGCACCCTCCTTTGCCAGTCGATCTGCTCTCTCGTTTCCTGGTATTCCACAATGAGAAGGTATCCACTGCATGACAATCTTGCGCTGGTTGCTCAGTTCAGACAGTAGAGCCTGTAGATCTGGCAGTTTCTCAAATTTAAGTGCTTGGAGTGCTGATTGTGCATCTGTAAGAAATACTACAGGTTGTGGACTGACATCGGTGTTCAACAGTTTCTCAGTTGCCACCTTGATTACCTGTATTTCTGCATCATATATATGACAGAATTTCCCAGTTGGTACTCTGACTGTATCCCTAATGTTATGTAGCTAATTGTTTACATTGTGCAAATTGTGTTTTGTGTTTCTCGAAATATCAGAATTAATATTGAGTTTTGCTTCAAGTTTGAGAAGACACTCACAAAGACTCATAAAATATTAAAACAAGTTTATGGGGGTCAATGCACGAGTCATACACATAAATCAATCAATCAAAGTCTGTCATTCCTCACAACGCATAGGCCATTGACAACATCCCGCCATCATGAATGGTCCTGGGATGCTCTTACTGTCTCTCTCTGTAATAATTTAATCTTAGTTCCTCTTCTCCATGTATTTTTGGGTCTATCTCTCTCTCTTCCCTTGAAGATTCCATGTAACAGCCTGTCTGGCTATGTTGGACTGTGCCTTCCGCTGCATACACCCTATCCTGCCCCTTTTCCCATAGGTTTTCATCCCTCACCATGTCCTGCCACTTTATGCCCATTAACATTAACCTTCGTAGGCATATGTTAACGAAAAACTGGAATCTTTGTTGTATCTTCTTCTTCGTACGCTGTCAGACGTCAACTTGAATTTGTTCGAAGAAAGCTGCGGTCATTCTGAGGCTGTTGACACTACCATAGAGCTTGTCTAGTGTTGGCACTGGTGATGGCCACATCTGCTTTCTCTGATCCTCGTTTGTCGGGCAGTTTTGCAGCAAATGTTCAGCGGTCATTTTCCCTGTACCACACGAGCATTCTTCAGTAGCACCTATCTTCAGTTTATTGAATAGGTGGTACCTCAGTCTATTGTGGCCTGTGCGGAGTCTGAAGACCACCACCTGCTCTCTTCTATTCAGCTGGTAATAAGCATCATTTTTGTGTGTGTAGCCAGTATGCTCTGTTTCCCATTTGGCCATGTATCTGGCCCTAATAAACCTTTTGGACTCTTCTTAGGTCACACTAGAATCTGGTTGTGGTAACCTTGCACCTTCTTTTGCCAGTCTGTCTGCCTCTTCATTGTCTTGAATGTTACAACCCACTGTATCACTACTCTATTGGGTGTCAACTGCTGGCATAGTTGACAGAGTACTACTCTTGTCATTAGAAAATAACACTGGGTTCCTCTACGCCAGCTCACATATCACTGCTTCTTTGGGAACTAAAACAAGTGTGCTTCCCTGGAAAACATACTAACCTTACCTGGCCCCAACAGACTTCCCAAACTGAAATCCAGCATGAAAGGATGATAATTTCAGACCAGTGAAGAAATGAAGGGCAACCCGCAGATGGATCTACACATGATCCTAAAAATGATTACAAGGACTGGTTTCAGAAGTGGATACAGCATTTGGAGTGATGTATTAATATAAGGGGAGGGGTGTGTGTGATGTATTAATAGAAGGGGTGTGTGTAATGTATTAATATAGGGGTGGGTGGGGGGTGTGTGTGATATATTAATGGAAGGGAGAAAGGGGGGGGGGGTTGGTAAGAGAGAGACAAGGATGCTGACTGAGGTTCCAGTTAAGCATGAAAAAGTTACACACAAAAAAAAGAACAAGTTCTGGAACTTATTGAACAGACATCATACTATCAATAAATCAATCAAAATACTTACAAAATACCAAAGAAAGATCATAACAAAAGAGAAAGCATACATTTATTGTCAAAGATAAAGGATCCTATGGCTCCTTAATTTCGAAGGAAAACATAGTCCATGCTACCTACTATAGGTGACTAAGGAGGGTTGTGCATGGGTCATGGAACCTCATCATGCAAACCAAAGTGCCTCAGAAACTAGCTCTGTAAGAGCACATCAATACTTTGATAGAGCCAAACTGTGTTGGTTCCTCATGCTCCAGCTGCAGTAAACAAGGGCACATGATATTATCAAGGTAGAAGGACTTACTGTACAACAAGTGGTACATTACGGGTGCCTCGGGACCTTATTAGTGGAAGGCAGACGGTATCAAACAAAACCAGATAATGGGATTGTCAAATCTAAAGCGGACTTTGCTGTGATGTCGTCCTTGGTCCGAATTTGTCCGAATGTAGCTCTTGTGTAATCAAATCTGTCCGAATGTAGCTCTTGTGTAATCAAATTTTTCAGAATGTAGCTCTTGTGTAATCAGACTTGTTCTAATGTGACTCTTGTGTAATCACACTTGTTCTAATGTGACTCTTGTGTAATCAGACTTGTTCTAATGTGACTCTTGTGTAATCAGACTTGTTCTAATGTGACTCTTGTGCAATCAGACTTGTTCTAATGTGACTCTTGTGTAATCAGACTTGTTCTAATGTGACTCAAATGTGAGTTTTGTCCGAATGTGAATCTTGGGTTAATGAGCATGTCCTAATGTGACCTTGGTCTATTGAGTTTTGTCCGAATGTGAATCTTGGGTTAATGAGCATGTCCTAATGTGTCCTTGGTCTATTGAGTTTTGTCCGAATGTGGATCTTGGAACATCATGCTTGTCCTCGTATAGACAGCCTGAGTTTAGAATCCATGCTCTAAAACTGTGGCAATTTCAACATAAACCCAGGTTTGTTTCATACCATGGAGTCTAGACAAACTGTCAAGCATGCAGTACTAAGAAAAACAAATCTATCTACAATGGAGACTAGACAGGTTCTAAAGTCTGCAATAATATCAAATGGTTCTATGGTAGAGACTGTGCCCATATACAGCTGCCTAATTCTTTATCAAGTACAACAGATACTTTTGCGTTCATCCATAGAAGACAAATGTATGCCAAATTGTAAAATCAGCGTAAAAATGAGTTACCCTTGGCAAGAACAGCTGATGTTTTTGTATGAACACCTATTTGTCATACCAAATTTAAAAAAAAAAAAAATGCAAGCACATGCAAAACAAAAACAAAAAACCCTCAAAATAAATACATAAATAAAATACGGAGAATTTTACAAGGTCACAGTTAATTTCGCTAAAACAATTTCTTGGATCACTTGACATAAATTCTTCTGTCCAGAAGTGTCCAGATAGGTTCATCATTTCTTGCATTGTTATCATCTTTATCATTTAGACTAGTTAGATATTTTAATTTGTGTTGTCCTTAAGTCTCTGATCAAGGTCTGTTGGCCTCAATGTATACTGTATCAATACCATCATATAAACTGACTCATACTTATTTACATTATCATCGATAAATTCTCATTACTTGAGTGTTAAAAAAGGCCACATAATAAATTACTTTGGTTGCTGCAAATACAATTGGCTACTATTCATTTTCAATCTGGCATATGCACATTATAACCAAAGCTGCAGTTCAACATTATACATCCCAAAAATACAATGAATGCAGTGTTGCTTACTGTAGGAATCATTTGGATTCACAACAACGGTTACATACAAATCTGGCAAATGCTAGATTCTGTTTCTGCGAAACAGTTGCAGAGGTATGAATTTGTATTGTGTAGAGTTCTGATGTTGACCGAATTTGTATTGTGTAGAGTTCTGATGTTGACCGAATTTGTATTGTGTAGAGTTCTGATGTTGACTGAATTTGTATTGTGTAGAGTTCTGATGTTGACCGAATTTGTATTGTGTAGAGTTCTGATGTTGACCGAATTTGTATTGTGTAGAGTTCTGATGTTGACCGAATTTGTATTGTGTAGTGTTCTGATGTTGACCGAATTTGTATTGTGTAGAGTTCTGATGTTGACCGAATTTGTATTGTGTCTGCTGTTGACCCTAATTTGTATTGTGTAGAGTTCTGATGTTCACCCTAATTTGTATTGTGTCTGCTGTTGACCCTAATTTGTATTGTGTCTGCTGTTGATCCTAATTTGTATTGTGCAGAGTTCTGATATTGACTTAATTTGTACTGTGTGGAGTTCTGATGTTGACCTAATTTGTACTGTGTGGAGTTCTGATGTTGACTTAATTTGTACTGTGTGGAGTTCTGATGTTGACCTAATTTGTACTGTGTGGAGTTCTGATGTTGACCTAATTTGTGTGGAATTCTGATGTTGACCTAATTTTTGTGGAGTTCTGATGTTGACCTAATTTGTGTGGAGTTCTGATGTTGACCTAATTTGTGGGGAATTATGATGTTGACCTAATTTGTGTGGAGTTCTGATGTTGAACTAATTTATATTGTGTGGAGTTCTGATGTTGACGACCTAATTTGTATTGTCTCTGCTGTTGAGCTAATTTGTAGTGTGTCAACTTCTTCTGTGTCAGAAATAGATTAGCTGGAAAGGACATAATTCAACACACATGTAAATCACAAAGCCCACATGAAAAGAAACAATTTGTAACACACAAGAGATCGCTGGAGGATTTCAACACATGGGCTATATTCATGGCAAATTGACCAGCTTTCAAATGTCCACAGCTGCACTATGTAACACAGCTAATTACAAAGATTTGCTCAATTACTAAAATGTATGAAACAAACAATTACTTTTTAACTTTTCACTCGTTGCTGTTTTACTTTCATTACTCTAGCGCTTAATACAGACTTTTACAGACAGAAACAGATGTGGTTTTTGTTATAGGTCAACTATTTCAACCTTGCTTGTTTTCCAGGTAATATTCAGTTTACTGTAGTGCATCACATATTCTATAACTATAGACAGGTATGGTTAGATCAGTGGGCCACATCCCAGACAGGAGTGGTTAGATCAGTGGGCCACATCCCAGACAGGAGTGGTTAGATCAGTGGGCCACATCCAGACAGGAGTGGCTAGTTCAGTGGGCCACATCACAGTCAGGAGTGGCTAGTTCAGTGGGCCACATCCAGACAGGAGTGGTTAGATCAGTGGGCCACATCCCAGACAGGAGTGGCTAGTTCAGTGGGCCACATCCAGACAGGAGTGGCTAGCTCAGTGGGCCACATCCCAGACAGGTCAAGTGTATTTCAAACACCAAGCAAGACCAGATCCCTAGGACCCAGTCAAGAAACTGAAATGAGGAGACCAGAGTTTGATCTTCAAGCTGAGAACAGGCCATGCCCCTCACAACAAACGAAGAGACCAGAGTTTGATCTTCAAGCTGAGAACAGACCATGCCCCTCACAACAAACGAAGAGACCAGAGTTTGATCTTCAAGCTGAGAACAGACCATGCCCCTCACAACAAACGAAGAGACCAGAGTTTGATCTTCAAGCTGAGAACAGGCCATGCCCCTCACAACAAACGAAGAGACCAGAGTTTGATCTTCAAGCTGAGAACAGGCCATGCCCCTCACAACAAACGAAGAGACCAGAGTTTGATCTTCAAGCTGAGAACAGGCCATGCCCCTCACAACAAACGAAGAGACCAGAGTTTGATCTTCAAGCTGAGAACAGGCCATGCCCCTCACAACAAACGAAGAGACCAGAGTTTGATCTTCAAGCTGAGAACAGGCCATGCCCCTCACAACAAACGAAGAGACCAGAGTTTGATCTTCAAGCTGAGAACAGGCCGCGCCCCTCACAACAAACGAAGAGACCAGAGTTTGATCTTCAAGCTGAGAACAGGCCGCGCCCCTCACAACAAACGAAGAGACCAGAGTTTGATCTTCAAGCTGAGAACAGGCCGCGCCCCTCACAACAAACGAAGAGACCAGAGTTTGATCTTCAAGCTGAGAACAGGCCGCGCCCCTCACAACAAACGAAGAGACCAGAGTTTGATCTTCAAGCTGAGAACAGGCCGCGCCCCTCACAACAAACGAAGAGACCAGAGTTTGATCTTCAAGCTGAGAACAGGCCGCGCCCCTCACAACAAACATCTGAATAAGTTAGACCCACTACGTGAACCAAACTGTAGATTGTGCAAAGACCATGAGGAGTCAGTCGAGCACCTCCTGGCTTTGTGTCCAGGGTGGATCAATCTGCGGAACTTACTGCTACCACCACATTCTACCATACTCAACACATCACTACAACAATTGAAGAGGACGTGTGCTTTTGTCCGGAAGGCTGTCAAGAGCTGCCAGCTCACAGCTAAAGGGATTATATCATCATCACATCTTCAGATTAATGCGTACACTGGTCCTGTCAATATTCCTCTATGCGTGTGAGACATGGACAGTTACAGCTGACCTTCAACAAAGGATACATGCCTTGGAGATGAGATGTTTCAGTAAACTTTTAAACGTCATGTACAAAGATCGAGTTAGAAATGAGGAAATACGAGATAGAATTACAACAGCACTTTGTACGGTCACATATCGAGATCAAATGGTCCTGCAAACACAATCCTCCACGGAAAGGTGCATGGCAGACGACGAAGAGGCCGGCTCAAAAAGAGATGGGAGGACAACATAAAAAAATGGACTAGTCTCCGACCAGCAGAAGAGACACGGGCAGCGGCATCTGACAGAGAGGGATGGCGTGGAGTTGTGAGGATGTCTTCATGTGTGCCCCAACGACCTCCCCGGTTACGGGATGACCTGACCTGACATCTTCAGTTGATACTCTCCAGTAATATGGTTGAAGGATGTTCTAAGTCAGCAATATCAAATGGAGCAGATACATGGCCAATGAACTAACTCTACTAACAGATTGCAGGGCTTAATAGACAAATCCGTAAATGAGATGTTGGGTCTGCAGTGGTTTGACATATACACGTATCTACTCTCACATTTCAGTAAAGGATACGGCACACAATGAAAGTGGGAATGAAAATGAAGTTGGTTCAAATAAATACATGAAAAACAAGTCCTTGTTAGTTTTGAAAAAAAATGTGTGTCTGGGCACAAGATGTAGCAGTAAGTGATCAGTCAGATAGCAGTCAGCGAACCATAGCTGGGTGCTTGCATCAGGGTCAGCGAACCATAGCTGGCTGCTTGCATCAGGGTCAGCGAACCATAGCTGGGTGCTTGCATCAGGGTCAGCGAACCATAGCTGGCTGCTTGCATCAGAGTGAGCGAACCAGAGCTGGCTGCTTGCATCAGGGTCAGCGAACCATAGCTGGCTGCTTGCATCAGGGTCAGCGAACCAGAGCTGGCTGCTTGCATCAGGGGCAGCGAACCATAGCTGGGTGCTTGCATCAGGGTCAGCGAACCAGAGCTGGCTGCTTGCATCAGGGTCAGCGAACCATAGCTGGCTGCTTGCATCAGGGTCAGCGAACCATAGCTGGGTGCTTGCATCAGGGTCAGCGAACCATAGCTGGGTGCTTGCATCAGGGTCAGCGAACCAGAGCTGGCTGCTTGCATCAGGGTCAGTGAACCATAGCTGGGTGCTTGCATCAGGGTCAGCGAACCAGAGCTGGCTGCTTGCATCAGGGTCAGCGAACCATAGCTGGCTGCTTGCATCAGGGTCAGCAAACCATAGCTGGCTGCTTGCATCAGGGTCAGCGAACCATAGCTGGGTGCTTGCATCAGGGTCAGCGAACCAGAGCTGGCTGCTTGCATCAGGGTCAGCAAACCAGAGCTAGCTGCTTGCATCAGGGTGAGCGAACCATAGCTGGCTGCTTGCATCAGGGTCAGCGAACCATAGCTGGCTGCTTGCATCAGGGTGAGCGAACCAGAGCTGGCTGCTTGCATCAGGGTGAGCGAACCAGAGCTGGCTGCTTGCATCAGGGTCAGCAAACCATAGCTGGCTGCTTGCATCAGGGTCAGCGAACCATAGCTGGGTGCTTGCATCAGGGTCAGTGAACCATAGCTCGCTGCTTGCATCAGGGTCAGTGAACCATAGCTGGCTGCTTGCATCAGGGTCAGCGAACCATAGCTGGCTGCTTGCCTCAGTGACAGCAAACCATAGCTGACCAAGACCCTATTTCACCTCCACGTGACAGCCCTGGAAACAGCCTGCACTAGTGTAGTCTGGTCAAGGAATGGTGATCACAGTGGAAAGGCAAACCCGGTACTAAAAAAAGCCAGCTGAAATCGGATGTGTCGAGCCGAAAGGCACCCTCGCTGTAAATTACAACAGGTCATAACATCCGTTTCAGGATGAATGCAGAAGAAGAAATGTGCAAATAGTAAAAAACTGACAAAATCTAATGAAGAAGTTGAGACATACAGCCGATGGAATGCTGAAGTTAATCATGTTAGGAAGTTAATCATGCTAGGAAGTTAATCATGCTAGGAAGTTAATCATGTTAGGAAGTTAATCATGTTAGGAAGTTAATCATGTTAGGAAGTTAATCATGTTAGGAAGTTAATCATGCTAGGAAGTTAATCATGTTAGGAAGTTAATCATGTTAGGAAGTTAATCATGTTAGGAAGTCTGTTTTGGTATAATTATAATCAGCTAGAATGTCACTCTGTTGATACCAGCCTCAATGATAATAATCAAGAGATCATGAAAGATAACAAAACTATGCATAACTTCAAGAAAAGAATATATTGACACGAGTTCAATTATTTGGATACACGAGATGCTTCCAAATCTTACCGCTGCACATGTTTATAACACCAAACAGCAGGTTTTTCAAATCAAGACAACACTAGAGAAGCTCTATGGCAGTGTCGACAGCCTCAGGATGACGGCTGCTTTTTTCGAAAAAATAATGGTTACTGTCTGACTGCGTACGAAGAAGAAGATCAAGGGGAAGACCAAAAAAAAGATGGTTTGATGACACTGAAGAAACAATATAGAGGCATGGATTGAAAATAACAATGACCACACAGATGGCATCTCTCCATGACATAAGTTGATGGATGGATGTAATAAATGTAAGGTATACGGTATCTCACTTTGTCATTGCCAGACTGGACCAATGGTTTACTGTGATAGGCAGAGCGCAGGTACAACGATCCCCTAGTTACACTAAAGTGACACCATCATTAATGGATGTAAAAACATGTTCTCTAGAAAGAACTATTTGCTTATTCTCATTTATTTGTCAGCACACACATACGGATATGGATACTAGACAGGTGGACAAGTACACACGCTGCAGTGACCAGCGACCCATAGCTGACTACACAGGGCCAGCAAACCAGAGCTGCCAAGACCCTTCTACACCTCGATGCAGTGATCCTGGATAACAGGCTGCAGCAGGGCAGACTGGCTAAGGAGAAGGGATCGAAGAGGTAAGGCTAACCCTGTACTAAAACAATGTCTGCTGAAGTAGGATGTGTTGGACCAATAGGTGCAAATATCGTAGTCACACTGTAAACTATGACACAACACATTCCGTTCTCTGGACTACATTCTGCTACTTAAAAGCCCTTTCAGGACTTGGTAGCAGGAGATTGAGAATGAATGACGCCAAGACAGGTGGACTACAAATATGGAAATGAGATAGTCTGCAGGTGAACAACAGTTAGAGATGGTGTGGTGAGGGTCTGTCAGGGTTTTGGGTGACATCTGTACACATGGCACATCACTTCTTTGACATGTGTTCAGAAGGTTGAGATGTAGGTCTTTGATGGTCAGGGGACAGGAAACACCCTCTCTGCCATGTTGTTGGCCTGTCAGAGATTGGGAGGGGGACACCTGGGTACAGGAAATTCGCTGGTCTGTGAGAGATTGACACCTGGGTACAGGACATTCCCTGGTCTGTGAGAGATTGACACCTGGGTACAGGACATCCCCTGGTCTGTGAGAGATTGGGGGGACACCTGGGTACAGGACATTCTCTGGTCTGTGAGAGATTGACACCTGGGTACAGGACATTCCCTGGTCTGTGAGAGATTGGGGGGACACCTGGGTACAGGACATTCTCTGGTCTGTGAGAGATTGACACCTGGGTACAGGACATCCCCTGGTCTGTGAGAGATTGGGGGAACACCTGGGTACAGGACATTCTCTGGTCTGTGAGAGATTGACACCTGGGTACAGGACATTCCCTGGTCTGTGAGAAATTGGGGGAACACCTGGGTACAGGACATCCCCTGGTCTGTGAGAGATTGACACCTGGGTACAGGACATTCCCTGGTCTGTGAGAAATTGGGGGAACACCTGGGTACAGGACATCCCCTGGTCTGTGAGAGATTGGGGGAACACCTGGGTACAGGACATTCTCTGGTCTGTGAGAGATTGACACCTGGGTACAGGACATTCCCTGGTCTGTGAGAAATTGGGGGAACACCTGGGTACAGGACATCCCCTGGTCTGTGAGAGATTGGGGGAACACCTGGGTACAGGACATTCTCTGGTCTGTGAGAGATTGACACCTGGGTACAGGACATCCCCTGGTCTGTGAGAGATTGGGGGGACACCTGGGTACAGGACATTCTCTGGTCTGTGAGAGATTGACACCTGGGTACAGGACATTCCCTGGTCTGTGAGAAATTGGGGGAACACCTGGGTACAGGACATCCCCTGGTCTGTGAGAGATTGGGGGAACACCTGGGTACAGGACATTCTCTGGTCTGTGAGAGATTGACACCTGGGTACAGGACATTCCCTGGTCTGTGAGAAATTGGGGGAACACCTGGGTACAGGACATCCCCTGGTCTGTGAGAGATTGGGGGAACACCTGGGTACAGGACATTCTCTGGTCTGTGAGAGATTGACACCTGGGTACAGGACATTCCCTGGTCTGTGAGAGATTGGGGGGACACCTGGGTACAGGACATTCTCTGGTCTGTGAGAGATTGACACCTGGGTACAGGACATTCCCTGGTCTGTGAGAAATTGGGGGAATACCTGGGTACAGGATATCCCCTGGTCTGTGAGAGATTGGGGGAACACCTGGGTACAGGACATTCTCTGGTCTGTGAGAGATTGACACCTGGGTACAGGACATTCCCTGGTCTGTGAGAGATTGGGGGGACACCTGGGTACAGGACATTCTCTGGTCTGTGAGAGATTGACACCTGGGTACAGGACATTCCCTGGTCTGTGAGAAATTGGGGGAACACCTGGGTACAGGACATTCTCTGGTCTGTGAGAGATTGACACCTGGGTACAGGACATTCCCTGGTCTGTGAGAAATTGGGGGAACACCTGGGTACAGGGCATCCCCTGGTCTGTGAGAGATTGGGGGAACACCTGGGTACAGGACATTCTCTGGTCTGTGAGAGATTGACACCTGGGTACAGGACATTCCCTGGTCTGTGAGAAATTGGGGGAACACCTGGGTACAGGACATCCCCTGGTCTGTGAGAGATTGGGGGAACACCTGGGTACAGGACATTCTCTGGTCTGTGAGAGATTGACACCTGGGTACAGGACATTCCCTGGTCTGTGAGAGATTGGGGGGACACCTGGGTACAGGACATTCTCTGGTCTGTGAGAGATTAACACCTGGGTACAGGACATCCCCTGGTCTGTGAGAGATTGGGGGAACACCTGGGTACAGGACATTCTCTGGTCTGTGAGAGATTGGGGGAACACTTGGGTACAGGACATTCTCTGGTCTGTGAGAGATTGACACCTGGGTACAGGACATTCCCTGGTCTGTGAGAGATTGGGGGGACACCTGGGTACAGGACATTCTCTGGTCTGTGAGAGATTGGGGGAACACCTGGGTACAGGACATTCTCTGGTCTGTGAGAGATTGGGGGAACACCTGGGTATAGGACATTCTCTGGTCTGTGAGAGATTGGGGGGACACCTGGGTACAGGACATCCCCTGGTCTGTGAGAGATTGGGGGAACACCTGGGTACAGGACATCCCCTGGTCTGTGAGAGATTGGGGGAACACCTGGGTACAGGACATTCTCTGGTCTGTGAGAGATTGACACCTGGGTACAGGACATTCCCTGGTCTGTGAGAGATTGGGGGAACACCTGGGTACAGGACATTCTCTGGTCTGTGGGAGATTGGGGGACACTTCTTTGCCATGTGGTCAGAGACTATAGCTGCAATTCTCGGGAGGCATCTGTATACATGATCGGCACCTGTCTGCCATATTGTCACACCTGTCTGCCCTGTGGTCACACCTCCCTGTCCTGTGGTTAGAAGGCTTCAGCTGTTAGTCTGTGAGTGATTGGGGCTGACATCTGGATACACAAAAGAATGTCTCCTATCTGTCATGTTTTCAGACACTACAGTTGATCATCTTGGCTGGCCTCTGTACACATGGGTCTGTGAAGGTTTTTGGCGACACCTAGGCACACACAATATGACACCTCTTTGCCATGTCATCAACCACTAGATGATCACTTGGGGACATTTGATTTTCAAACAATTCATATACCAACCAACCTTCCAGTAAGCTGGACCTAATGCAGTCTATGCCAACCAACCTTCCAGTAAGCTGGACCTAATGCAGTCTATGCCAACCAACCGTCCAGCAAGTTGGACCTAATGCAGTCTTCAAAGATCATAAACTAAAACATTCAAGACCGCCTTCTTTTAACAAGCAGAATTATTTGTCCAACGTATGACCTGCCTTTGGTCCTGCTCTTAACGCTGTAGAATACACTTAGCAGTGACTCGTAACCTGAGTGTCCATGACAACCTGAGTGTCCATGACCTCTTGAGGTTCCATGAACTCCTTAGTGTCCATGACCTCTTGAGGTTTCATGAACTCCTGAGTGTCCATAACCTATTGAATGGCCATGACCTCTCGAGGTTCCATGACAACCTGAGTGTCCATGACCTCTTGAATGTTCATGACCTCTTGAGGCTGCCTGAACTCCTTAGTATCCATGACCTCTTGAGGTTCCATGACAACCTAAGTGTCCATGACCTCTTGAATGTCCATGAACTCCTTAGTGTTCATGACCTCTTGAATATCCATGACCTCTTGAGGTTCCATGAACTCCTTAGTTTCTACAAAGAGTCCTGTGGAATCGACAAACCAAACCTTGATTTTTAAATAGGTTTTGTGTGCACTTTTTTATTTCGCCTCAAATGATGGGGAAAATTATGGTGGCAGTGGTGAATTATTGTTATCTTCGTAATTATGTACTGCAAATAACGATGGACACACACATGACATTCACATTAGTTGGTATGAACACATTCCTGGCAAACTTGAAAGTTGAGCCTGTAATTTTGTACCAGAACGTCTACTTCGTTGTTTGTAACAGTTTGGATAAGGATTTTTTATGTAATATTGATGGGTAGTGTCACTAAACTAGTTGATAATGAAAATGAACAAATTGGCCCACAACTGTATTTTCTCTATAAAAGATATGTTAGTTAGTTAGTTGGCCATTACAATTGAAGATGGCTACAGCATCAGACATGTTTATTCAGATGTGACCGCATATGACTGTACAAAAGATATGTAAAAAGACATTAACATATATTCATACATACTACACATAACAGTAACTAAAGCAACCACACTAAAAACATGCACTGCAGGAACCAGCTCAAATATTAAACTATCTAATGTGATTGAGGACAATTTAAACAAATTATAAAAATAAAACTAAAGTGTTGCATACATATCTTCATTACTAAACAAAGGAAGGTTATAGTTAGATTCAACAGCGCACTACGCCACTACATGCCTGCTTGTCATAAAAGAAGTCAAATATTCAGATTTTGTGTGTACTTTCTACAATGACAGGATGGGGAACTGAGATGTTAGTCGCGCCAGGGACAATATACTGAGCAGGACGTCGCGCCAGGGACAATATACTGAGCAGGACGTCGCGCCAGGGACAATATACTGAGCAGGATGTCGCACAAGGGACAATATACTGACCAAGACCACTGTCTCTCTTCCATGTAGCCTTCCCTGGAAGCAGGCTATTTTCAACGCAGCCTGGCTGATGAGATGTAGATAGACATGATCCCTGTAATAGTGAGCCCAAGGCAGATGAAGTCAAGCATAGTACAACCGCATGGAGGACCGCGTCCACCTTCATCAGCACGCCCGAGATGTGAGAAAAGCTACAACAACCCACCACTAAAATTCCTTTTCAGGGCACACAAAAAAGTAAACTTACTTTCTGTGGACATCCAACAACAACAACAAAGTGATGCATTAATATTGACACCACTAAACTAGCAAGGTTAGGTTAGGTTAAACAGCACACTACGTCACTACATGCCCGGTTGTCATAACAGAAGCCAAATATTTACATTTTAAAAATACTTTCTATGATGACAGGGTTTAAAACGCATTCAATAATAATTATGAATGCCTTGTGGGGCTGAAGATGCAAACACAGTGAATGAGCTGGTGGTAGCCAGCGACATATAGCTGGCTGCTTGCATCAGAGAATCAGGGCTGAGCAAGACCCTAGTCTGCCTCCAAGAACCGGCCCTGGAAACATGCTGCTCTAGTGTAGTCTGGCTAAGACAATAGGGATCACAGTGGGAAGGCAAACTTGGTACCCAAAAAAGCCAGCTGAAATCAGATGTGTCAAGATGAGAGGCACAGATATCACAGCATAGCTGTAAACTACGAACCAACATCCTTTTCAGGATGAACGCAGAAGAAGACGAATGCCTTGTTCCCTCAGGCCTGAAGCCTAAGGACTCAGTGTGGCATCATTCATTATAAGTACCTGCACCTGCCAAAGATGGATGTGTCAGACCAAAAGGTGCAAATATCGCAGTCAAGCTGTAAACTAGCGACACAATGCATTCCGTTCTCCGGACTACATCCTGCTACTTGCGAAGCCCTGTTCAGGGCTTGGTAGTGGGAGATTGAAAATGAACGCAGAAGAAGAAGTACATGCAACGGTATGTTAACCTTCAATATCTATGTCTATATGAAGTTTGAACGGTGTTTACACAGGAAGTAAAGCAACTGATCGTCATTACCCACAAGTCAAGTGACTGCTAATTTTTCTTGTTTCCAAGCGTTTGGTGCAATCCTCAGTGTTTGGTGCAATCCTCAGTGTTTGGTGCAATCCTCAGAGTTTGGTGCAATCCTCAGAGTTTGGTGCAATCCTCAGAGTGTGGTGCAATCCTCAGAGTTTGGTGCAATCCTCAGTGTTTGGTGCAATCCTCAGAGTTTGGTGCAATCCTCAGTGTTTGGTGCAATCCTCAGAGTTTGGTGCAATCCTCAGCGTTTGGTGCAATCCTCAGTGTTTGGTGCAATCCTGAGAGTGTGGTGCAATCCTCAGAGTTTGGTGCAATCCTCAGAGTTTGGTGCAATCCTCAGAGTTTGGTGCAATCCTGAGAGTGTGGTGCAATCCTCAGTGTTTGGTGCAATCCTCAGAGTTTGGTGCAATCCTCAGTGTTTGGTGCAATCCTGAGAGTGTGGTGCAATCCTCAGAGTTTGGTGCAATCCTCAGAGTTTGGTGCAATCCTCAGAGTTTGGTGCAATCCTGAGAGTGTGGTGCAATCCTCAGTGTTTGGTGCAATCCTCAGAGTTTGGTGCAATCCTCAGAGTTTGGTGCAATCCTCAGAGTTTGGTGCAATCCTCAGAGTTTGGTGCAATCCTCAGTGTTTGGTGCAATCCTGAGAGTGTGGTGCAATCCTCAGTGTTTGGTGCAATCCTCAGAGTTTGGTGCAATCCTCAGAGTTTGGTGCAATCCTCAGAGTTTGGTACAATCCTGAGAGTGTGGTGCAATCCTCAGTGTTTGGTGCAATCCTCAGAGTTTGGTGCAATCCTCAGAGTTTGGTGCAATCCTCAGAGTTTGGTACAATCCTGAGAGTGTGGTGCAATCCTCAGTGTTTGGTGCAATCCTCAGTGTTTGGTGCAATCCTCAGTGTTTGGTGCAATCCTGAGAGGAATCACATTTCTGTTGCTGTAAGTAACATTCTAACTTCCAATAAGCCTCAGCTTATTGCTGGGCTTGCCAGATGCATCTATAGGGCTTGTTGGAGTTAAGTAATAAAGGGTGCTCGTTCCTGCAGTCATGGATAAGTGACTTGCTAGGTTTTTATTTTACCATGGACAGAAAAAAATCTATGCTGTACCCAGATTTAGTTCCCATGTCACCTTGGTCAGAGAGTGACGCCCTAGACATTTGACCATCCATTCCTCCCTCAACAGTATTGGTATCCATCCAAACAAAGGTATTTGTTGTTCTACAAGACAATATCAGACATCCAAACAAAAGTATTTGTTGTTCTACAATATCAGACATCTGAACAAAACTATTGGTTGTTCTACAAGACAATATCAGACATCCAAACAAAAGTATTTGTTGTTCTACAATATCAGACATCTGAACAAAAGTATTGGTTGTTCTACAAGACAATATCAGACATCCAAACAAAAGTATTTGTTGCTCTACAAGACAATATCAGACATCTTAACAAAAGTATTTGTTGTTCTACAATATCAGACATCTGAACAAAACTATTGGTTGTTCTACAAGACAATATCAGACATCCAAACAAAAGTATTTGTTGCTCTACAAGACAATATCAGACATCTTAACAAAAGTATTTGTTGTTCTACAATATCAGACATCCAAACAAAAGTATTGATTGTTCTACAAGACAATATCAGACATCCAAACAAAAAGTATTGGTTGTTCTACAATATCAGACATCCAAACAAAAGTATTTGTTGTTCTGCAAGACAATAGACATCCAAACAAAAAAATTTGTTGCTCTATAAGACAAGATATCCAAACAAAAGTATTGATTGTTAATTTTGTAAATGGTATCAAAGATTGGCAGTTGTTTGCAAGGGGATCTGAATATAAGTAAAATGAGCAGGGCTTGACAAAAGTGTTCGTCTGTGACGAGTGAACATTTTTGCTTGATGAGTAAAAAAAAGCAGTTTTTAATCTATAATTACGTTTTTAATCATTACTATATAACGACTCTCGCACGATTACTAATACTATTACGGTTCGAATAGATTGTACAAAGCTAGTTTATGATGGTGATTCTAAATGGATCTCCACTACCACAATTCAAACTTACTAAAGCCGTTGATACTACAGTGCTAAAACAACCAAGAATGTTCAAGGACACAAACACCATACCTCTGACAGCAGTGCATTTTTTTGTAAAGAAAAAATAGACCAATACTGTGTAAGTAATACAATATATTGTAGTTTGGTACTCATAGTTATGTATAAATAAAGTTGAATTAGTGCCTAGTTTAAATTTGTTAACATAAATTGCATGACTGTAGTTTGACTATCCTGACTGGTGAAATTTTTGACTGACTGGTAAGTCACTCTAAAATTTGTCAAGCCCTGGAAATGAGTATCCTAAAACTGAATAAGATGAAAGAAAATCATGTTTCATGATTAAACTATATAGTTTAACGTTGGTGCTTATATGGCGATCACATTCTGATAACCAATACGAACTAACACTAGTTGTCCATCACAAGCAAAGATGGCAGCAGTCGCAGGCGTGTGTATATAGATATGACTGTACAGTCCGATCCGAGTGTGACCAACTCTACAGTGACTGTACAGTCTGATCCGAGTGTGACCAACTCTACAGTCCGATCCGAGTGTGACCAACTCTACAGTCCGATCCGAGTGTGACCAACTCTACAGTGACTGTACAGTCCGATCCGAGTGTTACCAACTCTACAGTCCGATCCGAGTGTGACCAACTCTACAGTCCAATTTGAATGTGACCAACTCTACAGTCCGATCCGGGTGTGACCAACTCTACAGTGACTGTACAGTCCAATCCGAGTGTGACCAACTGTACAGTCCGATCCGAGTGTGACCAACTATACAGTCTGATCCAAGTGTGGCCAACTCTACAGTGACTGTACAGTCCAATCCGAGTGTGACCAACTCTAGTCCGATCCGAGTGTGACCAACTCTACAGTCCGATCTGAGTGTGACCAACTCTACAGTGACTGTACAGTCCAATCCGAGTGTGACCAACTCTTCAGTCCGATCCGAGTGTGACCAACTCTACAGTGACTGTACAGTCCGATCTGAGTGTGACCAACTATACAGTCCGATCCGAGTGTGACCAACTCTACAGTCCGATCCGAGTGTGAAAAATTATACAGTCCGATCCGAGTGTGACAAACTCTACAGTCCGACCCGAGTGTGACCAACTCTACAGTCCGATCCGAATGTGACAAACTCTACAGTCCGATCCGAGTGTGACCAACTCTACAGTCCGATCCGAGTGTGACCAACTCTCCAGTGACTGTACAGTCCGATCCGAGTGTGACCTACTCTAGAGTGACTGTACAGTCTGATCCGAGTGTGACCAACTCTACAGTCTGATCCGATTTTGACCAACTCTCCAGTGACTGTACAGTCCGATCCGAGTGTGACCAACTCTACAGTGGATGGAGCACACATGGACAGCATCAGAAATTGAGTCAGCTTATAACTAAAATGAATTGAACTGACACCCATGCTGCAGATGTCAACATTTTGATTTGTACCACTAGAAAGTTCTGATCGTCGATGGCAGCTACAGAAACCCTGAGATGGCTGGTTAACTCCAAAACATTAATCAGGACAGCTGCCATGTTGGACTCTGAGTCTCAACTCCAGAAGGTCAAGGTGAGATGGAAGTTGATGCGATGAAGATGATAATCTTTGTTCTGCTGTGCGGACAATCTTTTCATTTGAAATGAGATGGCTACTGCATAAGTGGATAGCAGAAATACAGACCTCAGAAGTTCTGGGATACGTAGATCTAACATCCAGGTTGTGTTGGGGATAATGGCATTCTAAGAGCTGATATGCTACCTTCACAGAGTGAGCACAGCTGATATGCTACTTTCACAGAGTGAGCACAGCTGATATGCTACCTTCACAGAGTGAGCACAGCTGATATGCTACCTTCACAGGGTGAGCACAGCTGATATGCTACCTTCACAGGGTGAGCACAGCTGATATGCTACCTTCACAGAGTGAGCACAGCTGATATGCTACCTTCACAGGGTGAGCACAGCTGATATGCTACCTTCACAGGGTGAGCACAGCTGATATGCTACCTTCACAGAGTGAGCACAGCTGATATGCTACCTTCACAGAGTGAGCACAGCTGATATGCTACCTTCACAGGGTGAGCACAGCTGATATGCTACCTTCACAGGGTGAGCACAGCTGATATGCTACCTTCACAGGGTGAGCACAGCTGATATGCTACCTTCACAGGGTGAGCACAGCTGATATGCTACCTTCACAGGGTGAGCACAGCTGATATGCTACCTTCACAGGGTGAGCACAGCTGATATGCTACCTTCACAGAGTGAGCACAGCTGATATGCTACCTTCACAGAGTGAGCACAGCTGATATGCTACCTTCACAGGGTGAGCACAGCTGATATGCTACCTTCACAGGGTGAGCACAGCTGATATGCTACCTTCACAGAGTGAGCACAGCTGATATGCTACCTTCACAGAGTGAGCACAGCTGATATGCTACCTTCACAGGGTGAGCACAGCTGATATGCTACCTTCACAGGTACTCAGAGTGAGCACATTAAATATAGATAAAGGTTAGCATACTGAAATCAATCAATGATGGATCCATGAAGGTCTGGATTTGATGAACCAGGAAGAGGCAGGCTGCAAGAGTTTTAAATATAATGTAGAGCAAAGGACGGGGAGGGATGGCTGTGAGGATGAGATGAATCAGGAGAGTGTGTACCGCCAGTGAGCTATATGAACCATCCACGTCTATACCCATCATCACCTGCTGAAAGACATTGAGCATCTGTATGCTTGTCCTGAGTGCCTTGATTGTGGTTCTGTTCCTTATCTTGCCCCCTCTATTGCCTTTACCTGAATAGTGGACATGTACTTCTTCTTCTTTGTCCGTTCTCAATCTCCCGCTACCAAGCCCTGAAAAGTCTTTGTCCGTTCCGTTCTCAATCTCCCGCTACCAAGCCCTGAAAAGTCTTTGTCCGTTCCGTTCTCAATCTCCTGCTACCAAGCCCTGAAAAGTCTTTGTCCGTTCTGTTCTCAATCTCCGGTTACCAAGCCCTGAAAAGTCTTTGTCCGTTCCGTTCTCAATCTCCTGCTACCAAGCCCTGAAAAGTCTTTGTCCGTTCCGTTCTCAATCTCCCGCTACCAAGCCCTGAACATTCTCAATCTCCCGCTACCAAGCCCTGAACGTTCTCAATCTCCCGCTACCAAGCCCTGAACGTTCTCAATCTCCCGCTACCAAGCCCTGAAAAGGGCCTTGCAAGTACCAGGATGTTGTCCAGACAACAGAATGAGTTGTGGCGTAGTTTACAGCTTGAAAGCAATATTTGCACCTTCGATCCGACTTGTGCAATCATTTTTTTACAGCTGGTCAGCCTTCCGTCTTCATTCCCTTCTCCTTAGCCAGTCTGCTCTATTGTAACTTGTTATCCAGGATCCGTGGGCATGTATATACTAGGTTGTGTGATTTCTCTCCTTATTAAAATGTGTTTTCTTATGAATGTTAAAAATAACTCATGTTTTCATAACTATGGTGTACCATTTGGATAACAGTTAAAATCTTGCTGACTCTACTCTTACTAACATCATTGAATGAATCCACATCTCTGACATCTACTCTTACTAACATCATTGAATGAATCCACATCTCTGACATCTACTCTTACTAACATCATTGAATGAATCCACATCTCTGACATCTACTCTTACTAACATCATTGAATGAATCCACATCTCTGACATCTACTCTTACTAACATCATTGAATGAATCCACATCTCTGACATCTACTCTTACTAACATCATTGAATGAATCCACATCTCTGACATCTACTCTTACTAACATCATTGAATGAATCCACATCTCTGACATCTACTCTTACTAACATCATTGAATGAATCCACATCTCTGACATCTACTCTTACTAATATTGTTTACTCTATCAATCTATGTGACCTCTAAGCTCTGATTTTATTTTCATCTCATCGTAGTGAGGAAAAACCTTTTCGTGTGCCATCTGTACGGGTATTGATTTTTCCAATCCACGCATTTGTAGTTTCTCTTAAACACAGTCAATCAGCTTATTTCTTGCTCTTCCTTATGTTCTGAAGTCCTGCTGCTCGTTGTTTTAAGCTCATGAAATAGGTTTGGAAACATTCTAGACATTTGTCCAAACCATTCAATTCTTCCTCTCTCTTTTTTTCTGCCCATTTTTGCAAGCATCCCATTTCACTTTTAATCACACACTAATAACAGGAAATTATTATGCGGCTTTCAAGCCCTCCGTTTGTGGTTTTCAACAAATGGGATAGATTTCAGGGCGTCCCTCAACTTCGATGGGATAAATGTAAATAATTATTTTCCTCCACCTTTAAGTGAAATCTAGCCTAATTTTACTTGCCGTACACCTTTCTGGACACAGCACTTAATTACTATGTGAACTACCTATGTCTTACGCAGATCACTCACTCATAAAACCATGCAAAAATCTGGAATTTATAAATGTCAACTGAATCAAATATTTGAATGGTTTTTTAATTTGTAAACAAACTCTCAAGTAGATATTTTTTTAACGTACAACAATGTTCTTCTCCTTCTTATCTCTCTTTCACGCTCCCTAACCCTTTCCAGTCCGAAGAGTTTGAAAGTGCCAGTGCGCAACACATCAGTTACAGTCCGGAGTGCCTAAAAGGGTCTGCAAATAGTGGTGTCACCCATTGCTCTATAATAACAAAGTCTCATTGCTTAGCGAGACTGAAATTTTAACTAGATAATGGGTGCATGTGCGGCTTTTGTTTAATGTACAGTTCTCAACAATTAATCAATATTGACATGTTGCGTATTGAATGTCGTCAAGTTGTGATGGAATTTTCAGGTCAAGACCTCAGAAATTATTGATTTTTTGATCAAGTCAATGATTACACACCTGGATTATATGTGGATATTCAATCCAAGTCTGATCTCAGATTCAGAGTTTGAATGGGACACATAAGAATGGGGCTGCTAATGATTGAATAGAACAGACATACAGAGTTGATTGAGGCACTTGCCTTGAACTGTAAGACATAAATCTAAAAAAATGAGGTGGGACAGGAAAGGGCATGAAATTATCTCACTGCAGGAAGGCTGAGCCAAAGAAAGTCACGTGCGTCTGCAGTAACATTTGTAATATTACATGATGATGTTGCGAGTATTATTAATTGCCATTTATAAAATGCTTGGTAATAAGCAGTGCCTTCTTCTTTGCTCTCTAAGACTGGGTCCTGAGGCCCTTAAAGGCAGAAATAAAACTAAAAACTGAGTGATAATGCATGTTTGTTTGAAGAACGCAACATGTCTGTATTATTAGGCTATGAGAAAAATTCTGGTTCAATTGAAACATTTCATAAAACATCCCCATTCATACAATATAAAAACATACACAATCATTTATGATCTCTGCGATTATATCACTTGATAACAAAAAGGCTGAATATTTTTAAGTACCAAAATATTGAGATCAATATCTCATGTTTCTCACAATTTTCTCCAACCAGAGAAGCCAAAATAAGCACAAGTAACATATGCCAGTAATGCTTCCTTACCAAGAGCATAGCAAGTGTTTTGGTGCATGCTCCAGGCCGGAAGATAGGGGATGTCCTGTGATTGCTGAGAGCTAAGGCGCTCTCATCTCTCAAGAAATGAATCCCATAGTTTCACGCGTCTTCTGGTCTCAACAGATGGATGACACAATTCTGAGGCCCAGCGTACACAACACATGTAGAAGAACACGTGGCGGGTGAAAATTGAAATGAGCAGACTGTTAGTCACTGTCCAGGCAAAATGAGAAATACCAAATATACCCTACCGAGACCTTGTACGTCTGGGAGTAAACTGGTGAAAAATAAATCTGCATCCTGTGCTACTTCCAGTCGTTTCATCGAACACGTATTGCCACTGAATCGAGTTAGCTCAGGACGAGAGAGTGTGCGAGTGATGAAGGTCACTGAATCAAGGTAGCTCAGGACGAGAGAGTGTGCGAGTGATGAAGGTCACTGAATCAAGGTAACTCAGGACGAGAAAGTGTGCGAGTGATGAAGGTCACTGAATCAAGGTAACTCAGGACGAGAGAGTGTGCGAGTGATGAAGGTCACTGAATCAAGGTAGCTCAGGACGAGAGAGTGTACGGGTGATGAAGGTCACTGAATCATATTGAGAACATAAGACAGTGTCAGGCCTTAGACAGTTCACCAATCTCTCTATCCTGAAACTGTTTCCATCACCATCTGCGATGGGCAACTGATTTCTATTTCTGTCAGAGAATAAACGTAATAATGACACGGCCATGTTTTTTGTAAGAAACTTAAATAGGACATGACAATGGCTTTCTGATCCCATCAAGCAGCTGGCTTCCTTCCCTACACTGTCTCTACAAGGCAATCATCAACACTATGGAATTTCTTCCCAAGTGAAATCAGTTTCTTCCATTCAAGGCATCAGTTTCTTCCATTCAAGGCATCAGTTTCTTCCATTCAAGACATCAGTTTCTTCCATTCAAGGCAACAGTTTCTTCCATTCAAGGCATCAGTTTCTTCCATTCAAGGCATCAGTTACATATACTTGTTCTATATGACCTACAATCATGGTCAGGCCTGTCCCTAGCAGATGGTGTTGGTGGTCTGCTGTTCCCATAGTGTTGGTGGTCTGCTGTTCCCATGGTGTTGGTGGTCTGCTGTTCCCATGGTGTTGGTGGTCTGCTGTTCCCATGGTATTGGTGGTCTGCTGTTCCCATGGTGTTGGTGGTCTGCTGTTCCCATGGTATTGGTGGTCTGCTGTTCCCATGGTGTTGGTGGTCTGCTGTTCCCATGGTGTTGTTGGTCTGTTTCTATGGCGCTGGTGATATGCTGCAAAGTGTAGAGCTGAATGGCCTGTCACAAGTCTGGGAAGCGAGCTGGGTCCTCTCGATAGTGGGTCGGTATAGAAAACAAATTTCTCTCCAGATCATCCCTCCACTGGAAATTGGTGAATGTCACTTTGGCTGTTATTGTTGGAAACACTGGTATTTCTGAGGGGACAAAACAAATGTGATGGTCATATCAGATAAGTCATCAATGCTGACTATCTTCTAGAGGTGCTGGTGGGAAACAGTGTAGCAAGACCTCACAAAATGACAGCTTAGTGATTAACAGCACCACTAAAGGCAGAGTGCAGATTCTGCTGGGTACGCTAAATGTAGGCTGGGAAAAACATAGAGGCTGGATACCCCAACCCTAGACTAGCTAGCTCGACCCCCCCCCCCCAAACTAACAAGCTCCACCCTCCTTCCCCCCCCCCAGAATTAACAAGCGCCCCCCCCCCCCCGAACTAACAAAGCTCCACCTTCCCTCACCTCCCCCCCCCCCCGAACTAACAAGCTCCACCTTCCCTCACCCCCACCTCCCCCAGAACTAACAAGCTCCACCTTCCCTCACCCAGAACTAACAAGCTCCACCTTCCCTCACCCCCACCTTTCCCAGAACTAATAACCTCCACCTTCCCTCACCCCCACCTCCCCCAGAACTAACAAGCTCCACCTTCTCTCACCCCTACCTTTCCCAGAACTAATAACCTCCACCTTCCCTCACCCCCACAACTAACAAGCTCCACCTTCCCTCACCCCTACCTCCCCCAGAACTAACAAGCTCCACCTTCCCTCACCCCTACCTCCCCCAGAACTAACAAGCTCCACCTTCCCTCACCCCCACCTCACTCAGAACTAACAAGCTCCACCTTCCCTCACCCCCACCTTTCCCAGAACTAATAACCTCCACCTTCCATCACCCCCACCTCCCCCAGAACTAACAAGCTCCACCTTCTCTCACCCCTACCTTTCCCAGAACTAATAACCTCCACCTTCCCTCACCCCGACCTCCCCCAGAACTAACAAGCTCCACCTTCCCTCACCCCTACCTCACCCAGAACTAACAAGCTCCACCTTCCCTCACCCCTACCTCCCCCAGAACTAACAAGCTCCACCTTCCCTCACCCCCACCTCACCCAGGACTAGGAAGTTCCACCTTCCCCCACTTCCCAAGGACTTCTATAAGAGTCTTGGTAGCTCTAGTTCACTGGCCCTGACACTAGCAGTCAGCTCTGGTTCGCTGGCCCTGACACTAGCAGTCAGCTCTGGTTCACTGGCCCTGACACTAGCAGTCAGCTATGGGTAATAGGCTGCAACAGAGCAGGGAGATTGGCTAAAGAGAATGGATCGAAGAGTGAAGGCTAACCTGGTACTTAAATAAAGCCTGCTGAAGGCGGATGTGTCGTACCTAAAGGGAAGGAATAGAAGACTGATATAATAAGATGGGGAGAGGAAGGGGAAAAGAAGGCAAATAGATGGGGGCCAGTATGACATTTTAAGAAAAGGTATGGAAGATATTAATGCCCAGTGGTTGGGGGCAACCCATGCCAAGATTGAATAAAGCCAAGCCAAGCCAATAAGGGGTTGTTTTTTTTTTGCGTTCGCCTTATTTATTTATTCCCCAAGGCGTGTTTGCGTTACACTGTGGTTTTTATTTTGCGCCTGTCGGCCCAGTGCATCCGACTTCAGCATGCATTTTATGTAAGGGTCTGCTTCCTCCTGCATTTTCTAAGGGTTTGCTTCCCCGGGGTAGCGGCCGGTGCTGTGATGGGGATCGAACCCAGCACCTTCTGGTTGTGAGCCGTGCCACTTAACCACTAGGCCACGCCGTCCCCCAATAAGGGTTTAAAAGGCAGCTCTAGAAAAAATATGCAGTAATGATACAGGGATACAAGAGGGAATAAATGATTTCCTGCGACTTGAGAGAACAAGAGTTATGTCCTCATTTGAAAAGTGAAATACTTCTTTTTACGCTGTCAGACGTCAACTTGAATTTGTTCGAAGAAAGCAGCTGTCATCCTGAGGCTGTCGACACTGCCATAGAGCTTGTCTAGTGTTGCCACTGGTGATGGCCACATGTGCTTTCTCTGGTCCTTGTATGTCGGGCAATTTTACAGCAGGTGTTCAGCGGTAATTTTCCGTGTACCACAGGTTCATTCGTCAGTGCCACCTATCTTCAGTTTATTGAATAGGTGGTACCTCAGTGCCACCTATCTTCAGTTTATTGAATAGGTGGTACCTCAGTCTGTTGTGACCTGTGTGGAGTCTGAAGACCACGACCTGCTCTCTTCTGTTCAACTGGTAATAGGCATCATTTTTTGTGTAGCCAGTATGTTCTGTTTCCCATTTGGCCATGTATCTGGCCCTAATAAACCTTTTGTACTCGAAAAGTGAAATACAAGATATGGAAGTACTTTGCTGCTTGGTTCATTTGTACTGGTTTTTATTTATAGGGCATAATATGCCATAAGCTATGCGAAGAGCCCTAAACAGATTATGGACGGAGAGTGACCAGGTGTAGGTCAAACTTGGACAAAAATGGGGATATGTGAACAAAGATATCTGGAAATGTGGGCCACCCAAGGCCCAGAACATCTGCTTAACCATCCCAGAATGTTGGAATCCTGTACACTGGAAGATGTATTTTTTTTGGGTTTTTTTTTTGCGTTCGCCTTATTTCTCTAATCCCCAAGGCGGTGTGCGTTACACTGTGGTTTTTATTTTGCACCTGTCGGCCCAGTGCTTCCGACTTCAGCATGCATTTTTTGTAAGGGTTTGCTTCCCCGGGGTAACGGCCGGTACTGTGATGGGGATCGAACCCAGTACCTTCTGGTTGTGAGCCGTGTCACTTAACTACTAGGCCACGCTGTCCCTCCACTGGAAGATCTGATGGTGGCAAACGGAAGTAGCATCCATGATGACAGGTATCTGGTTAATCACTTTGTAAAGAAGGGGCTGCAGTAGCGCAGTGGTTAGTGCACTGGCTTCTCAGTCAAGTGATCAGGGTTCAATCCTCAGATGGTGCAGGATTGTTTTTCCGATCCCAAAACCGGTTCCTGTGGTTGACCCAGCCACAGAAATTTGGTACCAGAAAATCTGGAAAGTAAAGGTGGCCGGCGTGATGCTGACCACATCTTCCACAATGTGTCGTTGGTCCCAAAATAATATGGGCCTAACACAATATTTCCAATACGCCACATGGCTATGTAAAGTTGTCAGACACAGGAAGTAATGTCACACTAGTATCTGGTTGTGGTAGTCTTGCACCTTCTTTTACCAGTCTATCTACCTCCTCGTTGCCTTGGATGTTACAGTGGGATGGAACCCACTGTACCCCTATTCTTTTTGGTGCAGACTGCTGGCATAGTTGACAGACTACTGCTCTTAAATCATTAAGTTCAGTATTTTTCTGGCGTTTTAGTGCTGTTACTACGGCCAGGGCATCTGTAAACCGGACTATATGGCTTTCATTTCTTTTGCATGTCACCGTTTCTTCTATTGCAGCCCTCAGTGCCTCTGCCTCCGCTCTGAAATTGCTTGAGTATTTTCCAGTTGCCACTGATAGTGTTGTTTTTCTACCATTTGGTAGGCTCAGGAATACCCCTGCCCCTTCGTTCTGTGTTGAGTTTGTTACAGAGCCGTCGGTGTATGCATGGGTCCAGTCCATGCTTGGGTAGTTTTTCGTTATGTACCTCAGGGTTATGTCTCTTCTTTCTTTTTCAGTCTGGCTGTTCTTTTTTCCAATATCTGGTATATTTTCTACCACCTCTGGAAATATATGCTGCCTCCAGGTAGGTTTGCATACAGTAGGGATGGGTTTTGGTGTTGTTAATGCGTTCATAGGGTCTTCATTTATCTTTGCTTTGGCTATTTCTGCAAAGTTTCTCCGCTTTAGTTTCCCATTTCCAAAATTATTTAGTCTCTGATGCATTGGATGGTCAGTGAGTCTTCTGAGTTTTTCTGCTTGCTGCTGGGCTCTGCAGTCTCTTCTGTCAGTCATGTATTGCAGATTTGTAATCTTTTCAAGTTCTACAATTGGAATTAGGGTTTCAAACCTCCAGATGAGTAATTGTAACTTTCTGGCCCAAAGGTCGGATACTTTTTGAACACACCTCATATACCTTGACCATAACCTACCTATTCTCACTGGAAAACCAGGGGGAAGTTTTGAGGTCATGAAGTCTCTCAGTTTTTGGAATTGCTTGAAAGGCGCTACCACCTCCAGGACATCTAGTAGACTGCAATTTGAATCAGAACAAATAAATACAATAGGTGTACACAATTATTGTACAAGTTTTAGCATGAAAAATAGATGTACACAATGATTGTACAAGTTTTAACATGAAAAATAGATGTACACAATTATTGTACAAGTTTTAGCATGAAAAATAGGTGCACACAATTATTGTACAAGTTTTAGCATGAAAAATACAGCACACCAACAGAAACATTAGACATACATGTACACATAAACATTGGAGACAACAACATGTACATAATAACATAAGACATTCAACTTGTAAAAATAACATAATACATAGAACATGTACACAATAACTTAAGACATACAACATGTACAAATATATATTGTACAGACTTTAACAAAAACATACAAGCTGTCCATAACATACCCTATCATACATACCTTAACAAAAAAAATACAACATATACACATATCAATCATATTCAGCTTAACGTCTTTATACTAGTTAGAAAACTCTAAAGTTTGTATACAATCAGTTTCTTAGAAGGTGGTTAACCAATGTGCAAGTCCATCTTTATAGACTCAAACACTAGAGTATGGAAATACAGAAGAACACTGAACCAAATAACAAGAGACAGCTGGAAACAAAAAACAGAAAGCCTCAATCTAGATAAAGAAGGGAACAAACTATGGAATTTAGTCAGAGCCATGAATGACGAAACACCATCAAATAAACAAATTACCATCAAGCAGGGCGACAGCATGCTTACCGGAAAAAAAGCAGTAAACACCTTTATAGAACATTATGCCAGAGCAAACCACATTGATGTCCCTACAGACAGGCATACAGACATTAGCGAAGAACAAAAGAGCCACAACAACATCAATATGGCACCAGAGGAGCACATGATGGCAAAACTAACAATGAATGAAATAAATGAGGCCATGAAAACTTTAAAGAAAAAGAAATCGCCCGGAAAAGATGGGGTAACAAACGAAATGCTGATGGGGTTGGGCCAAACAGCAAAGAGGAAGTTACTATCAGTCCTGAACCAAAGCTGGAAAAGGGGAATTCTACCGCAGGCATGGAAAGATGCTGTACTTATACCAGTACCAAAGAAAGAAAAAGATAGAACAGATCCAAATGGATACAGGCCCATCAGTCTACTGAGCTGTGTAGGTAAACTGATGGAGCGTATGATAAACACCAGACTGATGTGTCACCTGGAAGAAAAACGCATTAATTCCACAGCAAGCAGGCTTTAGACAGCACAGATCAACTGAGGATCAGATCACTCTCATAGCAGAGGAAATAGAGGATGCTTACCAAGAGAAAAAGCATACAGTAGCGGTTTGGGTGGATCTAGAGAAGGCATTTGACAAGGTGTGAAAAGAGGGACTTAAAGTCAAGCTACGAAGAAGTGAAGTATCTGGAAAAATGTAAAGATGGATCAGCCAGTACCTCGAAAACAGAACAGCCAGAGTTCAAGTACAAGGGCAGATGAGCAAAAAGGTGACACTGAAGCAAGGAGTACCCCATGGGGGGGTACTGTCACCCACACTTTTCCTGGTGTATATAAACAACATCATAGAGAATATACCAAGAAGAGTCCACAGCTCCATGTTTGTAGACGATCTGGCTATGTGGACCTCTGAAAAAAAAAACTCACCGTAGCAACCAATCGGATGCAGCAGGCCCTAACATTGTTGGAGGAGTGGGCGAACTCATGGCTGGTCAAAATAAACGAGGAAAAAACAACATGTACGATATTCTCGCTTTCAAATAAACCACAGAATACCAAAATAAGTCTTAACGGCAAATATCTGCGGCCAAACGACAACCCAAACTACCTGGGAATAACATTTGATCGCAGCATGACATGGAAAAGACAGATGAGAGCCAGACAAAGAATGGCAATCATGAGGAAACTTGCTGGCACAAGCTGGGGAGCAGATGAAAGAATACTAAAGAAACTGTACACTGGAAGAGTGAGACCAGTTGTCGAGTATGGCATTGCGGCATGGACAACAGCAGCAAAGGCGAACTTTGATAAAATTTGCAAACTTCAAAACTAAGCCATGAGAGTTATAACAGGAGGCATGAAGTCAACGCCAATTGTAGAACTTGAAAAGATTACAAATCTGCAATCCATGACCGATAGAAGAGACTGCAGAGCCCAGCAGCAAGCAGAGAAACTCAGAAGACTGACAGACCATCCAATGCATCAGAGACTAAATAGATTTGGAAATGGGAAACTAAAGCGGAGAAACTTTGCAGAAATAGCCAAAGCAAAGATGAGCGAAGACCCTATGAACACATTAACAACACCAAAGCCCATCTCTACTGAACGCAAACCCACATAGAAGCAGCATATCATTCCGGAGGTGGTAGAAAATATACCAGGTATTGGAAACAAGAACAGCTAGACTGAAAAAGAAAGAAGAGACATAACCCTGAGGTACATAACGGAAAACTACCCAAGCTTGGACTGGACCCATGCATACACCGACGGTTCTATAACAAACACAACACAGAATGGAGGGGCAGGGGTATTCCTGAGCCTACCAAATGGTAGAAAAATAACACTGGCAATGGTAACCGGAAAATACTCAAGCAATTTCAGAGCGGAGCCAGAGGCACTGAAGGCTGCAGTAAAAGCAATGCTGACAGGCGAAAGCAATGAAAGCCAAATAGTTCTGTTTACAGATGCCCTGGCCGTAGTCAGCACTAAAAAGCCAGAAAAATACTAAACTTAATGATCTAAGAGCAGTACTCTGTCAACTATGCCAGCAGTCCGCACCAAAAAGAGTAGTGGTACAGTGGGTTCCATCCCACTGTAACATCCAAGGCAACGAGGAGGCAGACAGACTGGCAAAAGAAGGTGCAAGACTACCACAACCAGATTCTAGTGTGACCTACGAAGAGTCCAAAAGGATTATTAGGGCCAGATACATGGCCAAATGGGAAACAGAACATACTGGCTACACAAAAAATTATGCCTACTACCAGTTGAACAGAAGAGAGCAGGTCGTGGTCTTCAGACTCCGCACAGGCCACAATAGACTGAGGTACCACCTATTCAATAAACTGAAGATAGGTGGCACTGACGAATGCACCTGTGGTACAGAGAAAATGACCGTTGAACATCTGATGCAAAATTGCCCGACATACGAGGACCAGAGAAAGCACATATGGCCATCACCAGTGGCAACACTAGACAAGCTCCATGACAGTGTCGACAGCCTCAGGATGACAGCTGCTTTCTTCGAACAAATACAAGTTGATGTCTGACAGCGTATGAAGAAGAAGAAGAAACCCTAGAGCAAAGTAGACTCGCAGCCTGTTAGGCACCATCCATGCTGCTCTTAACAAACCATCTAGCCATGGCCTGTATTATGCCATGTCACACAGTTAGTCACCTCTTACGACATACTCTCTGTGTGACACTGGTACTATTCTTGTCTTTATCATACACAATGACCCCAGCAGACCACTTGGGTTTTAACATAATAAATAAAACATGTACACAAATCGATCACACAAGTTTCTACATAATAATGACGTGTACACATATTGATCAAACAGGTTTCTACATAATAAATACGTGTACACATATATATTGTACAAGCCTAGACATGTTCCATATTTATCTTACAGGTATTAACAACATCACTGAAGACACTTTTAAAAACAAATTTTGAAACGACCAAGGCTCATATCAAGAATGCAAAAAATTCAGAATGCCATACGAAGTCCTAAGGCGGAACCAACCAGGAACAATGGTAGAAAAAAGGGAAAGACTTGAGATGAATCACAAGGATGGAAAAGATAAATGCTAGAGAGACTGAATAATTGGACTGGATTATACAAGAAAAGTTCAAATGGAGAAAATCTGCTAGTGGTAAATGTTCGATGGGTAGAAAGACAGTGACACGATCTCAACATGATGGAATCAAGAGGTTTATGGTTCTCACAAACAAATAAACTGATGTATACTTCACATGAAGAGATAAAGTGGCATATGCTTCACATGAAGAGATAAAGTGGCATATGTTTCACATGAAGAGATAAAGTGGCATATGTTTCACATAAAGTAGCATGTTTCACATGAAGAGATAAAGTGGCATATACTTTACATAAAGTGGCATGTTTCACATGAAGAGATAAAGTGGCATATGTTTCACATAAAGTAGCATGTTTCACACGAAGAGATAAAGTGGCATATACTTTACATAAAGTGGCATGTTTCACATGAAGAGATAAAGTGAAATATACAAATCACAAAGACATAAAGTGATATATGCTTCACATGACAAGATAAAGTGGCATATGTTTCACATGAAGAGATATAACGCCATGTACTCCTCACAAACTTATGCATGCTTCACATGAAGAGATAAAGAACCATAACTTCCAACAGACTAGAGAAACAAATCTCTGTGTACGTTATGTGACCAGGTATTCGCAAAGCTCCACGACGACAGAGGATGGCAAACAGAAAGCATATGATCTCACTCCCACGATTAAATCGCTTTATTCAAGAATGTAGACGGCTTTACGTCATGGCACAAAGTAGGGCCAACAACATAATTGATACACAGTACTACCTGAGGAAATCATCATTACCTAAGCCAGTCTGCAGTACTGGACTTTGCTGGCTAAAGGTACACATGCATTAACAACTAAATTAGTCAGATAAAAATGTCAGATTTATCATGCATAACAAAATGGTATTACATTGATTGAGGATAGGAGATTAACATCTAGTCAGGCAAAATAGACTATGTTAGTCAGGGTCAGGTGAAACATACTGATCAGACTATGTTAGTCAGGGTCTGGTGAAACATACTGATCAGACTATGTTAGTCAGGGTCTGGTGAAACATACTGATCAGACTATGTTAGTCAGGGTCAGGTGAAACAAACTGATCAGACTATGTTAGTCAGGGTCAGGTGAAACATACTGATCAGACTATGTTAGTCAGGGTCTGGTGAAACATACTGATCAGACTATGTTAGTCAGGGTCAGGTGAAACATACTGATCAGACTATGTTAGTCAGGGTCAGGTGAAACATACTGATCAGACTATGTTAGTCAGGGTCTGGTGAAACATACTGATCAGACTATGTTAGTCAGGGTCTGGTGAAACATACTGATCAGACTATGTTAGTCAGGGTCTGGTGAAACATACTGATCAGACTATGTTAGTCAGGGTCTGGTGAAACATACTGATCAGACTATGTTAGTCAGGGTCAGGTGAAACATACTGATCAGACTATGTTAGTCAGGGTCTGGTGAAACATACTGATCAGACTATGTTAGTCAGGGTCAGGTGAAACATACTGATCAGACTATGTTAGTCAGGGTCAGGTGAAACATACTGATCAGACTATGTTAGTCAGGGTCAGGTGAAACATACTGATCAGACTATGTTAGTCAGGGTCTGGTGAAACATACTGATCAGACTATGTTAGTCAGGGTCTGGTGAAACATACTGATCAGACTATGTTAGTCAGGGTCAGGTGAAACATACTGATCAGACTATGTTAGTCAGGGTCTGGTGAAACATACTGATCAGACTATGTTAGTCAGGGTCAGGTGAAACATACTGATCAGACTATGTTAGTCAGAGTCTGGTGAAACATACTGATCAGACTATGTTAGTCAGGGTCTGGTGAAACATACTGATCAGACTATGTTAGTCAGGGTCTGGTGAAACATACTGATCAGACTATGTTAGTCAGGGTCTGGTGACACATACTGATCAGACTATGTTAGTCAGGGTCTGGTGAAACATACTGATCAGACTATGTTAGTCAGGGTCTGGTGAAACATACTGATCAGACTATGTTAGTCAGGGTCTGGTGAAACATACTGATCAGACTATGTTAGTCAGGGTCTGGTGAAACATACTGATCAGACTATGTTAGTCAGGGTCTAGTGAAACATACTGATCAGACTATGTTAGTCAGGGTCTGGTGAAACATACTGATCAGACTATGTTAGTCAGGGTCTGGTGAAACATACTGATCAGACTATGTTAGTCAGGGTCTGGTGAAACATACTGATCAGACTATGTTAGTCAGGGTCTGGTGAAACATACTGATCAGACTATGTTAGTCAGGGTCTGGTGAAACATACTGATCAGACTATGTTAGTCAGGGTCTGGTGAAACATACTGATCAGACTATGTTAGTCAGGGTCTGGTGAAACATACTGATCAGACTATGTTAGTCAGGGTCTGGTGAAACATACTGATCAGACTATGTTAGTCAGGGTCTGGTGAAACATACTGATCAGACTATGTTAGTCAGGGTCTGGTGAAACATACTGATCAGACTATGTTAGTCAGGGTCTGGTGAAACATACTGATCAGACTATGTTAGTCAGGGTCTGGTGAAACATACTGATCAGACTATGTTAGTCAGGGTCTGGTAAAACATACTGATCAGACTATGTTAGTCAGGCTCTGGTGAAACATACTGATCAGACTATGTTAGTCAGGGTCTGGTGAAACATACTGATCAGACTATGTTAGTCAGGGTCTGGTGAAACATACTGATCAGACTATGTTAGTCAGGGTCAGGTGAAACATACTGATCAGACTATGTTAGTCAGGGTCTGGTGAAACATACTGATCAGACTATGTTAGTCAGGGTCTGGTAAAACATACTGATCAGACTATGTTAGTCAGGGTCTGGTGAAACATACTGATCAGACTATGTTAGTCAGGGTCTGGTGAAACATACTGATCAGACTATGTTAGTCAGGGTCTGATGAAACATACTGATCAGACTATGTTAGTCAGGGTCAGGTGAAATATACTGATCAGACTATGTTAGTCAGGGTCTGGTAAAACATACTGATCAGACTATGTTAGTCAGGGTCTGGTGAAACATACTGATCAGACTATGTTAGTCAGGGTCTGGTGAAACATACTGATCAGACTATGTTAGTCAAGGTCAGGTGAAACATACTGATCACACTATGTTAGTCAGGGTCTGGTGAAACATACTGATCAGACTATGTTAGTCAGGGTCTGGTGACACATACTGATCAGACTATGTTAGTCAGGGTCTGGTGAAACATACTGATCAGACTATGTTAGTCAGGGTCTGGTGAAACATACTGATCAGACTATGTTAGTCAGGGTCTGGTGAAACATACTGATCAGACTATGTTAGTCAGGGTCTGGTGAAACATACTGATCAGACTATGTTAGTCAGGGTCTCGTGAAACATACTGATCAGACTATGTTAGTCAGGGTCTGGTGAAACATACTGATCAGACTATGTTAGTCAGGGTCTGGTGAAACATACTGATCAGACTATGTTAGTCAGGGTCTGGTGAAACATACTGATCAGACTATGTTAGTCAAGGTCTGGTGAAACATACTGATCAGACTATGTTAGTCAGGGTCTGGTGAAACATACTGATCAGACTATGTTAGTCAGGGTCTGGTGAAACATACTGATCAGACTATGTTAGTCAGGGTCTGGTGAAACATACTGATCAGACTATGTTAGTCAGGGTCTGGTGAAACATACTGATCAGACTATGTTAGTCAGGGTCTGGTGAAACATACTGATCAGACTATGTTAGTCAGGGTCTGGTGAAACATACTGATCAGACTATGTTAGTCAGGGTCTGGTGAAACATACTGATCAGACTATGTTAGTCAGGGTCTGGTGAAACATACTGATCAGACTATGTTAGTCAGGGTCTGGTGAAACATACTGATCAGACTTTGTTAGTCAGGGTCTGGTGAAACATACTGATCAGACTATGTTAGTCAGGGTCTGGTGAAACATACTGATCAGACTATGTTAGTCAGGGTCTGGTGAAACATACTGATCAGACTATGTTAGTCAGGGTCTGGTGAAACATACTGATCAGACTATGTTAGTCAGAGTCTGGTGAAACATACTGATCAGACTATGTTAGTCAGGGTCTGGTGAAACATACTGATCAGACTATGTTAGTCAGGGTCTGGTGAAACATACTGATCAGACTATGTTAGTCACGGTCTGGTGAAACATACTGATCAGACTATGTTAGTCAGGGTCTGGTGAAACATACTGATCAGACTATGTTAGTCAGGGTCTGGTGAAACATACTGATCAGACTATGTTAGTCAGGGTCTGGTGAAACATACTGATCAGACTATGTTAGTCAGGGTCTGGTGAAACATACTGATCAGACTATGTTAGTCAGGGTCTGGTGAAACATACTGATCAGACTATGTTAGTCAGGGTCTGGTGAAACATACTGATCAGACTATGTTAGTCAGGGTCTGGTGAAACATACTGATCAGACTATGTTAGTCAGGGTCTGGTGAAACATACTGATCAGACTATGTTAGTCAGGGTCTGGTGAAACATACTGATCAGACTATGTTAGTCAGGGTCTGGTGAAACATACTGATCAGACTATGTTAGTCAGGGTCTGGTGAAACATACTGATCAGACTATGTTAGTCAGGGTCTGGTGAAACATACTGATCAGACTATGTTAGTCAGGGTCTGGTGAAACATACTGATCAGACTATGTTAGTCAGGGTCTGGTGAAACATACTGATCAGACTATGTTAGTCAGGGTCTGGTGAAACATACTGATCAGACTATGTTAGTCAGGGTCTGGTGAAACATACTGATCAGACTATGTTAGTCAGGGTCTGGTGAAACATACTGATCAGACTATGTTAGTCAGGGTCTGGTGAAACATACTGATCAGACTATGTTAGTCAGGGTCTGGTGAAACATACTGATCAGACTATGTTAGTCAGGGTCTGGTGAAACATACTGATCAGACTATGTTAGTCAGGGTCTGGTGAAACATACTGATCAGACTATGTTAGTCAGGGTCTGGTGAAACATACTGATCAGACTATGTTAGTCAGGGTCTGGTGAAACATACTGATCAGACTATGTTAGTCAGGGTCTGGTGAAACATACTGATCAGACTATGTTAGTCAGGGTCTGGTGAAACATACTGATCAGACTATGTTAGTCAGGGTCTGGTGAAACATACTGATCAGACTATGTTAGTCAGGGTCTGGTGAAACATACTGATCAGACTATGTTAGTCAGGGTCTGGTGAAACATACTGATCAGACTATGTTAGTCAGGGTCTGGTGAAACATACTGATCAGACTATGTTAGTCAGGGTCTGGTGAAACATACTGATCAGACTATGTTAGTCAGGGTCTGGTGAAACATACTGATCAGACTATGTTAGTCAGGGTCTGGTGAAACATACTGATCAGACTATGTTAGTCAGGGTCTGGTGAAACATACTGATCAGACTATGTTAGTCAGGGTCTGGTGAAACATACTGATCAGACTATGTTAGTCAGGGTCTGGTGAAACATACTGATCAGACTATGTTAGTCAGGGTCTGGTGAAACATACTGATCAGACTATGTTAGTCAGGGTCTGGTGAAACATACTGATCAGACTATGTTAGTCAGGGTCTGGTGAAACATACTGATCAGACTATGTTAGTCAGGGTCTGGTGAAACATACTGATCAGACTATGTTAGTCAGGGTCTGGTGAAACATACTGATCAGACT